>JBBDGP010002815.1:600000-1033154 GCA_037952835.1 Lithobates septentrionalis
GCAGAGTTCCAAGATGTAGAATGTTTTGTGTCCTTTGTCAAGCTTCAATACTTTACCTGTTTTGTACAAGCTTCACAGATGGAGACACCCCTATAGTATACACTGGAGCACCTGTGTGGGCCCCCTAATAAAAAGGGTGTTCTTGTGTCCCACACTAGAGCTCCAGCGTCCAGATGTGTAAACAGCTACTGAGTGTCCTCTCCTTACACAGAATCTAGTTTGCATTTCATTCTAGTTACAAACCCATCTACACAACCAAATTATTTGCAGACAAGTGGGCCATAAAAAATGTGGGCAAATGCATATGGCCAAAACAATGGTGTTTTCTAGGCCGAACGAACAATGATTTATACGAACGAATAATGTGCCTATGAACATGGAAGTTGCCATTTTAAACTGGATAACAGTTAAGAAAAGCACATGGAGCAGCACGAATGTAATAAACATAAAGAATAGGAACACAGAAAAACTACTTACTTTTTTGCAGCACTCTCTGGATCTTTCTGTACTGCTTGTGATCTCTTAATTTGAGGTCCGACCACCGCTTCCTGAGCTGATCTTTCGATCGTCATACCCCAAAATTCTGGTGAAGACTCTTGACCACTTTTGCCATGATCTTGGCCTTTCTGACATTGGGGTTGGGGTAAGGTCCATACTTCCCGTCATAGTCGGCCCTCTTCAGGATGTCGACCATCTCCACCATCTCCACAAAGGACATATTTGAGGCCTTAAATCGTCTCCTTCTGGATCGGGACGTTTCTGCCTCCGGGCTTTCCTCCTCCTCCTCCTCGTTGGTGAAATTATCAGACGCCTGCTCTGACTCCGCCATGTGCTCTTCCCCCCACTGCGCCAAATGAGAAGGGGCGGGGAATAGACTAGAAAGAACTTCAGGGGCGGGCGGAGTTTCACGCATGCACAGTGTCTATAAAGCGTAGCACGCGTGCGTAGTACGTACGATCTGTGAGCGGAGGAAGGAGTAACGGAGGCGCTGATCGTGATTGCGAAGGTAAGATTTAACATTGAGCCTATAATGCTTCTAGATTGAGGCCTATATTTGCACAAGTTTAGAAGACTTTAGGCTGACATTAGGGTCTGTCTTGTGTTGTGTCATAGTTACATAGTTACATAGTTACATAGTAGGTGAGGTTGAAAAAAGACACAAGTCCATCAAGTCCAACCTATGTGTGTGATAATGTGTCAGTATTACATTACATATCCCTGTATATTGCGGTCATTCAGGTGATTATCTAATAGTTTCTTGAAGCTATCAATGCTCCCCGCTGAGACCACCGCCTGTGGAAGGGAATTCCACATCCTTACCGTTCTTACAGTAAAGAACCCTCTACGTAGTTTAAGGTTAAACCTCTTTTCTTCTAATTGTAATGAGTGGCCACGAGTCTTATTAAACTCTCTTCTGCGAAAAAGTTTTATCCCTATTGTGGGGTCACCAGTACAGTATTTGTAAATTGAAATCATATCCCCTCTCAAGCGTCTCTTCTCCAGAGAGAATAAGTTCAGTGCTTGCAACCTTTCCTCATAACTAAGATCCTCCAGACCCTTTATTAGCTTTGTTGCCCTTCTTTGTACTCGCTCCATTTCCAGTACGTCCCTCCTGAGGACTGGTGCCCAGAACTGGACAGCATACTCCAGGTGCGGCCGGACCAGAGTCTTGTAGAGCGGGAGAATTATCGTTTTATCTCTGCAGTTGATCCCCCTTTTAATGCATGCCAATATTCTGTTTGCTTTATTAGCAGCAGCTTGGCATTGCATGCCATTGCTGAGCCTATCATCCACTAGGACCCCCAGGTCCTTTTCCATCCTAGATTCCCCCAGAGGTTCTCCCCCCAGTGTATAGATTGCATTCATATTTTTGCCACCCAAATGCATTATTTTACATTTTTCTACATTGAACCTCATTTGCCATGTAGTCGCCCACCCCATTAATTTGTTCAGATCTTTTTGCAAGATTTCCACATCCTGCAGAGAAGTTATTGCCCTGCTTAGCTTAGTATCATCTGCAAATACAGAGATTGAACTCTTTATCCCATCCTCCAGGTCGTTTATGAACAAATTAAATAGGATTGGTCCCAGCACAGAACCCTGGGGAACCCCACTACCCACCCCTGACCATTCTGAGTACTCCCCATTTATCACCACCCTCTGAACACGCCCTTGTAGCCAGTTTTCAATCCATGTACTCACCCTATGGTCCATGCCAACGCACCTTATTTTGTATAGTAAACGTTTATGGGGAACTGTGTCAAATGCTTTTGCAAAATCCAGATACACCACGTCTACGGGCCTTCCTTTATCTAGATGGCAACTCACCTCCTCATAGAAGGTTAATAGATTGGTTTGGCAAGAACGATTCTTCATGAATCCATGCTGATTACTGCTAATGAAATCATTCTTATTACTAAAATCTTGTATATAGTCCCTTATCATCCCCTCCAAGAGTTTACATACTATTGATGTTAGGCTAACTGGTCTGTAATTCCCAGGGATGTTTTTTGGGCCCTTTTTAAATATTGGTGCTACATTGGCTTTTCTCCAATCAGCTGGTACCATTCCAGTCAATAGACTGTCTGTAAATATTAGGAACAACGGTCTGGCAATCACCTGACTGAGTTCCCTAAGTACCCTCGGTGTCTTGCAGTGAAAATGGATATCTTGAAAGATAAGGACTTTATGCCAATCTTCATTGATATGTTCAGGGAGCTGCCCTGTCTATGGCAGATAAACCACCCGGAATATGATAACCAAACAAAGAGGAAGGCAGCGCTGGATAATTTGTTGGAATTTGTGAAGACGGTGATCCCCATGGCAGACATCACCTATTTGAAGATCCTAATTGGTGGCCTGAGGAGCACTTATCTAAGGGAGCACAAGAAGGTCCAGGATTCCCAGAGATCAGGAGCAGCAGATGACATTTATGTCCCCAGGCTGTGGTATTATGACAGACTGCATTTTCTGGCAGGTCAGACTGAACCCAGGCCAGCACTCTCCACTCTTCCTTCCATGCTTCCTTCCCCCCCAGCTGAGGCTTCTGACGCCCAACCTGGGCCTTCCAGGCAGCAACATGTGGAGGAGCCCAGCTTGAGCCAGGTATAGCATTCTTCTAAATATTTCTGGTTGTCCAATCAATGATGTTAAATAGATGTTAGTTTGGATTGCTAATTTATGATTGTGATTGATGAAGCAAAAACTAAAACCATGTCCCTTTTTCATACACAGGGAAGTCTCAGCCAGGAGGTGTCCGGACCAAGCAGGCTGCCTGATACCCAGGTCCCTACCCTCTCCCCCCTTCAAAGACAAAGTGGCAGGAAGAGAAGTAACCTGGAGGAGGCTGCCATAGGCCTCTTTTGGAAGGCTACAGAGGCCCTGAGAACCCCCCACAGTGTGGAGGAGGACTTTGCTGGCATAACTGCCTGCAAAATGATGCAGATGGAGGGGGGCCAATGACTCCTGTGTGAGTTCTTAATTTTGGAAGCTCTCAATAAGGGGTGGAGGGGCCAAATAACATGTGCTACCCACATTTGTGACCTCACACATAGTCCTCCTCCTCCTCCAGGTCCTACTCCTCCTCCTCCAGGTCCACCTCTTCCTCCTCCTCCTCCTCCAGGTCCTACTCCTCCTCCTGCCACATCTCCAACACCAGAGCCACAGCCGGGAAGGAAGCGTGGAAGGAAGACCAGAGAGTGATGACCCTGGGTTCAGTCTGGTCTGGCAAAAGATGCAGCCTCTTGTAGTACCACAGCCTGGGGACACAGATGTCATCTGCTGCTTTCCGGATCTCTGGGACTTCTGGACCAGATTGCACTCCCTTATATATGGACTCCTCAGGCCACCAATTTTGCTAGAAAAGAATTGATGTGTGCCCTGGGGGTCCAATTTATGATGTTTATCCAGCGTTGCCTCCCTCTTTGTTTGGTTCTGAGCCCTTAATAAAGGAATTTTTGGTTCAATTATACTCGCCTATGTGTGTTTTCCTTCAAAAAGGACAGTTTGTTTGTGAGGACTGAGGAGGCAGGTACATTTCAAAAATGCAATGTGAAATTAACAAGGGACACCAACACCAAGCAACCTCCTTAAAATTAAATAATACAAGATACCAATGGTGTTTTGGTAACTTGACACACAAAACACACACAAAAAATATTATGGGGTAAAACCAATTAAAAAAAAAAAAAAAACATCAGCCTTGAAAAAAATACAAACAAAAATAAAAAAACATCAGCCTTGAAAAAAATAAAAAACAAAAATAAAACAACAAAAAACAAATTTGGTCAGATGTGACAAATCAAAATATATTGAGGGGATCACAATAAATACTAAAGAAAGAAGTTTGTGAGAACTCTGTGTGAATATGAGCAGCAAAACTACTTCATTCTTCTCACACATATATATATATATATATATATATATATATATATATATATATATATATATATATATATATATATATATATATATATATGTATATATATATGTATATATATATATATATGTATATATATATGTATATATATATATATATATATAAAGAAGAAGAGAGTGAGCTGTATTAAACAACTTTTTACATTGCAGTGTGACGAAAGTGCTCTATCCATTCCGAATGCTAATTTTACCAGACCAAGATGTTCCGTCTCGGAATTTCTTCTGAGCATGCGTGGCACTTTTTGCTTTGGAATTGTCCACAAACGGTCGGAATTTACGCGATCGGATTTTGTTGTCAGAAAATTTTATAGCCTGCTCTCAAACTTTGTGTGTCGGAAAATCCGATGGAAAATGTCCGATGGAGCCCACACACGGTCGGAATTTCCGACAACACGCTCCGATCGCACATTTTCCGTTGGAAAATCTGACTGTGTGTACGGGGCATAATAGTGCGGCGTTCTATTGTGCAACTTCTTATCGGGTGCATGTGTACAACAGCTCGGGATATCATCCCTTCCATGAGTTAAAGTCTGGCTCCACCCCCTTTTAACATTGCTCTCTCATATAGTGGAATACTTGGCTCCCCACATTATTTAAAATGTCCACAGCAGCCTGGGGAATTCATTGCAGGATAATTTGCTGCATTCGTGAAGATATGAGTTAGTCCGCTTCATTTCCTATCTGCCCGAGTGAATGATCATTTGTTATAAGGTGGACGTCCCGTTAGAGTACATGTGGGCTGAAAGCGGTCGTTCTCCTATGCATGTTTCACACCTGGAACACACCTCGAATGTCTCCCCCTTCCGGGGAAGGTAGCTGGGCACTCAGAGGGGTCTGTAAAGATTTCCTTTTTCCCCTGAATCCCTGTAGGCAGTCCGACCCAACAATCACTCATTCCCTGTTTCAGTGGGGGATTGGGGCTGTTCTTCAGGGGGTCCCCCTGGCGCGCCCCAGGGTGGCCAGCACCACGACCAGCAAGGTAAGCTCTCTGACAGTGCCCCCTCCCTAAGGGCAGCCTCCGGATGCCCAGTTGGACCAGCTTGGAGGCATAAACATTCCTGAAAGTCTGTAAAAGTTCCGGGGCATGCAAATTGCTCTCTGGCTCCCAGGAATTGTCTTCAGGGCCATACCCCTTCCATTTAATGAGGTACTGAATTCCATTCCTCCTTTTTCTACAGTCTAGGATTGCCTCTACTTCGAATTCTTCTTCGTTGTCAAGTATAACAGGTTTGGGTGGGCCGACAGTGCGGCCAGCAAAAGGATTAGAGGTAGCAGGTTTCAGTAGCGTCACGTGGAAGACTGGGTGCACTTTTAGAGAGTCTGGCAGATCAAGTTTATAGGTCACATCATTTATTTTCCTCTTCACCAGGAAAGGACCCATAAACTTAGGGCCTAATTTCCTAGAGGGACAGGTCATTTTCAGGTTTATTTTGGACAACCACACTTGGTTGCCGGGCTCCAAGATCAATTCTCCACGCCTCTTCTTATCAAGCATTTTTTTATTGTAATCCTGGGATTTGGCCATAGTTTCTTGTAGGAGTTTGTTGTTGGTGGAAAAGACACTCATATGCTGCGTACACACGAGCGGACTTTACAGCAGACTTTGCTCGGCGGACTTTTCGACAGACTTCACGACGGACTTTGTGAATGAACGGACTTGCCTACACACAATCCACCAAAGTCCGTCGTGATGACGTACGACCAGACTAAAACAAGGAAGTTCATAGCCAGTAGCCAATAGCTGCCCTAGCGTGGCTTTTTGTCCATCAAACTAGCATACAGATGAGCGGACTTTTCGACCGGACTCGATTTCGACGGATTGATTTAAAACATGTTTCAAATCTAAGTCCGTCCAACTTTTGAGAAAACAAAGTCCGCTGGAGCCCACACACGATCGAATTGTCTGAAGAAATCCCTTCCGCCGGGCAAAGTCTGCCGTAAAGTCCGCTCGTGTGTACGCGGCATTAGTCTCAGAGACAGCCGGAACGGTACATTCAGGTATTGAGATTGGCAGAAAGGATGGATGGAAACCGTAATTAGCGAAAAATGGTGTTTGATTGATGGCAGAGTGCAAGGAGTTGTTATAGGAGAATTCTGCAACAGGTAATAAGGAGACCCAGTCATCCTGAGAGAAGGCAGAGAAGCACCTGAGGTATTGCTCCAAGGTCTGGTTGGTTCTCTCAGTTTGCCCGTTCGTCTGGGGATGATAGGCGGATGAAAATGCCAATTCGATTTCGAGGGAACCACAGAGGGCCTTCCAGAACCTTGAAGTAAATTGGACACCCCGATCGGACACAATGCTTGCTGGGACTCCATGTAGCCTAACAACTTCTTTGACAAAAATCTTTGCTGGATCCATAGCCGAAGGTGTACCCTTCATGGGGAGAAAATGTGCCATCTTGGACAGCCTGTCTACCACAACAAAAATAGTAGAAAATCCCTCGGAGGGAGGCAGTTCCACGATGAAGTCCATCGATATCATCTTCCATGGCCTCTCTGGAACAGGTAAGGGTTTTAATAATCCCCAGGCCTTTGTCCTAGTGTTCTTACTCCGAGCACAAGTGTTACATGAATCCACAAAATTTTTACAGTCACGGATAATTGAGGCCACCAGAAGGTGCGCTGTACCAGCTCAGTGGTCTTCAGGACACAGAAATGTCCGGCCAATTTATGATCATGACATAGTTCCATTACAGTTACCCTTAACTTCTCAGGAACCACGATCTTGTCTCTTCGCCAAAACAGGCCCTCTCTCAAATCGGTTTCAGGGTACGGAAGCATTCCCACAGAGGCCTGTCTTATCCGGGAGACAAGGTCCCCTTGGAGGAGCAAGAAGTTCCCAGAAGGAAGAATCGTATCGGGAGATACGGTCTTCTCCGCATCCTAAAACATACGGGAAAGAGCATCTGACTTTATATTCTTGGAACCGGGTCTGTAAGTTATGTGGAACTGGAATTGTGAAAAGAAAAGTGCCCATCTAGCCTGATGTGGTCTTAATCTTTTGGCTGTTCTCAGGTATTCCAGATTCTTGTGGTCGGTGTAGACCAAGATGGGATGTGCAGCACCCTCCAACAGGTAACGCCATTCCTCCAGAGCCGCCTTGATGGCCAGAAGTTCTCGATCCCCCACATCATAATTTCTTTCTGACATTGAGAGTTTGCGTGAAAATAACGCTACTGGATAGAGGAGGGCTTTGGCGCCCTGTCGTTGAGAGAGCACCGCTCCCACTGCGATCTCTGAAGCGTCGACCTCCAAGACAAATGGTAGGACAGGGTTAGGATGTTTCAGAATGGTAGCTGATGTGAATAGTTCTTTGAGTTTTTCGAAAGCCGATTGAGCTTTATCGGTCCAAGAGAATCGGGTTCCCTGCTTGGTCAATTCAGTGATTGGAGCAATTATTGTGGAAAAACCTTTGATAAACTTCCGGTAGAAGTTGGCAAAGCCAATAAAGTGTTGTACACCTTTCTTATCCATCGGAGCGGGCCAGTCCAGAATAGCAGATACCTTTTGAGGATCCATCTTGATACCCTCCACTGAGATGACTAGGCCCAAGAATTGAATGCATTGACGTTCGAACTCGCATTTTTCGAGTTTTGCATAGAGCCCATGTTGCCTAAGCCGGGTTAGAACATTGCGGACATGTCTACGGTGATCGGTTAATGAAGAGGAGAAGATCAAGATGTCGTCAAGATATACTATTACATACAAATCCAGGTAATCACGGAAAATATCGTTAACAAAATGTTGAAAGGTTGCTGGAGCGTTGCATAATCCAAATGGCATGACAAGGTACTCGAAGTGCCCGAATCGAGTACGGAAGGCCGTCTTCCATTCGTCCCCTTTTCTGATACGGATCAAGTTGTAAGCTCCGCGGTGATCTAACTTCATGAATATGGCTGCGGTTTCTAATCTTTGAAAAAGTTCAGGTACTAGAGGCAAGGGTTAACAATTTTTAATAGTTATCTTATTCAACTCCCGGTAGTCGATGCAGGGACGTAATGAGTGGTCTTTCTTCTCGACAAAGAAGATGCCGGCACCGGCTGGGGAGGTAGAAGGACGAATGAACCCTTTTTCCAAGTTTTCATCTATGTAAGCCTTTAGTGTGTCTAACTCCTGCTCAGTTAGCGGGAAGATTCTCCCAAATGGAACCTCAGTACCAGGTAACAGTTCTATTGGGCAGTCATACGGCCTATGAGGGGGCAAGGTTTTTCCCCCTTTTTTACTGAATACATCCAGGAAGTCCAGATAAGCTTCAGGAATGGACTGACGTAGCTCAGCATCTGAGTCCAAGCAAAGGATTTGGGAGGTCATCTCAGAAGATTGATGTAAACAATGCTGTTGGCAATATTCTAAGAGAAATTTAACTTCTCCTGTGGCCCAGTTGATAATGGGATTGTGGGCCTGTAGCCAGGGTATTCCCAGGATAATAGGGAAGAGAGGAGAAGAGATGGCGTCTAGACACAAAAGCTCCTGATGGTGGGTACCCATGGTGGCCAGCAAGGGGATGGTCTCTTGTGTGACCGGGCCGGAACTAAGGATGGAACCATCCACCAGATGAACAGCAAGCCCCTGAGCCTTGGGTTGAAGCGGGATACGATGGTTGGCAGCGAAGGTCAAGTCGACGAAGCAGCTGCATGCACCGGAATCAATAAATACCGACACTGGAATATTCCCTCCTGGAAGCTGCAGAGTGATGGAAAGAGCAAGATGAGAACCAGGTTTAGGCAACACAGATGCACACATTGAAGAGGCAGGACGACACTTACGCATCTTGTTGGGGCAGGCTCTCACGTAATGCCCGGATTCACCGCAGTATAGGCACAGTTTGTGGGTTCGTCTGCGCATCTTTTCTTCCGGAGTAAGCGTGGGCCGGAGCAAACCGAGTTGCATGGGTTCAGGGGGTTCTGGAGCTGAAACGGAAGAAGCAGGAGGAAACTGACCGACAGGACTGGGTACCCCAACTTATGCCAACTCGTCCTTGAGTGGGTCAGATAGCCCCATTCTGAACTGGTGACGCAGGGCAGCATCGTTCCAGTCTGTGTCAGCGCTCCAACGTCTGAAGTCTACTGCATAGTCTTTGGCTGCTCTGCGACCTTGTTGCAGAGAGTGCAGTGCAGCTTCAGCAGTCACTGTCAGTTGGGGATCTTCATATAGTTGGGACATAGCCATGAAGAAATCATCTAGGCTATCTAGGGAGATAGACTTTTGCTCCAGAAGGTGGTGGGCCCAGGTTTGTGGCTCACCAGCCAGTAAGGAAATAACAAATCCTACTTTGGTTGCTTCCAGTGAAAAAGTGCGGGGTTGCAGAGCAAAGTAGAGCTTGCAGGAATTGCGGAAGGCACGATACTTGCTGCGTTCTCTGGCAAACTTTTCTGGTGTGGGTACTCTGGGCTCTGGAGGAAGCATTACTACGGAGGGTGCAGATTGGAATCCAGCAGAGGACACCCCCTGGGGGTTGGAAGGAGATGATAAAGCCTGAACTTGTTCCTCCAATCTTGAGTAGCCTTCCTGAAGGCTTTTTACAGCTTGGGTAAGTCCCACCAGGTGTCTGCACAGTTCATCCATGGTGGAAACCCCCTGCCCGGACTCAGTCATGGCTGCCTGATACTGTCAGACTTCCATTAACCAGACTGATGAGTCCGCTTGGGCAGAGGGTAGACTCCCTTACTTATCCGACTCACGGCCCCTGGTAGAGCAGACAGGTTGCACGGGAGTGCGGATTGGTTTGAGAGCCTGCTGAAGGGATCCAGGTACAGGATGAGAGGTGATCTTCAAGCAGCAGGTCAGTAGTCAGGAACACTGGTTACAGGTGCTGAGCAGGAGCAAGACAGGCAGATAGGGGTACAAGCAGGGTTCGGCAACAGGCTGGCAGCAAAGGTACAACAGGAGCAGGCAGAAGCGGAGTCAAACAGGCCAAGGTCAGGTACAGGCAGCAAACAGGAGAATCCAAAGGCAATCCGGGTCGTAAGGAGATCAGGTACACAGGAACACGAGACAGGCAACGGGAACTAAGGCACAGGGAGCTGATGATCAGGCAGCACTGAGCAGAGTGCATGGCAAACCTAAATAGGCCGGTTGGCACCAACGGCGCGCACGTGCATGCCAATGCTTCTAGGCACGCCCGCACGCACACGCACGTACCCACACGCCAGGACACACACCAACGCCTGCAGGAGCGTGCACAGTAGCACGCACAGGAATGAGCACGCCAACGCGCACCGGTGCGTCCCAGGGTGGCCAGCACCACGACCAGCAAGGTAAGCTCTCTGACAGGAGCGGTGCGCTTGCAGGGAGGTAAAAAAAGTCCTGCAAGTAGCATCTTTGGAGTGGTGAAGAAGCAGTGTATACACTGCTCCTAAACTGCTCCTGCCCATTGAACTGAATGGGCACCGCTGCAGAACCGCTGGCAAGGTCAGAAGAGGTGGATGCCCAAGGTGCTGGTCTCATGTGAGGTGGGGGCGCCATGAGGAGAGTTCCTACCGCTGCAAGCTGACAGAAGTAGTCACATCAGCATCTCTACTTCTGTCAGCTTAGCCCTGGACAAGACAAGCTGAATCTGGAGAGGAAAAAAGTCAGGAGGATGTGCAGGCCATGCTCTCTTTCGCCTACAACTCCATACTCTTACCACTGCAGCGCTGAATCAGGACAGTCAGATTGGAACTGTGCAGGGTTTGCTTAACCATCCCTATCTCATCCCAGCAAGGGGTGGGGGCAGGTAATGAAACCTTATAAAGTCCCGATCTGACAGCCAGTGGTGTCCCCGAGCTGCAATTCCATACCCCATGTAGCAGCAGCATCTCTCCTAGACAGTTGCTTGTCAAATGTGTTAGAAGCCAGCTTCCCCTAGGCTCCTCCTCAACTCTGACATGTTAAGATGAAGTGGAACCTGGGAAAAAGGACATTCCCTAATCATCTGCTGAGCTGCATCTGAGGTCTGTGTGTTGGAGGAAGGAGAGAACTGCACAGAGGACACAAGGGGGAGGGGGGCAGAGTAACACACATTTGATATTATTTGTGCTAGGAGGGAGTAGAGGATTAGTGCTTGGGATTAGGGAGAATCTGTTCTGGTAAATGGGAAGGTGGGATTTGTGCTGAGAGGGGGAATTTAGGGGGGGTGGGGTGACAGGGTAATATATGTTCTATGAGGGGACATTTTTAAGGGGGTTTGTGCTTGTAGGGGGGGTGGCGGAGGAAAGGATTTGTGGTAGGGGGGAAATAGGGGTGGATTTGTGCTGAGAGGGGGAACATGGAGGCAGAGGGGGTGAAATTTGTTCTAGGAATAGAAATTTAGGGGGCAATGTGCTAGGAGGGGTGATTTGGGGAGATTTGTGCTGGGGATGGAGGGGAGGATTTGTAACAGGAGGGTGGATTTTGGGGAGGTGTTAGAAAGTGTGATTTGGGAGGGGGATTTGTGCTAAGAGGACATTCTTTTTGAGGGGGGGTTAGGAAGGAGAATTTGAGCCAGTAGAGATGTTTGGGGAGAAGGGTTTTGGAGGGGGGGGGGGCGGATTTTAGTCTGGGAACAATTTTGGCTTGCAAAGAGAATTTATGCCTCGAGGGTGCGCATGCAGATTAGTGCTTGATTCTTTGGGGGGGAGGGGGACGGTGTGGAAGAGGAATTTTCTGACAAATAATCATACATCTTGGGGGAAGGGAGGGAGCAGCTTGGTACCTTCGCCCTGGGCATTAGATGTCTTTGTCCTGGTATTGCCAGTGAAAAAAGTAGAGCTGTGCAAGGGGCCCAACAGGTTTACCTACTACAGGATACCTGCGGAAAACTACAGTGGGGTGGACCAGTCTTTATTACAGTAAAAATCAAAATACAAGATTTGCTTCATGCTGCATTTCAAAGAAAAAGGGCACTAAGATTGATGAAATATACAAGTCTCCTGTATTTAGACAGTATTTGTTTAGTCTGGATTTCGTCCATAACTATATCAGTTGTTTAAGTCAATTGAGTATGCTGTAATATTCAATTGCAGGAATATTTGGCACAGACATTTTTCAAGAATGAAAAAGGCCTAGAAGAGATTAGAAATCAATGAAGAAGTCCCCAAGGGGCTATTATATATACACATCCTTTCATTGGTGGATCCTAGTGCTTACCTCTTAACTAGAGATGGGCGAACGGTTCAGACCGAACATTGGCTGTTCGCCCGTTCGATGAACACCTGAGCACCCGTTTGACCATTTGTTCGCCCTGCTGAATGTCCACAATGCACTGCGCTGCCACATTGAATCCCTGAATGGCTGAAGCAATGAAAGCTTTGCTTAATTAGGGCATAGAGCACTGTTAAGGCCCATACACAGGGTCAGAAAATCTGAAGCTAAACTTCATCCGGTGAGTGATCTGCCGATTTTCTGGTCGTTAGTATGCTGCTTTTGACAGCCGATTATGAATTTTTGGCAGACAAAAACTGGATGTGCAGGCTTGAAAATGTTTGATGTGACCACAACGTCCGATTTTCTTTTCATTAATACAAGGGAGTCCAATGTATCTGGTAAGAGTTTCTTACACACCATCTTTACCAAGTCACATGCAGTTGTGAGATACAGCTTTGGGATGATCTGATGATTTACCCGTGTTAGAGCATTTGCCGTCTCACATCCACATACCATTTCCAGTGGGACATTCCATGTATATTTGTTTTCTATTCACTCACTGGACTTTATTCACCTTCATTGAGAGACTTATAAGTTTTATCATTGCTGTGTTTACCATTCATGGATATTTGTTTTTCAGTTGTTTTCTTGATTGAAGACTTTTTGCACAATTTATGCGCTACATTTTACTTTCACATGATTTTTTGGTTGTTGTCACCCTGTATGTAGCTGCTCCGCACCATATATTTTTTGAATTTAGCGCAGTGTATACTTTTATTATCAATACAGTTTTCTGACAAAAAAAATCTGAAGAGCAAGACTAGGCATGCTCAGAAATGAAAGAATGCATACAAAAAATTCAACACATTACGTCACTTCTGACGTTGAATTCTGTCATCAGAAAATTTTCTGATGGTGAGTACCCTCTTCACTTTCGATTTGAGACTAGCATCAAACAAAAGACTGACATAAATTTGTCCAATAATCTGACCGTGTGTACAAGGCTTTAGAGCCATGATTAGACCAGTGTCATAACAGCTCATGATGACTCCATCCAATCATGGTTTATTGCTCTTAGTCCCGTCCCACACTATAAAAGTATTCTTTCAATAGTGGCCATTTGTAGTGTAATATTTGTGTGGAAAGATATAGAACAGGGCTCTGTTCAGTGCTACTAGACAGTTAGTGTGCTATAGTCAGAGGCGGCTCTCTAATTAGGCATATTAGGCGGCCGCCTAAGGGCCTCACACGGACAGGGCCTCGCGCTCACGGCCATCTAATCTACCTAGTTAAAGAGCCGCCTCTGAGGCTGGCAGCAAGGATCTCCCCGCCATCAGAAAAGTGCCGAATCCCAGCTGGTCTACAATGCACTCATCGGAGAGATCACAGGACTGCATGTAAGACCAGCTCAGGGGGCGGGGGACAGGAGCTGACAGCTCCGGATAGCATAAGGCAGCGACCTTAGGGGGGGCAGTACTGAAGCAGACGGTCCCTCAAGTGCACAGCAGACATCAGACTGGTAACATGCAGCGCCGGGCACTGTGAGCTTCAGCTTCTGCCTCCATACTAACTTCCACCAGCTTCCGTGCCCCTCCTCCTCCTCCCACATGAAAGGCAGACGGGAGACGATGGCCTTTCATTTCAGCACATCGATCAGTTGCTGCTTCTCTCCAATAGAATCTCCTCCCACGTGGGCGGTACCAGAACCTCCTCCATTCCAGCATACTAGTTGGTGAACTAGAGGTAAGTGAGAGAAGGGGGGAGGGGCCGAGTGAGACCAGGGGGAGGGGCCAGCAGGAACAGTAGCAGGAATGGCATGGATCCTCAGAGAAAGGTAAGGTGCTGTATCATGTGTGACTGTAACCATTACACAGCCTGCTGCATGTACATAACAAGGACCATCTAGAGATAGAGGAGGGATAGGTGGGGCAGAGAAGGGGAAATAAGGACAGAGCAAGGGAATAAGAGAGATGGGGCAGTTAGAGAATAAATGGGGGCAGACAGAGCAAAGGTGATGGAACAAAACATCAATGAGGCCCATTTCACATGGGACAGACTCCGCTTTTCTCAGCAGGGCTACTGACCACCCACTGAGCACAGCAAGAGGTTAACAGGTTCACGTTTGCTCCGCTTATACCAAGCAGACACAGCCCACACTGCTCTATGGGCAGTCAGGTGTAAACGGACCACCTGTCTGTTTATACCCAACTGGCATTTGTCCTGATCCACCCAGACAGAGGGTAATGGATCCACCTTCAGTTTGTTTTTGTTGGGCCAAATTGAAGGTAGGCAGGTGTAAACAGACAAAAGTCCATTTACATCCACCGCTCCATAGAGGAGAATGGAGGGTCCGATCAGGTCTGCCTGAAAAACTGACAGGTGGACCCCATTGGACCCTTCATGTGAAAGTGCCTAAAGTGTGTGTGATAGATGTCAAGAATTATTATATTTTATATATATATATACACATACACACCAATTTTGCTGTGATAATCTTGTGCAGATCCACTGCAAGCTGTTTGCACAGACTTCGGTGTACCATCACCAAGACAAAGCACATACCATTTGCTTACCAAAAAATTTGATTCCTTAAATTTATAAGTTACATGCACTTGTCATCTGCTGGATATATACAACCACTTCACTCAAAAAGTGACAACGCATTGATAGTAGCATTCTCCCAGGAGCAGCCTTTCACCACTCTGCCTTATCAGGTACCAACCACAGTAACCCTGTGTATGCAAAGAATAAAATATACTGTATGCATTACCAGGACTTTACTAGCATAAAGCAACACATGTTTTAATTGTCCTGGTGTTGCTTTATTTTTTGCATTTACAGGGTTCCCTGTGGTTGGTACCGGACCAAGCTACTCTACCTGCAGTGGTGTTGTTTGAGTGAAGTGGTTGTAAATATCCAGCAGATGACAAGTGCATGTGACCTCATAAGTTTAGGGAGTCAATTTTTTTTGGTAAGCAAATGGTGTGTGCTTTGTTTTGGTGATGGTACACTGAAGTCCGAGCAAATAGTTTGCAGTGGATCTGCACAAGTTTATCACAGCACAGCTTTGTTCGATTTTTTGTGTGCGACATGTATGTTTTATGCTTATTATTTATTGTACCAGCACTTTGGAATGTACATATATTAACTATTCTTGATATCTATCACACTATAGCATTTTATTGTGGTACACACTTATATGATGGATGTTCTTTTCATTTTCTTTCTTTATTTCCCCAGTGACAGCCTGCCAGAATAGTTAGGATCTGTGAAAGCAGCTCTGTATTATACATTACTGACCCTATACTGTACTCTCCTGCCCCCCCGTACTGTCCACTTACCCCCCCCCCCCCTATACTGTACCCTCCTGCCCCTGTACTGTGTCCACTTACCCTCCTCCTGTACTGTGCCATCCTGCCCCCTATAATCTGTCCACTTACCCTCCCCTGTACTGTGCCCTCCTGCTCCCCCCTGTATTGTAATCTCCTGCACCCTGTACTATGTCCACTTACCCTCCCCCTGTACTGTGCCCTCCTGCCCCCTATAATCTGTCCACTTACCCTCCCCCTGTACTGTGCCATCCTGCCCCCTATAATCTGTCCACTTACCCTCCCCTATACTGTGCCATCCTGCCCCCTATAACCTGTCCACTTACCCTCCCCTGTACTGTGCCCTCCTGCTCCCCCCTGTATTGTAATCTCCTGCACCCTGTACTATGTCCACTTACCCTCCCCCTGTACTGTGCCCTCCTGCCCCCTATAATCTGTCCACTTACCCTCCCCCTGTACTGTGCCATCCTGCCCCCTATAATCTGTCCACTTACCCTCCCCTGTACTGTGCCATCCTGCTCCCCCTGTACTGTCCCCTCCTGTCCCCTGTACTGTGCCCTCCTTTACTCTGTACTGTGCCCACTTACCCTCCCCTGTACCCTCCTTATACAGTTCATTTTTATCGCTTGAACTATTTTTCCTATTATGGGCGTTAGTGGGGCCTCATGTCTAAGTTTTGCTTAAGGCCTCACAAAGCCTAGAGCCGCCTCTGGCTATAGTGTGCTATTCTGATTCTATTGTCAGTGTAGAATATCAGTTGAGTGTGAATCTAGTGATAGTTCAGTCAGTGTGAATGTAGTGACCACCATTCATCTTTACATTTGTATGAATCTAGTGATAGTTCAGTGAGTGTGAGTGTAGTAAGTGACCACTCATTTTTACTTTAGTGTCACTTTAGTGTGAATCTAGTGATAGTTCAGTCAGTGTGAGTGTAGTGACAAATTACCAAAAAGAGGGTCCTAGTTGATTTAGTACCTTAAAACAGGGTGACGCTGTAGGTACTTGCAAAAAATGTGCCAACGTCCCTTTAATTTAAATGCAGAAATTGGGAACTAGAAAAGTGGGACTTTGGGGGCACATGGGTATTTAAACTATGAAACAGTAAAAAATGGATTTTAAGTTTTATTAATTTTACAAAAAGACATATTGGTTTAAAAACAATACAACATGCATGTAACAACCTTATTGCATATATCAGGTGGATCCTACCCTGCATTTAACATCTAGAACCCTTGCTCATAGTACATATAATCCAGCATTCAATTGAAAAAGGAAAGAAACCTTCCCCAAGAGCTAGCAGTTATGAATGTGGGAATGAACGATAAGAGTGTGGTGTTGCGCTAATCCTTTCTATATATGTAAGAAAAATCGGATGACTTGGATGTGATAACACAGTGATGGTGGGTGTCTCTAAGGTGCAGGTATATCACAATAAACCATAACATGAATACCTATATGTAACTCTGCAATAACGTGATAATTTAACCTCTATCAGACAGTGACTATAGCTGTATATAAATCATAAAAATATAATCATAAAAAATAATTCATGAAAAATGGCTGGAAGTGATAGCCAGATATATATTAAGCAAATATATATAGAAATATAAAAAACGTGACTGGTGCTCATAAAAATAAACGTGATATTCACACCCTTATGCACAAGCATATAAAAATAACAGCCAGCTATAGAGTTATACCAGTCTCTAACTGGACTAATATGCACCTGGTATAACTCAACATACAGCCAGGTGTATATATGCAACGTGAATGGTGCTCATATAACATAACAAATCGAGTGATATGAAGTCCACTAATAGACGTGCAAAGAACAGTGCTCCACTTAAAAATAATCTATTCAAAGTCCAGAAAATTATATATGCAAGTGATCCACTTGGTGCCAAATAAACGTGACAATAGTGATTGTTCTCTCTTCATGCAACACGGCACACACTGGTGGGCAGTGGCCCCTTACCTGAGGGTAATGGGGTACTCGCGTTTAGCCACTTTTAGGCATGGCAGCCTTTAGTTGTTAAAACCTTGGAATCAACCAACAGTGGGGGTGATAGTAATGCAATCCTATCCTGGCTTGTCTCCTTTAAGGACGTATGTCTCTTCAAGTAGTGTCCCGGGGTCACCGAGATAAACCAGAAAGGAAGATCCCACAATGGTGTAATATTGTTTGGTAAACGTTCAAATTTTCTTAAAACATACATGTACTCACATAAAAAACCATAATACTGGGCGGAGATCCGATGAGCAGCGAGCTCGTGATGCAAATCAAACATAGAGTGCCTGTCCCGTCCCTGTCCTGTCCCTGTATCGCATCAGAACAAGATTGGAAGAACTTGCCACAAGTCACAAGTCACCTTTAATTGCACCTTTATATAGACTTTCCTTTATAAGTCACATTGCATGTAACAGTGTTTCTGGGGATTTTATTGCACAAGTGTCACTTTATATGTATAATATTGTCTATATGGGGATGCTGTTTTTTTAATCGCATCTTCAGTTGCACAACTGCATTGTTGCTATTTTGCACATTGTGTCACTTTGATTGTTGCTCATTAATAGCAACAGGAGTTGCGTTTTGTAGGGAGCACTGTAATATATGTTTATGAGCAATGAGGACTCTCACTGCAATAATTTGATGCACCAATTTTTGATAGTACAACTGTTTGGATTTATGGCTAATGTATGAATTATTATATCCATAGTTGCATTCTTAGTTGCACGCATGCACTTTATGATAATTCTGCACATTGTGTCACCGTTTATATTTTGGTTTGAACAATTGCAACAGGAGTTTATGTTGCACGGAGCACTTTAATATACTTTGTATGTGTTTGAGTATGAAGAATCACAATATTTAGATACACTTGTCATCATAGGATAATACTATTATATATGCACATTGCACTTGGAAGAGGATGTCATATTTATTTATTTATTGTTGAAGCACTGTGTGGTTTGTGCATATTTGGAATTTGTACATTAGGATAGATTAGCGCCACATATTTTACTATATTTTAATCAGATCTTCCATTTGCTCTATGTCCTTCACTCTTATGAACCACTGGGCCACGATTGGGGGAGACTGATGCTTCCTGTAGGAGGAGTTGTGCTTGGAGAGAGAGAGAGAGACAGCGGCCTGCTGTGTGAAAGGATCTATTGCTGAGAGGTCGATACACGTGCAGAGGGAAGGATCCAAGCCTGTGACGTCACGCAGCCATGGTGGTGAGCAAGCAGACGCTCTTCAGCTCTTGAACGCCACCCTTTGGGCCCCTTCTGCTAATTTCGTGTTTGAATAACCGAGTGCCGCTTTTAAATCATGTGACCGTCTGCCTACACAAGTTTCCGTCCATGTCCACTGAGAGTGACAAATGCTTTTCTGACCCATCTGTTAACTCAAGGGTCCAATTGCTGAGGTGAGTGGTTTGGCTAGCTGGTGGTGGAATCACGGATTGCATTGCACTTTAAGAACTGTTATGAGCACCTAGACCACCGCAGAGGAGACCTCTTTTCTATCAAATTGCTGTTTTCTACAATTTAAAGGGGACTTTTATCATTTATGCTATGAGTAACATTTGAGTCTTTTGGTTCTATTCATAGCACTGCACTGCTTTTCTATTTTGTGTATTTTAGAGTTTTATATGTTTGCCTGCAGTGTTCAGCTGCTTGTATTGAAATCCAAAAAGGATTATCACGAGGTTGATAAGGAACTCCGGATCAGTACCTCTCCCATACAAAGCTCCTCAAAAGAGTAAAACTTACGAGTAAAGAGAGCCGGACTAGGCAACGATCTTAGGAAGTGCAATAATTGAAAAGTCTTCCAGTGATCTAGTTTAAGAGGGACCCTTCCTGAGAGGAAAGCTTCTGAAGGCATCCAACCGGACATCCGCGAGAGCTGTGAAGCCCTCAGAAGTCCCTGCGAGCTCTGCAATAGGAAAGCCGGGTCGGTGAGACCGGGTACAAACCCAGGGTGTCCTACAATCAGAGTCAGGGGTGAAGGGAAACTGCTTAGTGTAGATAGTCGGAAAAACCTGCTCTGTTAAAGTGGGGCCAATCAACGGATGAGTAGGTAAATGTGCAACATGGGTTTTCCCTGCCCAAGGCGGGCCAGGAAGTGGAGCTTGGGCTGCTTCTTGTTCCAGCAATACCCAGAGTTTCAGGGCACTGTGTCAGCACTAGACATGTGCACACTGAAATATTTCGTTTCGGAATTTAGTTTTCGTCTGAAAAATAAATTTATTTAGTTACTCCCGAAATTCGTTTTTATTTATTTCGTTTTTCGTTAAAAATTGCATTTGTCCGAAAATCCAAATTAAGATCAAATCTGTCATTGAAGGCTTATGGTGTCTGTCGAATGTTCAAAGAAGATTCGACGGAGCAGCTAAACAGTACAATGCCGTATAGTTTACCTGCTCCGTCGAATCTTCTTAGAACTTTCAACAGACACCATAAGCCAAAGTACGTGTGTACTTAGTTCTAGCTATTTTACTGCTCCACCTCTTTGGTTACAATCAGCCAATAACATTCATCATCATCATTATTTTTATTTATCTTTTCTCCCCTACGTCGAATCTTTTCTCCCCTACGTCGAATCTTTCCTCCCCTACGTCGAATCTTTCCTCCCCTGCGTCGAATCTTTCCTCCCCTACGTTGAATCTTTTCTCTCTACGTCAAATCTTTTCTCTCTATGTAGAATAATCTTGGACTAATAGAGCTAAGGTTAGGCACATTCGACCACAGGTTTGATGGACACAGATTGTTATTGTCATCATCATGTCAAATCTCCTATCTATATCGAACTGTTGTAGCAACGAAAACGAAAATAAAGCATTTGTTTATGTCAGATCTTTCGTTTTTCGGACTCTGCACTTTCGTTATCGTTTGCTAAAACGATAACGAAAATACCTAAAATTCGGACGAAAATGCATTCGGACGAAAACGAATGCACATGTCTAGTCAGCACCAGTCTGCGACCCTGGTCATATGCACCACAGTGTAGTACAGGGCCGGGTCCGGGAAACCTACTCTGCCCTTCAGCTTAGGTTGCAACAGTAACGCTCTACCGAGGCGAGGATGTTTACCTCACCAAATGAGTTTGATAAATACCGACCTTACCGCATGAAAAAAAGTCTGAGGTATTTTAATCGGCAGTGCCTGCAATAAGTATAGAAGTCTGGGCATCATGTTCATCTTAAGTACGTTGCAACAGCCAAACCGAGAGAGGGCCAGAGTATCCCATTTTTAAGGTCAGCCGTTAGCGTTGACAATATCCCTATAGATTTTCAATTAACTTAAATGTCCATAGAAGGAAAACAATATAAAGTCCATAGAGAAAGAGAAATTCCAGATGAAGATCCCAATGTGCAAGTGATATCCAATAATGATGAGTGACTCATATAGTAGTAAAAATCCACCACCAGTATCGCTAGCCGCTCACCTCAGTGAGTGGACCCCTGAATATATTCAGTCAGGTCTCAAACAGCCTTTCCCACACTGGGAGATGTACTGGAGCAGGTAACTGGAACCGGATGGCTTGCGGTCTCGTGGAACGATCACATGTGTGCAGAGCGATATCATCCAGGAGAGGAGGGATGGGATGGGAGGGTCAGTTTGACGCCGTATATTTTAGTGCATTATGTGCCGTTTAACGCAGTATATGTATGTGCGTTAATGCGCGTTTATTGCCGTGTATTTTAGTGAGTTACGTGCTGTTAAATGCAGTATAGTTCAGTGCATTACTGCAAGTTTAACTCTGCATATTTCAGTGCGTTATGTGCCATTTAACACAGTATAGTTCAGTGCATTACTGCAAGTTTAACGCTGTATAAATCAGTGCATTATGTGCCGCTTGCCGCTTCAGTACGTTACTGCAAGTTTAACGCCCTATATTTAACTGCGTTATGTGCCTCTTTTTACTGTAGTATATTTCTATGCGTTAATGCACGTTTAACGCAGTATATTTTAGTGCGTTAATGCAAGCTGAACGCTGTATATTCCAGTTATGTGCCGTTTAATGTAGTATATTTCTGTGCTTTAGTGCACATTTAGCGCAGTATATTTCAGTGCGTTACTGCTAGTTACTGCAAGTTTAAGGCCGTATATTTCAGTGTGTTACATGCCATTTAATGCAGTATATTTCTGTGCATTAGTGCACGTTTAGCACAGTATATTTCAGCGCGTTAATGCAAGTTTAACGCTTTATATTTCAATGTGTTAAACGCTGTTTAACGCAGTATATGTCAGTGTGTTACTGCAAGTTTAACCCCGTATATTTCAGTGCCTTACATGCCATTTAACGCCATATATTTCAGTGCATTACTGCAAGTTTAACGTCGTATATTTCAGTGCTTTATGTGGGGTTTAATGCAGTATATTTACGCGCGTTACTGTGCATTTATTGCCATATATTTTAGTGCGTTACCTGCTGTTTAATGCAGTCGATTTTTCTGTGCGTTACTGCATGTTTAATGCGGTATATTTCAGTGAGTTACGTGCCATTTAACGCAGTATAGTTCAGTGCATTACTGCAAGCTTAACGCCGTATATTTCAGTGTGTTACGTGCCATATAACGCCCTATATTTCAGGGCGTCACTAGCTGTTTAACGCAGTATATTTCTGTGCATTAGTGCACGTTTAACGCATTATATTTCAAGTTTTAAGCCGTATTCTATGAGGAGGTGATCTGCCATCTAGATAAAGGAAGGCCCGTAGACATGGTGTATCTGCATTTTGCAAAAGCATTTAATACAGTTCCCCATAAACGTTTACTGTACAAAGTAAGGTCAGTTGGCATAGACCATAGGGTGAGTACATGGATTGAAAACTGGCTACAGGGGTGGGTTCAGAGGGTAGTGATAAATGGGGAGTACTCGTAATCGGCAGGGGTGGAAAGTGGGGTCCCCCAGGGTTCTGTCCTGGGACCAATCCTATTTAATTTATTCATAAACGACCTGGAGGATGGGATAAATAGTTTAATCTCTGTATTTGTGGATGATACTAAGCTAAGCAGGGCAATAACTTATCTGCAGGATGTGGAAACCTTGCAAGAAGATCTGAACAAATTAATGGGGTGGGCAACTACATGGAAAATGAGGTTTAATGTGGAAAAATGTAAAATAATGCATTTGGGTGGCAAAAATATGAATGCAATCTATACACTGGAGGGAGAACCTCTGGGGGAATCTAGGATGGAAAATTACCTGGGGGGGTCCTAGTAGATGACAGACTCAGCAATGGCATGCAATGCCAAGCTGCTGCAAACAAAGCAAACAGAATATTGGCATGCATTAAAAAGGGGATTAACTCCAGAGATAAAATGATAATTCTGTTAATATTCTGTTAAAATTCTGGTAATTCTGATCATATGATGTCCAGTTCTAGGTACCAGTCCTCAGAAAGGCTGTCCTGGAACTGGAGAGAGTCCAGAGAAGGGCAACAAAAATAATAAAGGGTCTGGAGGACATAAGTTATGAGGAAAGGTTACAAGCACTGAACTTGTTCTCTCTGGAGAAGAGACGCTTGAGAGGGGATTTTATTTCAATGTACAAATACCGTACTGGTGACCCCACAATAGGGATATAACTTTTCCACGTAAGGGAATTTAATAAGACACGTGGCCATTCACTAAAATTCGAAGAAAAGCGGTTTAACTTTAAACTGCATAAAGGGTTCTATACTGTAAGAACAGTAAGGATGTGGAATTCCCTTCCACAGGCACTGGTTTCAGTGGGGAGCATCGATAATTTCAAAAAACTATTAGAGCACCTGAATGACCACAACATACAGGGATATACAATGTAATACTTAGATAAAATCACAGACATAGGTTGGACTTGATGGACTTTTGTCTTTTTTCAACCTCGTCTACTATGTAACTAACTATGTATATTTCAGTGCGTTACGTGCCTTTTAATGCAGTATTTCTGTGCATTACTGCACATTTATTGCCATATATTTCAGTGAGTTCCGTGCAGTTTAACGCAGTATAGATCAGTGCGTTACTGCAAGTTTAATGCTGTATATATTTCAGTGCATTATGTGCCATTTAACACAATATATTTCAGTGCATTACTGCAAGTTTATTGCTGTATATTTCAGTGTGTTACGTGCCATTTAACGCAATATATATCTGTGCCTTAGTGAATGTTTAATGCTGTATATTTCTGTGCATTTGTGCAAGCTTAACACCATATATTTCAGTGTGCTACCTTCCATTTAATGCAGTATAGTTCAGTACATTACTGTAAGTTTAACACCGTATATTTCAGTGCGTTACGTGTCATTTAAGGCAATATATTTCTGTGCATTAGTGCACATTTAACGCATTATATTTCAGTGTGTTACTGCAAGTTTAACGCTGTATATTTCAGTGCGTTACCTTCCATTTAACGCAGTATAGTTCAGTGTGTTACTCCAAGTTTAACGCCGTATATTTCAGTGCATTACCTTCCATTTAACACAGTATAGTTCAGCACGTTACTGCAAGTATAATGCTGTATATTTCAGTGCATTACGTGCCATGTAACGCAGTCTATTTCTGTGCATTAGTGCAAGTTTAGCGCAGTATATTTCAGTGCGTTACTGCAAGTTTACTGCCTTATATTTCAGTGCGTTACGTGCCGTTTAACACAGTATATTTCTGTGCGTTAGTGCACGTTTAATGCAGTATATTTCAGTGCGTTAGGTGCCATGTAACACAGTATTTTTCTGTGCGTTAGTGCAAGTTTAGCGCAGTATATTTCAGTGTGTTACTGCAAGTTTAACGCTGTATATTTCAGTGCGTTACCTTCCGTATAACGCACTATAGTTCAGTGCATTACTGCTAGTTTAACGCTGAAAATTTCAGTGCATTACCATCCTTTTAACGCAGCACGTTACTGCAAGTTTAACACCGTATATTAACCGTATATTAAACACCTCCGTTCAACGCAGTATAGTTCAGTGCATTACTGCAAGCCTACTGCCGTATATTTCAGTGCGTTATGTGTCATTTAACGCAGTATATTTCGGTGCATTAGTGCACGTTTAATGCAGTATATTTCAATGCGTTATTGGAAGTTTAATGCAGTATATTTCAGTGTGTTACATGCCGTTTAACGCAGTATATGTTAGTGCATTAGTGCACGTTCAACGCAGTATATTTCAGTGCGTTATTTCACGTTTAATGCCGTATATTTCAGTGCGTTACGTTCCATGTAACGCAGTATATTTCTGTGCGTTAGTGCAAGTTTAGTGCAGTATATTTCAGTGTGCTACTACAAGTTTAACGCCATATATTTTAGTGTGTTACCCTCCGTTTAATGCAGTATAGTTCAGCGCCTTACTGCAAGTTTACCGCCGTATATTTCAGTGCATTACATGCCGTTTAACACAGTATATTTCTGTGCGTTAGTGCATGTTTAATGCAGTATATTTCAGTGTGTTACTGCAAGTTTAACGCAGTATATTTCAGTGCGTTACATGCCGTTTAACGCAGTATATGTCACTGCATTAGTGCACATTTAATGCAGTATATTTCAGTGCATTACTGCAAGTTTAATGCCGTATATTTCAGTGTGTTAGTGTATGTTTGATGCATTATATTGCAGTGCGTCAGTGCAGTTTTACTGCAATATATTATAGTGTATCAGTGGAGTGTGTCTATGTGGTGAGTACTCAAGTTAAAGTGCACCAAACACCACTTACCATTGATTAAGTTGCATCCATGTGCACATTTCCACAATTTTTTCTCATTCAAAGTTTTATTAAGAGAAAATGAAGGTGATAACATGCATATTTCGTAAATCGCACATGCAACTGTGTATGTTTTTCCAATACAGCGTAAAAAAAGCCTAAAATAGTCCAGAGGTTTACGTTAGGCAATTACAATCGTGAAGCTTATACTATGGTTATATTAAGTGTATTTGGTCACTAAAATTCAAGTTTGAACTTGTGAAAGATCCGTTTGACCACTTTTCATTAAATTGACATTATGCATTGTCACAAACTACAGAGTATCTGTAGTGGTATCTTATCCTATACATTTTTAACATCTGCTGAAATACTTATAGCTGGATGTGTAGGTAAAGAGAGAGAAGAGGAAAGGAAAAGAAATGTAGAAAGGGATGAAGAGGTGCTGTGTAAGTCTTATGCCGCGTACACACGAGCGGACTTTACGGCGGACTTTGCCCGGCGGATTTTTCAACGTACTTTACGACGGACTTTCTGAATGAACGGACTTGCCTACACACAATCCACCAAAGTCCGTTGAATTCGTACGTGATGACGTGATGACGACGGCATTAGATTTGTTTCTAGTTGTCCTTACAGAGACCAAAGGAGAACTCCGGCATCAGAGATCATAGGTGGCTATTCATGACCTCCCCATAAGTTTGAGAATATTTAAAGCTAAACCATGGTTGCCATGTCTTGTGGAATCTTTCCATGTTGCCCCTTTCCTGGGCCAGGGTGTCCTCCATCTCACAAACATCACGTACTCTGAGCAACCATTGTGACATAGAGGGGACCCTGGATGAATTCCAGTGCAAGGGAAATAGTGATTTGGCTGCATTAAGCAGGTGTTTGGTCAGAGAATGCTTATATCTTTTAAGTGAGAAATTAGTCACATGTAGTAGGCAGTAGGGATGAGCTTCATGTTCGTGTCGAACCCATGTTCGACTCGAACATCATCTGTTCGCCCGTTCACCGAATTGCGAACGATATGGGCCGTTCGCGCCAAATTTGTGTGGCACGTCGTGGCCCATAATTCACTGCGGCATCGCAGTGCATTGCTGGCTGATGATTGGCCAAGCATGCACTATGACCCGCATGCTTGGCCAATTACAGAGCCGTCTGAACAGAGAGCCGTAATTGGACAAAGCCAAGGAGGCTTTAGCCAATTATGGCTCAGGGGATTTAGTACACGCCCCACACTATATAAGGCCGCCTGCACGGCGGCCCTGTGTAGTGTGTGTTTCGGCGTTGAAAGAGATAGACAGAGAGACAGTGTCATTTGATTTAAGTTAAATAGATTAGGCAGGACAGTCAGTGAGTTAGCTGCACTTACATTGTATTGTGTATATATATGCATCCCAGGTGTTGTATATATATAAATACACTGTATTTAGTTTAGCTAGATCCATTCCTGTTATCTTCCTACTGACAGGCAGGCTTGTCTTGTTACAGTATTTACAGCTACCTGAAGAAAATTGCTGGTGTTCTTTTGATCCTATTAGTACCACAGTCAGGCAGCTAGACTATTTACAGTTATGCCCCGTACACACGGTCGGATTTTCCGATGGAAAATGTCCGATCGGAGCGCGTTGTCGGAAATTCCGACCGTGTGTGGGCTCCATCGGACATTTTCCATCGGATTTTCCGACACACAAAGTTGGAGAGCAGGAGATAAAATTTTCCGACAACAAAATCCGTTGTCGTAATTTCCGATCGCGTGTACACAAATCCGACAGACAAAGTGCCACGCATGCTCAGAATAAATAAAGAGATGAAAGCTATTGGCCACTGCCCCGTTTATAGTCCCGACGTACGTGTTTTACGTCACCGCGTTCAGAACGATCGGATTTTCCGACAACTTTGTGTGACTGTGTGTATGCAAGACAAGTTTGAGCCAACATCCGTCGGAAAAAATCCTAGGATTTTGTTGTCGGAATGTCCCAACAAAGTCCGACCGTGTGTACGTCCTATTAGTGTAGTGTGTCCTCCTCACAGTGTTCAGTTAAAGCTACAAGTTAGTTTAGTGTGACCTCTGCACATTGTTCAGCTAAAGCTACAAGTTAGAGTAGTGCGTCCTCCTCACAGTGTTCAGCTAAAACTACAAGTTAGTGTAGTGCGACCTCTGCACAGTGTTCAACTGAAGCTACCTGTAGAGGGTTGGTGGTGTTTTCCTGTTCCTATCACTACCGCAGGCAGCTAAATAGGCTACAAGTTAGTTTTTTGCGAGCTCTGCACAGTGTTCACCTAAAGCTACCTGTAGAAGGTTGGTGGTGTTTTCCTGATCCTATCACTACCGCAGGCAGCTAAATAAGCTACAAGTTATTTTTTTGCGAGCTCTGCACAGTGTTCACCTAAAGCTACCTGTAGAAGGTTGGTGGTGTTTTCCTGATCCTATCACTACCGCAGGCAGCTAAATAAGCTACAAGTTTGTGTAGTGCGTCCTCCTCACAGTGTTCAGCTAAAACTACAAGTTAGTGTAGTGCACAGTGTTCAGCTAAAGCTACAAGTTAGGGTAGTGCGTCCTCCTCACAGTGTTCAGCTAAAGCTACAAGTTAGTGTAGTGCATCCTCCTCACAGTGTTCAGCTAAAACTACAAGTTAGTGTAGTGTGACCTCTGCACAGTGTTCAGCTAAAGCTACAAGTTAGTGTAGTGCGTCCTCTGAACAGTGTTCAGCTAAAACTACAAGTTAGGGTAATGCGACTTCTGCACAGTGTTCAGCTAAAGCTACAAGTTATTGTAGTGCGTCCTCTGAACAGTGTTCCACTAAAACTACAAGTTAGTGTAGTGCGACCTCTGCACAGTGTTCAGCTAAAGCTGCAAGTTAGTGTAGTGCGTCCTCTAAACAGTGTTCAGCTAAAGCTACAAGTTAGTGTAGTGCGTCCTCTGAACAGTGTTCAGCTAAAACTACAAGTTAGTGTAGTGCGAGCTCTGCACAGTCTTCAGCTAAAGCTACCTGTAGAAGGTTGGTGGTGTTTTCTTGATCCTATCACTACCGCAGGCAGCTAAATAAGCTACAAGTTATTTTTTTGCGAGCTCTGCACAGTGTTCACCTAAAGCTACCTGTAGAAGGTTGGTGGTGTTTTCCTGATCCTATCACTACCGCAGGCAGCTAAATAAGCTACAAGTTAGTTTTTTGCGAGTTCTGCACAGTGTTCAGCTAAAACTACAAGTTAGTGTAGTGCGAGCTCTGCATAGTGTTCAGCTAAAGCTACCTGTAGAAGGATGGTGGTGTTTTCCTGATCCTATCACTAAAGCAGGCAGCTAAATAAGCTAAAAGTTAGTTTTTTGCCATCTCTCCACAGTGTTCAGCTAAAGCTACCTGTAGAAGGTTGGTGGTGTTTTCCTGATCCTATCACTACCGCAGGCAGCTAAATAAGCTACAAGTTAGTGTAGTGCGGCCTCTGCACAGTGTTCAGCTAAAGCTACCTGTAGAAGGTTGGTGGTGTTCTCATACTACAGGCAGGCAGTTGATTTTGCTAGCTGCAGTATCAGTATATACATATATATATATATACATACATACATACATACATATATATATATATATATATATATATATATATATATATATATATATATATATATATATCCCAGCTTAGTGCAGCCACAGGCCATTAGTATGTCTGGAAGGCCAACAAGGAGAGGCAGACAGTCACAAGCCAATAAAAGAGGGCAAGGTGGCTCTGTGTCTAGAGGCAACAGTGCTGGTCGTGGAGACGGTGCATCCTCATCAGCACGTGGCCGTGGGACACGCTTGGCCTTTTTTTCGGCAGCTTGCCGTGTTGAGCCACAACATGTGGAAGACTTGGTCGGGTGGATGACCAAGCCGTCCTCATCCTCCTCATCCTCTCTCACCCATGCTCAGGGTACTTTGTCTGGCAAAGCAGCTGCCAACGCTGCCTCTTCCCTTGGATCAATTGCATCAGTGACTCCTTCCCTAGCCCCACCATGTCCTCCTGAGGAGTCCCTCGAACTGTTTGACCACAGTGTTGGGTACATGCTCCAGGAGGATGCCCAGCGTTTAGAAGGCTCTGATGATGATACTGAGCTAGATGAAGGCAGCACGGACAGAGGGGGTGCCCAAGAAGGGCAGTCATGCTCCCCCTGCTGCAGCATACTGCCAGGTTTGCTCCAGTGATGAGGAGGGAGGGGATGATGAGGTCACTGACTCAACGTGGGTGCCTGATAGGAGAGAGGAGGAGGAGGCACATCATCAACGAGGCAGGATGCCCTCCAGGGGCCAACCTAAGGGCAGCACACTCACTGCATCACACCCCAAAGCTCCACATGTGCAGGGCGCTGCTGTCTCTGTGCGTTATTCCAAAAGTTCTTTGGTGTGGGCCTTTTTTTTTTTTTTTCTTCTTTCAATAAATTTTTATTATTAATAAAAATGTCAGACAAAACATTTGTATCAAACAGTACAAAGGATAAAGGTATAAGGGAACAAGAGGTACAAATAAATCCGAGGCGGAGCCTCGTAATGCAGGGCGTAAAAAGGAGAAAAATAAAATAACGTTTGTGCTAATACTTAAAACATGTCAAGCATTTATGCTAGGGTTGTCATGTCTCAGTAGCTAGAGTGAGATAGGAAGAGCATTTCGCAAGATCAGAAGACTGGAGGAGGCAGGGATATCACTATGCTGGGGAGGGAGGTGTGGTTGTATGGATAAGAAGGACATTTCTTGTATTTGCAAGGGTTCAGGGACGCAGGCGAGGTATCCGCCGCCCGCCCCATAGGGGAACACACTGCGGGCTTGAGACCTCCCCACCCTCCCGAACCCCCAATCTCGGTCACATCCTTCCCCACCGGGGGCGTCCAATATTATTGTTCCAGTCTAGAAACATGGAAAACCCCACCCCACTAATGTCTATTATCCAGTGATCTAACCAACTTAGCTACATATCCTCTAGCTTAAGGAGAGGTATTTTCATCAGAAAAGCCCTAGACTCGGGGAGCCCAGGGATTATTAAGGCATTACCTGAACTCTCCAAGGAAATATAAATAGGTAAGTGTCAGGGTCAAACAACTTTCAGAGACAGTAATCCGAGAATCTGAGGGAATATAAGGAAGGGGAATGAAGACCAGGAGAAGGAGAAGGGAGGAGGGTAAGAAGAGAATCACAAGTGAAGAGGTGTATCAGTGGAATCACTCAGAGAACCTGTTGCCCTGGTAATCTTACGCCAGGGCATAAGGAAATATGGCAAAAATTGGCCCAGGGTTCCCAAGTTAGTTTGAAAGTACAGGCTTTGTCTTGTATAATGCTAACTATCTTCTCTTGTGCCATAATCCAGGATATTTTATGCTTCACCGCTGCGAAAGGGACCCTGCGTTTTTTCCAACAAGAGGCTATTGTGATTTTGGTGCCCAGTAGGATGAAAAAGATCAATTTTTGGGTATATTTATCTACCTTTTCCACTTTCAGATTCAGTAGAGCTATCTCTGGATTTTGGGAAATCTGGACGGTGGTTACTTTACGTATCACTGAGAATACTTTGTTCCATAGGCTCCTTATTCGTGGGCAGGACCACCATACGTGGTACAGTGTCCCTACATGGTTACAACCTCGGAAACACAGCGGGGAAGCATGAGGATATATCTTTGCAAGGAGAGAGGGAACCCTGTACCATCTCATGAGCACCTTAATGCTGCCCTCCATGAGGGAAACGTTTAATATTCCTTTAAAAGAGCGATGAAAGCAGGAGAACCATTGATCTCTATCCCAAGAGATATCAAGGTCTTTTTCCCAGGATAAGGCGTATGGAGGCTTGGACACTGCTGAGGCAAGCGAGGCATATATGACGGAGATCCCCCCTCTCTGATCCATTGCACCCGCACACCAAGATTCATAATTAGTTATTGTGGGAGGTTCAGATTTATTTGGCCAAAGGGAATGAAGGAAGTGTTGTATTTGCATAAAGTAAAGTAACACATGCAAGAGTTGACACAGCTGCACACCCCAAAAAAGCATTGCAAAATTACCGTAGTGGAAAAATTTCCCCAGGGGGCTTTTAAGCAGCAAAATATTTCTGAAACAATGTTTATTAACCATGTTTAGTAAAAATAATATTTAATTCAGACATAGAATGCATTACATAAATACAATCAATATCACATAAAATTTCCAGTAGTCGACATCAGCAACAACAAAGGACCATCTCCCATGGCAATCAATTCATTGAAAAAGTTCTAACTGTACAGTTACATTGTATCAATGCTATCAATATGAATCCCCATGAATACCCCATGTTGATAGCATTGATACAATGTAACTGTACAATTAGAACTTTTTCAATGAATTGATTGCCATGGGAGATGGTCCTTTGTTGTTGCTGATGTCGACTACTGGAAATTTTATGTGATATTGATTGTATTTATGTATGCATTCTATGTCTGAATTAAATAATATTTTTACTAAACATGGTTACTAAACATTGTTTCAGAAATATTTTGCTGCTTAAAAGCCCCCTGGGGAAATTTTTCCACTACGGTAATTTTGCAGTGTTGTATTTGCATAAAACTGAAACGTTCAGCAGGAGGCATTTCAAGCTTACTAGTACAGAATTCCAGAGAGAGAGGGCCTGTGGAGGTGAAATAGTTCCCTATTCTAAGTAATCCCTTATTCAGCCACCAACTAAACACTAAGATGTTCATTCCTGGCGGAAACTCGGGGTTTTGAAAAATATGTGTCAGGGGTTTGAGGGAGGAAATCAAGGAGGGAATTTTATGAAGTCGGTCACATAAGGCCAGAGAATGTGATAACGTGGGGGCTAGGATGGGTGGTCTCAATTTAGTAGGAGGCCAAAGCAAAAAGTCAATCGTGTGGAGAGGGACTGCTTGATGTTCCATTGATACCCAATCAGGTTTCGGGCCCTTTGAGTATACAGTGGAGATCTGGGCCAACTGAGCTGCTTGATAGTACCACCAAATGTTAGGTAGAGCTAGACTCCCTTGTGATTTAGGCCTGAATAAGATATGTTGTGCGCAACGACTTCCCTTCGGGCCCCAAATGAATTTTATGATTTTGGACTGGAGTGAGTGTACTTGCGATTTTTGAATTGGGATGGGCAAGGATCTGAATAAGTAAAGTATATGGGGGAGGAGGGTCATTTTGACTGCGTTAATAAGGCCTAGCCAGGATAAATTATGATTATCCCAGAGGGAGAGGTCCGATATTAATTTGCGGAAGATGGCCGGGTAGTTGGATGAATAGAGGGAGGCTATACTTGCCGTGAGATGGACTCCTAGGTAAGGATGTGAGACCTCGTTCCAGGAAAATGGTAAGTGGTTTTGTAGGCTACATAGGACATTGGGGGGGACCGTAATGTTCAGGGCGGAAGATTTGGATACGTTGACTCACAGACCAGATACCTCACCAAACTTATCAAGCAAAGAGACGATATTAGGAGTGGAGACTAGAGGGGATGTCACAAAGATCAACAAATCATCAGCAAAAAGGGCGCATTTATGCTCACGTTTGCCACACATCACCCCTTTAATGTCGGGATGATTCCTAATCGCAACAGCCAGGGATTCCATGGCTATGGCGAATAGAAAGGGGGAGAGAGGGCACCCCTGTCTAGTTCCCCTTTCTATAGACAGGGGCTCGGAGTAGTAGCCCTGCAATCTGACCTGTGCACTTGGGCCAGAATACAGGGCTCTAAGGATGCTCATGAAACGTGGACCAAAACCCCAACTTTCCAGTACCTGGAATAAGTAGGGCCAGGTAACCGTGTCGAAAGCCTTCTGCAGGTCGATGGATAACAGATACCCATATTGTGGGGGGCCCCCATCCCATTGAGATTTGAGAAGTGAAATAATGTCAACTGCTCTCCTGATTTGGTCAGGTTCTTGTCCCCCCTGAATGAAGCCCACCTGGTCCTTATTGATATAGAGAGCTATGCAGGACGCTAGCCGATTGGAGAGAACTTTAGTTAAAATTTTTAAATCATTGTTGACTAAGGAGATAGGACGATAATTAGCGACCATAGTTGTATCTTTGCCGGGTTTTGGAATGACCGATATGAAGGCAAGATTTAGTGCTTTATCCAGGGAGCCAGACCTGAGAGAGTTAAAAAATTTGAATAAATACGGGGTTAATATGGGACCGAATTTTTTATAATATCCAACGGAGAAGCCGTCTGGGCCCGGGGCTGAGTTTTGTTTCAGGTGCTTAATTACCATGAGCACTTCTGAGTCAGTGATTGGATCATCTAGTAGGTCCGAATGTTCAGGAGATAATTTGGGAAGGGATAGGTTGTTTAGGAAGTCCGATAAAGAATGGTTAGATGTTATTTTTTCGTTTTTATATAGTGAAGTGTAGAAGTCATGGAATGTTTCCATTATACGTTTTGGGTTTTGGGATAGTTCACCTGAATGAGTGCGAATTTTGGGGAAGGCGACCGATCGCGGTCTTGGTGACAATTTGGCTGCTAATTTAGCTCCTATTTTATCAGTTTGGTAGTAAAAGCGGGCTCCTGACCACCGGAGCTGTTTCTCAGCCTTGGAGGTAAGGGCCAGGTTTAAAGAAGTCCGCACATTTTCCAGCGCCTCTAGAGAATCCTTGGTGGGGTTCCGTTTATGGGCTCCACACAGAGATTGGAATTTTAACCGAAGATTATTGGTTTCAGCCGTGCGTTCTTTGTTAAGATTAGTGGAGATTTGAATAATTTTTCCTCTGACGACTGCCTTATGGGCTGCCCACAACGTCTCCGGAGAGACCTCTTCAGTATTGTTTAAACGGAAGTATTCCTGTATTTCTTTTGCTAAAATCGAGCATTGGATTGGGTCACTTAGGAGCCCTTCATTAAGGCACCATGTGAATTTGTTGCCCGGGTTGGGAGATTGTTGCATATATAAGAGAACCACCGAGTGGTCTCAAATAGGGGTGTCCCTAATAACTGCTTAGATAGCCATGGGGATGTTATGTGATTGAATAAAAATATGATCGATTCTGGTGTATAGGTGGTGTGGGGCGGAGTAATGAGTGAAGTCCTTGGACCTAGGATTCATTTCTCTCCAGATGTCCACGAGGCCCAGAGAACACAGTGTGGAGGCTATTTTAGTACTTTGTTTTGGAGGTTTTCTAGAACGAGGGGGTCCAGACCCCGATTTGTCCAGAGAAATATCAAAAGGGAGATTTGTGTCTCCTCCCATTATTATTTTCCCCTCAAGTTGTGGGCCTAGTGTGGACATCATTGTGGAGAAAAAGGAAGCCTGGCCCTTATTCGGGGCGTAGTAAGAAATAAAGGAGTGCATTGATCCCTCAATCGTGCCTTTTACTAGAAGAAACCTGCCCGCTTGGTCTTTAATAACTTTAGAGGGGGAAAATTTAAGGTCTTTTGCAAAGCAAATGGCAACCCCTTTAGTCTTATTGTCTGCATTTGAAAGAAAAAACTGAGTGTAGTGACCATGTAAGAAGGAGGGATTGTATGAGGAACGGAAGTGAGTTTCCTGTAATAAAAGAATTGCGATTTTTTGTGATTTGTAGTGGTTAAATAGTTTACGTCTTTTGACCGGAGAATTCATTCCCTGCACATTGTGCGTGGCTATACAGAGGGGGGGAGGAGGGATAAGTGTGTCAGAATGCATGGATCAGAGGGGGGGATGAACGCATCACACAATAAGTGCCTACCTGAGACTTCAAGAGTTGTACTTGCGTCCAAGCCTTCACAGCCTGAGAGTTTGGGATTCCTGGTTGTAGTTGCATTGTCGGGCTCCTGAGTGACTCCGGGGATAGGTGAGAGGAGGAGGGGAGGAAATGGTGTAAGGTTGACCCTGAGAGAGAGAGACAAGACATGTCAAAAGCAATATGAAACAAAAGCCATAACCAAGAAAACATTCTAATTATAACTGGATAACATTCAAGAACCCTTACAGGAGGGAAAGGCGGGTAGTCGCCCCCTGTAAGGTTTTCCCTTAGAAAAAACCCCCCAAAAATAGGGTCATGGAGGTGTCTCCGAGTGGGGGAAAATACCACTCCGAAACTCGTGGAGGCGAAGTGCAACCACTCCGGCCAAACCGCCAAAGATAAAACCAAAATTAGAACCATGAAAAAACATACTGAAAAGAGTCCTGAGAAAAATGAAGCAAAAAGAAAACGGATCAGAATCGAGAAAAAAAAAAAAAATTAGAGAGTCTGGCTAAGGTTCTGCCAGGAGAAAACGGGGGCTTAGGAAGTCAGCGTCCCATTTTCAGAAGACTACCGCAGGAGGTCCTGGGGAGAAAAAAATGGCTCTGTTGATAGTAGACTGTTCTTTAAGGGGGGCGTCCATCTTTGGATCTCTTGGCTTGCTGCTTGTGCCATAAGGGTTGGATGGGACTTGAGGGTGGTGGTCTTTTCGCTGATTGAGGTGTTCTGGGATCCATAACAGCAGGTGGGGCCGGCGAGTGTGAAATAAGGCCCAGTTGCAGCAGCAACCGTTCCCCGTCTCCAAAGTTCGTGAAGCTATATGATTTATTTAAGTAGGCAAAGTTGAGGCGAAAAGGGAACGACCATCTGTAAGCGATCGGTTTTTGTGATAGGCTGCTCAGGAGAGGCTTCAAGGATCTCCGTCTCTGTATCGTGAAGGGGGAAAGATCCGCAAAAATTTGAATCGGGTGTCCTTGGACGGAGAGATTTTCTGTTTCCCTTGCTTTGTGCATAACTTCTTCTTTAACTCTGAAGAAGTGGGGTTTAACCACTATGTCTCTGGGCAGGCCATCTTGGCGCGGAGGTTGCAAGGCCCTGTGTGCTCGGTCTAATTTCAGTCTGTAGTCTGGAATGTCCGGAATTAAATGTTTGATGAAAGAGCGAACAATTTTATCTGTGTCCTTAAACGATTCTGGAAGGCCTCTTAACCTAAAATTGTATCTACGAGACCTATTTTCGAGGTCATCGAGTTTTGAGTACGCCATGTCCAGTTGGTCATGTAAATCTTGGATCCTGTCAGTGTTCTGGTTGGCAACTGCAGCGATTTGATCAGTCTTAGATTCAATTGCTTCAATTCTTATGCCCAGTTGCTGCAAGTCTGCCTGTATAGTGGTGGTGATTTGTGAGGCATTATGTGCTAACCCTCTTGAGAGCATATTAGACAAGGTGTCCATGAGGGCTACGAAGTCTGTGGGGATAGGAGCAGGGGGAACAGTCTGAGGGCTGGATGTGGAGCAGCTCTCCTCCATCTGGGTTAGGGGGGGGACTTCCATAGGGCTGCAGCCTAAAGAGTCTGTGGGGGATGTTGGAAATATCCCGTCCTGGGGATTACTCACTGTTGGAGGATTCATCCTGTCTTTGTGTGAAGGCAGGGGTGGGAAGTCTTCCAGGGATGCCGCTGGATTCTTTGTGGAGCCTCGTGTTGGGCCGGCGGCCGCCATTTTCAAGAAGGCCGCGATCCGCGGGCCGGGATCCAGGAATCGGGATAGGTCCCAACTGGCTGAGCCCCCGATCATACGAGGGGGTCCCTCAGGACTCCGGGAGGTGAGGAGGGGGTCCGATGGGCTGGTTCCGCCGCTTATTGTGGCTGTGGCGGTGGATGTAGGCCGGAGTGGAGCGGAGCTCTCAGAACGAGCGACCGTTCATGGAGCTACCGTGCATGCGCCTGGTGTGGGCCTTTTTTGAGACGAGTGCATCAGATCGCACGGCTGTTATTTGCAACATATGTCTCAAGCATATTTCACGTGGCCAAAACATCTCCCGCTTGGGCACCACATGCTTGACCAGACATATGTTGACCTGCCATGCAGTTCGTTGGCAAGCGTATCTAAAAGACCCACACCAAAGAACAAAGAGGACCTCTCCTTGCTCCTCATCAGCTGAGATCTCCAACCCCACGATACCTTCAGTCCTCTCTGAGACCTGCACTGAGAGGAATGAAGGTGTAGAATTAGGTGTGTCACAACCAAGTACTTGTGGGCAATCTGCTTTCGGTACACCGACGTCAGATTGTACCAGGCAAATTTCCCTGCCCCAGCTGCTGCATCGCCGAAAGAAGTTTGCTCCCAGGCATCCACATGCCCAGCGGTTGAATGCTAGCTTGGCAAAATTGCTAGCACTTCAACTGCTGCCTTTTCAGTTGGTAGACTCTGCCCCCTTCCGTGAGTCTGTGGAATGTGCGGTTCCTCAGTGGCAGGTACCCAAACGACACTTTTTCTCACGGAAGGTGATTCCGGCTCTCTACCGGCATGTGGAAGGCAATGTCCATGCCTCTGAATGCGCTACTCCTATATCTACACCACTTGTAATATTACATTCCCTTCCAAATGCTGTGTCAAGAAAAAAATTATTTTATGTCCTAGAGCAATACCCCATAAAATATATCATTTGCAATACCCAGTATACAAATCACCAAAATAAACTAAAAACATAAATCCAAACATAAATGAAATCAACTGACATGTACAATGTCCATCACAAAGTCCCAAACAAATGTAAATTCTTCTATCAATTGCTGTGATTATATTCTTAACGTGCTCCTGTGTATCTTCTATTTTCATATGTGACTTAATGACACACCACCACCTTTTAGATTGGCCACTCACCAGATACTTCTTAAATGATGCGCCTTTGGTTCATTCATGGGATAACCACTCCACCTTAGTATCACTCCTCACCGGCTATGCTTGAACTTTCATTATCCTCATGTAAAAGTATATGGACAAATAATCATTGCGCAATGCGTTTAAAACTTTTTATTATATAAAATCCAAAGAAAGTTGTACACTCACATTTAAAAGTGCCCTCGAGCCAGCACTAAGCTGTTCCAGCAGTTAAGGACGGGTGTTGAGCTATTGCATGGCCAGCCTGTGTGTAAGTATGTGACCTCCGCGTTCAGCTTGCGCTCCACCCCTCGTTCCCGTTCGCGTCCCCACCACCAAAGGTGGTGGTGTGTCATTAAGTCACATATGAAAATAGAAGATACACAGGAGCACGTTAAGAATATAATCACAGCAATTGATAGAAGAATTTACATTTGTTTGGGACTTTGTGATGGACATTGTACATGTCAGTTGATTTCATTTATGTTTGGATTTATGTTTTTGGTTTATTTTGGTGATTTTTATACTGGGTATTGCAAATGATATATTTTATGGGATATTGCTCTAGGACATAAAATAATTTTTTTCTTGACACAGTATTAGGAAGGGAATGTAATATTACAAGTGGTGTAGATATAGGAGTAGCACATTCACACACATTAATCATCACTTTCAGCCCATTCTATTGAAGGGTTTTTTTGAATGCAGCAACTCTGACAAGGTTTATAGGGATATATGAAGGAATAGTGGTTTTGCGCCGGTGAAACATGCACATTAATGTCCATGCCTCACTGGACAGGGCGGTCAGCGGTAAGGTGCATATTACCGCTGACTCATGGTCCAGCAGGCATGGACAGGGACGTTACCTAAGTTTCACCGTGCATTGGGTGACTCTGCTGGCAGCTGGGAAGGATGCAGGACAAGGTGCAGTAGTGTTGGAGGCCACCACGCCTCCAAAATGCCACTTCTAATAATTGTGACACACCTCTCTCCTCCACCCCCTCCTCTTCTTCTTCCTTCATGGCCTCTTCCTGTGCTTTGTCCTTGGAACCAGCAGTGCTCAGTAGCCATTCAAGGGGCTACGCAAGTATGCAGGCCAAAAGATGCCATGAGGTGCTTGAGCTGGTGTGCTTGGGGGACAGGAGGCACACTGGGGCAGAGGTTCTGTCAGCTCTGCAGGGGCAGGTTCAGAGGTGGTTGACGCCATCCCAACTTAAGGCAGAAATGGTGGTTTGTGACAATGGCACCAACCTCCTCTCTGCCCTTCAACAGTGACAAATGACACATGTGCCCTGTTTGGCTCACGTCCTTAACTTGGTGGTGCAGCAGGCCAGGAAAGTCTGTGCATTTCCGCCGGTCATATAATGCCAGTGTTCGACTGGCAGACCTCCAAAAGGAGTTTAACCTGCCCAAGAACCGCCTAATCTGTGACATGCCCACCAGGTGGAACTCAACGTTGGCCATGCTGCAGTGGCTGCAAACGCAGCAGAGGGCCATCAATGAGTACTTGTGCGACTATGGCACCAGGACAGGGTCAGGGGAGCTTGTTTTTTTTTCCCCACGCCAGTGGGCGATGATCAGGGATGCATGCACTGTCCTGTCACCATTTGAGGAGGCCACGAGGATGGTGAGCAGTGACAGTGCATGCATCAGTGACACTGTCCCCCTTGTCCACCTGTTGGAGCACACACTGTGTGGAATAATGGACAGGGCACTTGAGGCAAAACAGAGGCAGGAAGAGAAGGAATTCCTTAGCTCTCAAGGCCCCCTTTATCCAGACAGTGTTCCTGCGTGCCAGCCGATCACACAGGAAGAGGATGAGGAGGAGGATTGTGTCAGTATGGAGGTGGAGCCTGGCACTCAGCATCAGCAGCAGTCTTTAAGGGATCAGTCCCAAGAAACACATGGACTTGTACGTGGCTTGGAGGAGGTGGCTGCGGACCATGTCATCCTTAGTGACCCAGAGGACTCCGGACCAAATGCCTCAGCAAACCTACGCTGCATGGCCTTCCTGATCCTGCAAAGCCTGCGTAAGGATCCTCGTATTCGTGGTATCAAGGAGAAGGACCAATACTGGCTGGCAACCCTCCTTGATCCACGTTACAAGGGTAAGGTTGCGGACCTTATCTTGCCGTCGCAGAGGGAGCAGAGGATGAAACATCTTCGGGAGGCCTTGCAGAAAGGTCTGTGCAACGCGTTCCCAAAGACTGGGAGGTTACAAACTCCTGTTTCTGGACAACGTGTTGCTGAGGCTTTAGTCAGTCAATGAAGGAGCGATGGAGAAGGTGGCCGTCTGACCGATGCGTTCAGACAATTTTTTAGTCTGCAGCCCCAAGGTATGATCGGTTCCAGCAACCATCGCCAGCGTCTGTTTTACATGGTGCAGGAATACCTAGGGGCAATATCTGACTTGGACACCTTTCCCACCGAAAATCCTCTGGGTTACTGGGTCTTGAGGATGGATCACTGGCCAGAGCTTGCACAGTATGCAATTGAGCTACTGGCCTGTCCTGCATCCAGCGTTCTTTCGGAACGCACATTCAGTGCTGCTGGAGGCTTTGTAACCGATTACAGGGTGTGTCTGTCCACCGACTCCGTCAATCGGCTCACCTTCATAAAAATGAATCAGTCTTGGATCACCACCAGCTACCAAGCACCTGATGCTCATGTGACCGAATAATTTCTTTCGAAATCTCAGATCCCTTCAAAGACTGCCTATGCTGATGCTGAGTGACTATCCTGAGTAATTATCCTCTTCCTCCTCAATGATCACGCTGATAGCTTGTAAGAACATTTTTGGTTCTGGGCGCCGCCACCAGTGCCTAAGGCCCAATTTTTCAGCCCCTGTTTAACAGGGGCGTGTAATTAAAATTTTTGATGCAATACTTGCAGCAGTGCTCATTCCTGCGTTCCAACTAGAGTATCTGTGAGGGGTTGCAGTGTTGTGGCACCAGCACCAGTGCCTAAGGCCCAATTTTTCAGCAACTGTTTAACAGGGGTGTGTAATTTCAATTTTTGATGCAATACTTTGCAGCAGGGCTCGTTCCTGCGTTCCAACTAGAGTATCTGTGAGGGGTTGCAGTGTTGTGGCACCAGCACCAGTGCCCAAGAACCAATTTTTCAGCCCCTGTTTAACAGGGGCGTGTAATTACAATTTTTGATGCAATACTTTGCAGCAGGGCTCGTTCCTGCGTCCCAACTAGAGTATCTGTGAGGGGTTGCAGTGTTGTGACACCAGCACTAGTGCCTAAGGCCCAATTTTTCAGCCCCTGTTCAACAGGGCATGTAATTACAATTCTTGATCTAATATTTCACAGCAGGGCCCGTTTCTGCGCCCACCAAGAGCGAGTGAGGACTTACAGTGTTGTGGCACCAGCACCACCACCAAAGGCCCAATTTTTCTGCCCCTGTTCAACAGGGGCATGTAATTACAATTCTTGATCTAATATTTCACAGCAGGGCCCTGTGAGGGCTTACAGTGTTGTGGCCACAACAACACCTAAGGCCCAAATTTCTGCTGAGTCCCCTACTTTCAAACATCCAACTTACAAACGACTCCTACTTGCAAACGGAAGGAGACAACAGGAAGTGAGATGAAATCTACCCCTAGGAAGGGAAATTCTCTCCTGTAAGAGTTAATATGGGAAAAAACATTTCTCCTTTCCACTGATGCTTTATCACCAATCCTTGTTTCACAAAAAAACCCACATTTTCAAAAAAACATTTGTCATTGGGACAAAAAGTGAGGTGAAATCTTCTGAAGAGGAGCACAGACAGCAAAACAAATGTCACAGGGGTGATAACCCTTCCCTATGTTTTCCAAAAAGCTTAAAATAGATTTTTTGGCTGGAGCTAAACATGTTAAAAATTTACCAGTTCAAAATTACAAACATATTCTACTTAACAACAAACCTACATTCCCTGTCTTGTTTGCACCACCTGTATACTGCTGTTCAGAGTACAGAGCCTGTATACTGCTGTTTCCTTTTTTAATTTGGGTGCAGGGTTCCCCTTAATATCCATACAAGACTGGTAATGGACTGGTGGGTACCCATGCCGTTTGTCTCACTGATTTTCATCCATATTGCCAGGACCCGACATTACATTAAAGCCGCAAGCAGTTTTAAATGACTTTTTTTCCTTTAAAAATGACATTTTGTGCAGGGACTGTTCTAAGCACGGGAAACACGCGCCACTTTACAGGCATACTATAGACACCCCCCAGGTACGATATTTAAAGGAATATTTCACTTTTTGTTTTTACTTTAAGCATCATTAAAATCACTTCTCCCGAATAAACGACCCGGGTCCCCAAATTCTTTTTTAGGACAATACCATGCAAATTAGCCTTTAAAATGAGCACTTTTGAACGTTCAATGGGGTTCTAACGTTCGTGCGAATTTTCGGTCCCTTCGCAGGTTCTGGTGCGAACCGAACCGGGGGGTGTTCGGCTCATCCCTAGTAGGCAGCATGCTGCATTTAAATTCAGCTTAGTCTCTGTGATCAATTTGATTAAGTTCCGGACGTCAGTCCAGTAGTCTTTAATCAGATTGTGCCACCAAACGTGTGTCAAAGTGCCTATTTCTTGCTGATATCTCCAGCACATCTCTGATTTTTGGTTATTCCATTTATGAAGTCTGTCAGGTGTGTTGTACCAGTGCATCAACAATTTGTAGCTCGTTTCTTGTTGTTCTGTGTTCATAGAGCATTTATGTGCCATTATGCATGCATACCTTCTTTGTTTCTCTGATATCTCCACCTCCAAGTCCTCCGACCACCTCCTCCTGCGTGCATCCTCCTCCATACCATTCGGGTTTTGTAGCCAGGTATAAGCAACTGAAGTGGCCCTCTCCAGTGGGGATTTGCCATGGCAGATCGATTCCAAGTAAGACAAAGACAATTCCATAGCTCAACTCACCAACCAGTCTGCTGACCAACCAAATTAGCCTGTCTAACCGTCTGTTAAAAGCAGGGGTTTAGTTAGCACACATTTGCAAATGCATGTGAAAGCTGCAAGGCCTCGTCAAGGCACCCTGTATTACTTGCAGTCCTAACACTACTAAATTTATAAGTGTCTCCACAGTGGAAGCACATGCATTGAATGGATAGGTGTGAGACAGGTGAGCCTGGAGGCGGCACTAGCCCCCTTAAAGGGACAGGAGCACACTGGACACCCAGCAAGAGCACAATGGCAGCAAAGGTGTCCAGTGTGTCCCTGACCCACATTTACGAACAGTAACAAAACACTGGCCACCGCCCACACCCATAACTGGCCTTCACAGTAAGGTGCACATGGAGGGCATATACATGTAAGACAAAGACAATTCCATAGCTCAACTCACCAACCAGTCTGCTGACCAATCAAATTAGCCTGTCTAACCATCTGTTAAAAGCAGGGGTTTAGTTAGCACACATTTGCAAATGCATGTGAAAGCTGCAAGGCCTCGTCAAGGCACCCTGTATTACTTGCAGTCCTAACACTACTAAATTTATAAGTGTCTCCACAGTGGAAGCACATGCATTGAATGGATAGGTGTGAGACAGGTGAGCCTGGAGGCGGCCCTAACCCCCTTAAAGGGACAGGAGCACACTGGACACCCAGCAAGAGCACAATGGCAGCAAAGGTGTCCAGTGTGTCCCTGACCCACATTTACGAACAGTAACAGACACTTATAAATTTAGTAGTGTTAGGACTGCAAGTAATACAGGGTGCCTTGACGAATAATTTGTGTCCTATTCCCTGTCATGTGCGGTTGTTTGTGTTGTTGGGGCAGGTTGTATAGGCCTGTATAAAAGTCATGGAAATGTTCCGCGATCGCCTCTGACGTCACATCGAGTTTTCCGTTCTTGTTTTTGATACCTGCAATGTGATTGTTTGAAGTATGCTCCCGTAACGCTCTTGCTAGAAATTTGCCTTGTTTCCTGATTCGTAGTAAAAAATTTTTTTGAAAAAAAGCATGCGTTTGGCTTTTGTGTCTAGTATCTGTTGTAATTCTTTTCTAGTATCTAAAAGTTTTATGGCTGAGTCCGTGGAAAGGGACTGCTTGTGTAGTCTTTCTAGTGTGTTAATCTGTGTTATCAGTGTTTTTATGTGAGCTTCTCTCTCCTTCTTACGTCTAGAGCCCATTTTAATCAGTACCCCTCTTATGGTGCACTTGTGCGCTTCCCATACCGTCAGAGGATCCACATCTGGAATGCCATTTTCCCTAAAGAACTGTGTCAGATTGGTGGTCAACTCTTTGATGAGTGAGGGGTCGGTTAGCAGTAACGCGTTTAGTCTCCATGTCGGCTGTCGTTGTGTGGGGCCCAGTAGGTTCATGGTAAGGGAGATAGGTGCGTGATCTGATGTCGTATGAACACCTATGCTTGTCTCTGTCACTCGGGCAAGGTCTCTTTGTGAAACAAACAGGTAGTCCAAGTGTGCATACCTTGCGTGTGGAATAGAAAAGTGTGTATAGTCCCTCCCGTCTGGGTTCAAAAAGTGCCATGTGTCTATCAGCTGCAGGGATTGCAAGAGGGACTTGATCTTTTTAAGAATTTTGTAGGAGATACATGTCTTTCCATTGGAAGTATCGGTGAGTGGGTTTAATGGTATGTTGAAGTCTCCTCCTAAGATCAAGCATCCCGATGCAAACCCCGCTAGCTTCCTGACAATGTTTTGGCCGAATGGTACATGTCTTCTGTTTGGAAAATAGACACTTGCTAATGTTATCGGAGTACCTCCATAGGTTCCTTTTAAAAAAACAAATCTACCTTCCGGGTCGCATAGTTGTTCAGCTAATTCAAAGGGGGCCTCTTTACTGATCAAAATGGAGACTCCCTTTGAATTAGAGTCTGGGTTAGTGGCGTGAAACGCCCTTGTAAAGTATGAGTTTGTGAGTTTTGGTACATGTTGTGTTTTAAAATGGGTTTCTTGGAGGTAAACAAAGCTTACCTTTTTTAAGCTCTTTCAGAATGGTGGAGCGACGTTCTGGTATGTTAAGACCCCTAATATTGTGCGATATCACTGATGGGCAGTGTCCCAAGGAGGAATAGGCCATGGCTGGAGGTTAGAAGGAGGTGCTCGGATTACCAGTCTGCAGGGAAAACACAACTTTGATACAGAAATATCTGCACTGAACTTGCTCTCTCTGGAGAAGAGACGCTTGAGAGGGGATATGATTTCAATGTACAAATACCGTACTGATGACCCTACAATAGGGATAAAACTTTTCCGTGTAACGGAATTTAATAAGACACGCGGCCATTCACTAAAATTAGATGAAAAGTGGTTTAACCGTAAACTGCGTAGAGGGTTCTATACTGTAAGAGCAGTAAGGATGTGGAATTCCCTTCCACAGGCAGTGGTTTCAGTGGAGTGCATCAATAATTTTAAAAAACTTTTAGATAAGCACTTGAACGACCACAACATACAGTGATATACAATGTAATACTGACATAAAATCACACACATAGGTTGGACTTGATGAACTTTTGTCTTTTCTCAACCTTGCCTACTATGTAACTAACTAACTATGTATATTTCAGTGCATTATGTGCAGTTTAATGCAGTATATTTCTGTGTGTTATTGCACATTTAATGCCATATATTTCAGTGAGTTACCTGCAGTTTAACGCAGTATATTTCAGTGCATTACTGAAAGTTTAATGCTGTATATTTCAGTGTGTTGCGTGCTGTTTAACGCAGTATAGTTCAGTGCATTACTGCAAGTTAACGCTGTATATTTCAGTGCATTACGTGCCGTTTAACGCAATACATTTCTGTGCCTTAGTGAACGTTTAATGCAGTATATTTCTGTGCATTTCTGCAAGTTTAACGTTGTATATTTCGGTGTGCTACCTTCCGTTTAACGCAGTATAGTTCAATGCATTACTGCAAGTTTAACACTATATATTTCAGTGCGTTACGTGCCATTTAACGCAATATATTTCTGTGCATTAGTGCACATTTAATGCATTCCATTTCAGTGTGTTACTGCAAGTTTAACGCTGTATATTTCAGTGCGTTACCTCCTGTATAACGCAGTATAGTTCAGTGCGTTACTGCTAGTTTAATGCTGTATATTTCAGTGCGTTACCCTCCTTTTAATGCAGTATAGTTAGCACGTTACTGAAAGTTTAACACTGTATATTTCAGAGCATTACCCTCCATTTAACGCAGTATAATTCAGTGCATTACTGCAAGTTTACCGCCGTATAATTCAGTGTGTTACGTGCCGTTTAACGCAGTATATTTCTGTGCGTTAGTTCACGTTTAATGCAGTATATTTCAGTGCTTTACTGCAAGTTTAACACTGTATATTTCAGTGCATTACCTTCCGTTTAACGCAATATAGTTCAGCGCATTACTGCAAGTTTATCACCCATATATTCCGGTGCATTATGTGCCATTTAATGCAGTATATTTCTGTGCGTTAGTGCACGTTTAATGCAGTATATTTCAGTGCGTTACTGCAAGTTTAACGTAGTATATTTCAGTGTGTTACCTGCCGTTTAACGCAGTATATGTCAGTGTGTTAGTGCATGTTTAACGCAGTATATTTTAGTGCATTACTGCAAGTTTAATGCCGTATATTTCAGTGCTTTAGTGCACGCTTGATAGAGTATATTGCAGTGCGTCAGTGCAGTTTTACTGCAGTATATTATAGTGTATCAGTGGAGTGTGTCTGTGTAGTAAGTACTCAAGTTAAAGTGCACCAAACACCACTTTTCATTGATTAAAGTGCATCCACGTACACATTTCCATATTTTTATTACATTTTGTTAATAAGCTCCCCCCTCCATCATGTCTGGGAGGACAACAAGGAGAGGCAGACCTTCCCATAGCACTGTGAGGAGGCCAGCAGCGTATGTGTTCACAGGCAAAGGTGGCTGTGGTTAGTCCTCAGGCAGAGCAACATTTCCTCTGTTTTTTTTAAACCGTCCGTCAGGCGACACCTAGGGCTGCATTTTGAAGCCTCCACCTGGGCGGGTGTACCAAGATGGTCACCGCGGCTGCTACTTGATTCAATTTAGGTGCCTCACCTTAAGATGTACATATGTTGGTTATTCATACAGTGTTTATAAATGTAAAAGATTTATTTAGTTAAAAAGAATCCCGCTGTTCTACTTTCCATGACCCATGCTGTATTAACACTCTTTGTCTCGCCAATGTGAAAACTTGTCATCGATGCTTCTTTGGATGATATTAAAAAAAAATCTTCGGGGGGGGGGCATTGTTCATAGATCTTCATGCCTTCGTCTTGTTCCAGAGGGGGGGTCAATAGGCTTGCGGGTGGTGGTCTCTTGGTGGATCCTGAAGTGGAGGAGGATGCTTCCATATCTTATTCTTGGGATATTATTTTCACGCTCAGTAGGAGTTTTTCTCCAGTTGGGAAGTTGGAGAAGGCCTTTGTAGGAGAACTTCACAGCAAAAGCGAAAGACCACTGGTATTTGATGTCCTTCTGGGCTAGAGGAGACAGTAATGGTTTCAGGTTTCGACTGCGTTGGATGGTGGAAGGTGATAGATCCGCAAAAATCTGCAACTGGGTGGCCTTGGAATGTCACCTGGGACATGGTGCGCGCTTGCTTCATGACCGCCTCTTTTACTGTATAATATTGGGGTTTAGCTATGATGTCTCTGGGGGAGCCATCCTTTCTGGGGGGTACAAAAAGAATGGAATAATACGGCGCTCTTAGGTTACAACAATCTTATGTAAAGTCAAGAAGCAATGTGACAGAATTATATGGCTGGTGTTTTGCCACTATATGGAGGACAGTGACACTACACAATAGTTGAAGATGATATGGAAACAATTGGAGTTAAAAGCAATTAAAATGTCAAATGCAAATAGAGTCTATCTGTCCACAGAGGGCTGCCAGTTCGGAGTGAGAATGAACAAGAACTCTGGATAGGAAAAAACGAAAAAGGAACAGCGCCCTCTAAGTGCAGTAAAAAAGCTTGTTTAATCAATAAAAACATGGCATAAAAACACTCACAAAGGTGAAGAAACAAAAGGCATGATAGATCATCCACTCCCGATGGCCGGGTGAAAGTGGGGGAGGTCCGTAGGATGTGGCGGTGACTATGTCTCCTGGATCGGATCCTATGCCGGTCACACCGCTGGTTCCCTGTGCTGCCGGTGAATAGGAGAGAGGATCGGTGGATGACACTGCTCGCTGTGATGGATGTCACTTCTGGGTCGGGACAGCGGGAGGTGCTCGCGTTCGGGACATGCGTGTCCCTTCCTCAGGCTTGGATGGCGGCTGTCTTCAGTGTGGGCATATTATAGCTGCACAATGCACGATCACATGGTTCGTAGTCATGGAGACAATGTACACAACATCGTACCAGGAGAAAGGGGATGGGAGGTGGGTGGGACGGGGGATGATAATAGCTGTAAGCGACCTAGTTGGTGTGTGTGGGGAAATGCAGCAGATGGGGAAAGGAAGGGTGGATGGAGGAGAGAGAGATGATGTAGGAAAATGGTGGGTAAATGGATAGCAGAGAATATAATAACTGAAATTTAGTAAGATGATAATTAGATTACATTGATAGAGTGGATGATGGCTCAGGAATTAAATTATTAGAATTTTTTTTTTAAAAAGATGACTGGGAAAAAATGGCTGAACAAAATATATGTTGATAGAAAAAAAAATGAAAATAATTATGAAAAAATTATGGAAAAGATTATGGAAATATAAATGGGAATAGAAATAAAGTAGAAAATATATTTTATAATGTAAAGAGTTTTTTAATGAATATAATTGGTGATAAAGAAAGTAATTGTAAATAAATAAATAAAATGAAAAAAATGAAGAAAAAAAAAAAAAAAGATGATGATGATGATAATAAAATTAAGAATAAAAATAAATATAAATGAAAATAAAAATAAAAATAAAATAAAAATAAATATAAAAAATAATAAAGGTAAAAATAAATATAGATGTAAAGGTAAAACAAAAAAAATAAATAAATATAAAAATAAAAATAAATATAAACATAAAAACAAAAATAGAAATTAGAATAAGTGGAATGGGGGGAGAAATGTTATGACTATTGGGAAGGAGAGATGAGACTAATAAAAGTATGGATCGGATGGTGTAGTGTGGATGTGGAAGTAAAACAAGAAAAAACAAAAACAAAGATATAAACAAAAATATCAGCTGGATCGGACTAAAGGATGAGAGGATAGACCAAAATTATGGGTGAGAAAAGTATATTTGGGGTTGTACAAGGGTGAGTGTCAAATTATACCAAAGTGTAATATGTAACCTATGCATATCTGTAAATTCAAGAGGCAACCTAACAGATGTGTCCTTGCGTTATTATTAGCAAGAATAGATAAAATACTGGGGGTTGTGTGTTGTCTGGATCATAGTAAGGTGTTGATTTCTATGGTTTTGTTGAGGCCTCCAGGGGATAAAGTATCCAAGGTGTAGATCCAATAGTTCTCTCTTTCGCAGAAGTTTTGTATCGTTCAGCGGGAGGGAAGGTGTTCGGAATGGCCTTGAGTATCCAAGCCGGCCTGTGGACAATTTTTTTTATCTTGACAGCCACTGTCCATAATGGACATTTACGGACAGTTTGAAATTGTATCAGGTGATTTTTACAAACTGTAAATTTACAGTCGGTTGGTAACCCTGGTACAGTGTTGCATGACTGAGCAATTGCCATTCAAAGTGTGATATTTCTGAGAGACAGAAAATGGCTTGGGAAGGGAGGGAGGTGACAGTATCTAGTACTGAAGTAGTTAAAGTGGTTGCAAACCCTCTCCTATACCCAGTAAATTGAATAGCCTCAGATGGTACACAGAGATGAAACAAATCCTCTTACATAAGTTTTACTTGTATATCTGCTGTCTTTCCCTTTCTACACTCTTTGGAAAGTGCAGATCATGTTAGAAATCTTTCTTCCTCTTTCAGCAGTGGATGGGGAGTCTGGACTTACACTGTGTGAGAGCTGATTGGCGGAAAGGCACATACCACCCCCCCATATAGGCAGAGGAACGAAGGAACATGCAGAGCTGTATTGTGAATAGGCAAGCTCCCTGCTAATCTCCCACTAAGCTCCCTCCCCAACACAAATTTTCAGCTACTCTTATCTCATGTATCGGAGAACTTGTCAGAAGTGACTCTGCTGATAACTAGGGATGGGCCGAACACCCCCCGTTCGGTTCGCACCAGAACATGAGAACAGGCAAAAAATTAAAACCGTTAAAGTTTATGGGACACAAACATAAAAAATCAAAAGTGCTAATTTTTTAAGGCTTATATACATGATATTGTCTTAAAAAGTGTTTGGGGACCTGGGTCCTGCCCCAGGGGACATGTGCCAATGCAAAAAAAAGTTTTAAAAATGGACGTTTTTTCGGGAGCAGTGAATTTAATAATGTTTAAAGTGAGACAATAAAAGTGTATTATTCCTTTAAATTTCGTACCTGGGGGGTGTCTATAGTATGCCTGTAAAGTGGTGCATGTTTCCCATGTTTAGAACAGTCTGACAGCAAAATTACATTTCTGGTCTGGTATGGATTTTAAGGGGAACCCCGCATCAAAATTAAAAAAAATGGTGTGGGGTCCCCCCAAAAATCCATACCAGACCCTTATCTGAGCACGCCACCTGGCAGGCTGCAGGAAAAGAGGGGGGTCGAGAGAGCACCCCCTCCTGAATCATACCAGGCCACATGCCCTCAACATTGGGACATTGGGAGGATGCTTTGGGGTAGCCCCCACAAAGCACCTTGTCCCCATGTTGATGGGGAGAAGGGCCTCATCCCCAGAACCCTTGCCTGGTGGTTGTGGGGGTCTGTGGGCGGGGGGATTATCGGAATCTGGAAGTCCCTTTTAACAAGGGGACCCCCAGATCCCAGCCCCCGCTTCTTCCTTGATCTTCCTCCGCATCTTCCTCTGGCTCCTTCTTCTCTGCTTCGTCCTCCGATCTGCCTCAATGGGAGCCTTTACGTAAACGGGTGACCCTGCCCCCCTCTGACAACATGGAGAAAGCCATAGGGAAGTCCCCGTGTGTCAGAGGGGGGCAGGGTCACCGGGTGACCCCGCCCTCCGTTATATAAGAGCTGTCACCTGAACAGAAGCGTCACACAGTGGGAGACTCCCATTGAGGCCGATCGGAGGACAAAGTGGAGAAGAAGGGGCCGGAGGAAGATGCCGGACAAGAAGACCGGAGGAAGAAGCGGAGGAAGATAGAGGAAGAAGCGGGGGAAAAACAAGATGGAGGAAGAAGAAGAACACCGAAGGAAGACCAGAAGAAGATGGCAGAAGAAGCGGGGAAAGAAGAAGTCATTGATAAAGGAATTGTCAAAAACCGTCTATTGTTTTTTTTTAACATTTTTGATACTTTTTTTGTGAAATGGTAGGGATACAATTGTACCCCATTACCAATTCACACGCGGGGGGCCAGGATCTAGGGGTCCCCTTGTTAAAGGGGGCTACAAGATTCTGATAAACCCCCCCCACCCATAGACCCCAGAACCACCAGGCAAAGGTTGTGGAGATGAGGCCCTTCTCCCCATCAACATGGGGACAAGGTGCTTTGGGTGGCCTGATATGGTTCAGGAGGGGGGGTGTTCTCTCATCCCCCCTCTTTTCCTGCAGCCTGCCAGGTTGCGTGCTCGGATAAGGGTCTGGTATGGATTTTTGGGGGGACCCCACACCATTTTTTTTAAATTTTGGCATGGGGTTCCACTTAAAATCCATACCAGACATGAAGGGTCTGGTATGGATTTTGAGGGGGACCCCCACACCATTTTTTTTTTAATTTTGGCACGGGGTTCCTCTTAATATGCATACCCCATGTATTTTTTTTTTTTTTTTAATTTTGGTTCGGGGTTCCCCTGTGGGGGAATCCCATGCCGTTTTTATCAATTAACTTTTATGTGAATTGAAGGACCGACAATTCATTATAGCCGCGAGTAGTTTTAAATGACTTTTTTTTCCTTTAGAAATGTCATTTTGCTGTCAGACTGTTCTAAACACGGGAAACATGCGCCACTTCACAGGCATACTATAGACACCCCCAGGTACAAAATTTAAAGGAATATTACACTTTTATTGTTTCACTTTAAGCATTATTTAAATCGCTGCTCCCGAAAAAACGGCCATTTTTAAAACTTTTTTTTGTATTGATACATGTCCCCAGGGGTAGGACCCGGGTCCCCAAACACTTTTTATGACAATAACTTGCATATTAACCTTTACAATTAGCACTTTTGATTTCTCCCATAGACTTTTAAAGAGTGTTCCACGGCTTTCGAATTTGCCGCAAACACCCCAAATTGTTAGCTATTCGGCGCACGGGCGAACAGCCAATGTTCGAGTCAAACTCATGTTCGACCCGAACATAAAGCCCATCCCTACTGATAACAGAGGAACAGAGCACCCGAGAGAAATGGCACTTAGAGCTTTAGCGAGAGATAAGTAAACACTACAGATACACTATATTACCAAAAGTATTGGGACACCTGCCTTTACACGCACATGAACTTTTATGACATCCCAGTCTTAGTCCATAGGGTTCAATTTTGAGTTGGCCCACCCTTTGCAGCTAATAAAGGTTTAACTCTTCTGGAAGGCTGTTCACAAGGTTTAGGAGTGTGTCTATAGGAACGTTTGACCATTTTTCCAGAAGCACATTTGTAGGGTCAGGCACTGATGTGGACGAGAAGGCCTGGCTCGCACTCTCCGCGGTCATCCCAAAGGTGTTCTATCAGGTTGAGGTCAGTATTCTGGGCAGGCCAGTCACGTTCCTCCACCCCAAACTCGCTCACCCATGTCTTTATGGACCTTGTTTGTGCACTGGTGCGCAGTCATATTGAAACAGGAAGGGGCCATCCCCAAACTGTTCCCACAAAGTTGGGAGCATGAAAGTGTCCAAAATGTCTTGGTATGCTGACAAGTCCCCTTCACTGGAATTAAGGGGCCAAGCCTAACTCCTGAAAAACAATCCCACACCATAATCCCCCCTCCACCAAATGATTTGGACCAGTGCACAAAGCAAGGTTCATAAAGACATTGAAGAATGGTCAAACATTCCCATAGACACACTCCTAAACCTTGTAAATAGCCTTTCCAGAAGAGTTGAAGCTGTTATAGCTGCAAAGGGTGGGCCAACTCAATACTGAACCCTATGGACTAAGACTGGTATGTCATTAATGTTCATGTGCGTGCAAAGGCAGGCGTCCCAATACTTTAGTAATATAGTGAAGATGTGCTTAGGTCAGATTTCATTAATGGGGTTTACTACCACTTTAAGGAATGACAGGCTAGATTGTCGGATTGTGTACAATGGTGCAACTGCCCTATAAGGTCTATGGCTAGCTTTGAACAGCAAAAGAAATTAACTGATTGATTGCTAGAATTCAACTTTTACACTTAGGAGTTGATTTACTAAAACTGGATAATCTGCTGCAGCTCTGCATAGAAATAAGCTTTCAGGGTTTTTCTCAAAACTTAATTGAACAAGCTGAAGTTAAAAACTGATTAGCTAACATGCACAGATGCACTAGATTTTACACTCTCCAGTTTTAGTAAATCAACCCCCTAGTGCAGGGATATGCAATTAGCAGACCTCCAGCTGTTGCAAAACTACAAGTCCCATCATGCCTCTGCCTCTGGGTGTCATGCTTGTGGCTGTCAGAGTTTTGCTATGCCTCATGGGACTTGTAGTTCTGCAACAGCTGGAGGTCCACTAATTGCATATCCCTGCCCTTGTGTATGAGCTTTAGGCCCCTTTCACACTTATGCGACTTGTCCCACGATTTTGTACTGCAAAATCGTATGACAAGTCATTCTCCATGATTTTCAATGACTACCATTCATATTGGCACGACTTTAAGTCATGCCGACTTCAAAGTAGTCCCTGCACTACTTTGGTCCAACTTCCATTCGATTTGTACTCCATAGACCTCAATGTTAAACCCTCAAGTAGCATGCAAATCGTACCTGAATAATATAGACACGATTTCAACACTACTTTGTAAGCACAAGCTGAGAATGGTTAATGTCAAAGTCGTACAAAGTAGTACTGCTCCCAAATCGCGGCAAAATTGCGTCAAAATAGCGGCCGCAAAATCACAGTAAAATCGCGTGACTTTGAAGTCATATAAGTGTGAAAGGGGCCTAAGTGAGCCCTTTGACCTGAAGATAAGAAAGAGGAAGAGGACACAGGGCCTAATGGGCAATATACTTTATTAACCACTTGCCGCCCACCATATAACAAAATGACGTTGGCAAAGTGGTTGTGATTAGGAATGAGCTTTGAGTTCGAGTCAAACTCATGTTCGACTCGAACATCGGCTGTTCGCCAGTTCGCTGAACAGCGAACAATTTGGGGTGTTCGCGGCAAATTCGAAAGCCGCGGAACACCCTTTAAAAGTCTATGGGAGAAATCAAAAGTGCTAATTTTAAAGGCTTATATGCAAGTTATTGTCATAAAAAGTGTTTAGGGACCTGGGTCCTGCCCCAGGGGACATGGATCAATGAAAAAAAAAAGTTTTAAAAAACAGCCGTTTTTTCAGGAGCAGTGATTTTAATAATGATTAAAGTGAAACAATAAAAGTGTAATATTCCTTTAAATTTCGTACCTGGGGGGTGTCTATAGTATGCCTGTAAAGGGGCGCATGTTTCCTGTGTTTAGAACTGACATCAAAATTACATTTCAAAGGAAAAAAAGTCATTTTAAACTACTCGTGGCTATTAACCACTTGACGACCGCCTCACGCCGATGTACGTCGGCAAGGTGGCACGGACAGGCAAAATCACGTACATGTACGTGATTTGCCTTCCGCGGGTGGGGGGTCCGATCGGACCACCCCCGGTGCCCGAGGCGGTCGTGTTTTGTTCCCCGGCGATCGGAGGTGAGGGGGAGGCCATCCGTTCGTGGCCCCCCCCTCGCGATCGCCGCTGGCCAATGGGAACATTCCTTTGCTGCTGAGGAAATGATGTCATCTCTCCTCGGCTCGGTATTTTCCGTTCCGGCGCCCGAGGAGAGAAGACTGAAATGTGAGTGCACCAACACTACACACTCAGTAGAACATGCCAGGCACACAAAACACCCCGATCCCCCCCCCCGATCGCCCCCCGATCACCCCCCAATCACCCCCCAATCACCCCCCCCCCCTGTCACAAACTGACACCAAGCAGTTTTTTTTTTTTTTTTCTGATTACTGTATTGGTGTCAGTTTGTGACAGTTACAGTGTTAGGACAGTTACTGTTAGCCCCCTTTAGGTCTAGGGTACCCCCCTAACCCCCCCTAATAAAGTTTTAACCCCTTGATCACCCCCCGTCACCAGTGTCACTAAGCGATCATTTTTCTGATCGCTGTATTAGTGTCGCTGGTGACGCTAGTTAGGGACGTAAATATTTAGGTTCGCCGTCAGCGTTTTATAGCGTCAGGGACCCCCATATACTACCGAATAAATGTTTTAACCCCTTGATTGCCCCCTAGTTAACCCTTTCACCACTGATCACCGTATAAGTGTTACGGTTGACGCTGGTTAGTTCGTTTATTTTTTATAGTGTCAGGGCACCCGCCGTTTATTACCGAATAAAGGTTTAGCCCCCTGATTGCCCAGCGGTGATATGCGTCGCCCCAGGCAGCGTCAGATTAGCGCCAGTACCGCTAAAACCCACGCACGCAGCATACGCCTCCCTTAGTGGTATAGAATCTGATCGGATCAATATCTGATCCGATCAGATCTATACTAGCGTCCCCAGCAGTTTAGGGTTCCCAAAAACGCAGTGTTAGCGGGATCAGCCGAGATACCTGCTAGCACCTGCGTTTTGCCCCTCCGCCCAGCCCACCCAAGTGCAGTATCGATCGATCACTGTCACTTACAAAACACTAAACGCATAACTGCAGCATTCGCAGAGTCAGGCCTGATCCCTGCGATCGCTAACAGTTTTTTTGGTAGCATTTTGGTGAACTGGCAAGCAAGCACCTGCCCCAGGCAGCGTCAGGTTAGCGCCAGTAGCGCTAACACCCACGCACGCACCGTACACCTCCCTTATTGGTATAGTATCTGATCGGATCAATATCTGATCCGATCAGATCTATACTATCGTCCCCAGCCGTTTAGGGTTCCCAAAAACGCAGTGTTAGCGGGATCAGCCCAGATACCTGCTAGCACCTGCGTTTTGCCCCTCCGCCCGGCCCAGCCCAGCCCACCCAAGTGCAGTATCGATCGATCACTGACACTTACAAAACACTAAATGCATAACTACTGCGTTCGCAGAGTCAGGCCTGATCCCTGCGATCGCTAACAGTTTTTTTGGTAGTATTTTGGTGAACTGGCAAGCACCAGCCCCAAGCAGCGTCAGGTTAGCGCCAGTACCGCTAACACCCACGCACGCAGCATACACCTCCCTTAGTGGTATAGTATCTGAACGGATCAATATCTGATCCGATCAGATCTATACTAGCGTCCCCAGCAGTTTATGGTTCCCAAAAACGCAGTGTTAGCGGGATCAGCCCAGATACCTGCTAGCACCTGCATTTTGCCCCTCCGCCCGGCCCAGCTCAGCCCACCCAAATGCAGTATCGATCGATCACTGTCACTTACAAAACACTTAACGCATAACTGCAGCATTCGCAGAGTCAGGCCTGATCCCTGTGATCGCTAACAGTTTTTTTGGTAGCTTTTTATTGAACTGGCAAGCGCCAACGGCCTAGTACACCCCGGTTGTAGTCAAACCAGCACTGCAGTAACACTTGGTGACGTGGCGAGTCCCATAAGTGCAGTTCAAGCTGGTGAGGTGGCAAGCACAAGTAGTGTCCCGCTGCCACCAAGAAGACAAACAAAGGCCCGTCGTGCCCATAGTGCCCTTCCTGCTGCATTCGCCAATCCTAATTGGGAACCCACCACTTCTGCAGCGCCCGTACTTCCCCCATTCACATCCCCAACCAAATGCAGTCGGCTGCATGAGAGGCATTTTCTTTATGTCCTCCCGAGTACCCCTACCCAACAAACCCCCCCAAAAAAGATGTTGTGTCTGCAGCAAGCGCGGATATAGGCGTGACACCCGCTATTATTGTCCCTCCTGTCCTGACAATCCTGGTCTTTGCATTGGTGAATGTTTTGAACGCTACCATGCACTAGTTGAGTATTAGCGTAGGGTACAGCATTCCACAGACTAGGCACACTTTCACAGGGTCTCCCAAGATGCCATCGCATTTTGAGAGACCCGAACCTGGAACCGGTTACCGTTATAAAAGTTAGTTACAAAAATAGTGTAAAAAAAAAAAAAAAAAAATATATAAGATAAAAAAAAATAGTTGTCGTTTTATTGTTCTCTCTCTCTCTATTCTCTCTATTGTTCTGCTCTTTTTTACTGTATTCTATTCTGCAATGTTTTATTGTTATTATGTTTTATCATGTTTGCTTTTCAGGTATGCAATTTTTTATACTTTACCGTTTACTGTGCTTTATTGTTAACCATTTTTTTGTCTTCAGGTACGCCATTCACGACTTTGAGTGGTTATACCAGAATGATGCCTGCAGGTTTAGGTATCATCTTGGTATCATTCTTTTCAGCCAGCGGTCGGCTTTCATGTAAAAGCAATCCTAGCGGCTAATTAGCCTCTAGACTGCTTTTACAAGCCGTTGGAGGGAATTCCCCCCCCACCGTCTTCCGTGTTTTTCTCTGGCTCTCCTGTCTCAACAGGGAACCTGAGAATGCAGCCGGTGATTCAGCCAGCTGACCATAGAGCTGATCAGAGACCAGAGTGGCTCCAAACATCTCTATGGCCTAAGAAACCGGAAGCTACGAGCATTTTATGACTTAGATTTCGCCGGATGTAAATAGCGCCATTGGGAAATTGGGGAAGCATTTTATCACACCGATCTTGGTGTGGTTAGATGCTTTGAGGGCAGAGGAGAGATCTAGGGTCTAATAGACCCCAATTTTTTCAAAAAAGAGTACCTGTCACTACCTATTGCTATCATAGGGGATATTTACATTCCCCGAGATAACAATAAAAATGATTAAAAAAAAAAAAATGAAAGGAACAGTTTAAAAATAAGATAAAAAAGCAAAAAAATAATCAAGAAAAAAAAAAAAAAAAAAAAAAGAAAAAGCACCCCTGTCGCCCCCTGCTCTCGCGCTAAGGTGAACGCAAGCGGCGGTCTGTCGTCAAATGTAAACAGCAATTGCACCATGCATGTGAGATATCACCGCAAAGGTCCGATCGAGGGCAGTAATTTTTGCAGTAGACCTCCTCTGTAAATCTAAAGTGGTAACCTGTAAAGGCTTTTAAAGGCTTTTAAAAATGTATTTATTTTGTTGCCACTGCTCGTTTGTGCGCAATTTTAAAGCATGTCATGTTTGGTATCCATGTACTCGGCCTAAGATCATCTTTTTTATTTCATCAAACATTTGGGCAATATAGTGTGTTTTAGTGCATTAAAATTTAAAAAAGTGTGTTTTTTCCCCAAAAAATGCGTTTGAAAAATTGCTGCGCAAATACTATGTGAAAAAAAAAAATGAAACACCCACCATTTTAATCTGTAGGGCATTTGCTTTAAAAAAATATATAATGTTTGGGGGTTCAAAGTAATTTTTTTGCAAAAAAAAATAACTTTTTCATGTAAACAATAAGTGTCAGAAAGGGCTTTCTCTTCAAGTGGTTAGAAGAGTGGGTGATGTGTGACATAAGCTTCTAAATGTTGTGCATAAAATGCCAGGACAGTTCAAACCCCCCCCCCCCAAATGACCCAATTTTGGAAAGTAGACACCCCAAGCTATTTGCTGAGAGGCATGTCGAATATTTTATATTGCGACACAAGTTGCGGGAAAGAGACAAATTTATTTATTTTTTATTTTTTTTGCAAAAAGTTGTCACTAAATGATATATTGCTCAAACATGCCATGGGAATATGTGAAATTACACCCCAAAATACATTCTGCTGCTTCTCCTGAGTACGGGGATACCACATGTGTGAGACTTTTTGGGAGCCTAGCCGCGTACGGGACCCCGAAAACCAAGCACCGCCTTCAGGCTTTCTAAGGGCGTGAATTTTTGATTTCACTCTTCACTGCCTATCACAGTTTTGGAGGCCATGGAAAGCCCAGGTGGCACAAACCCCCCCCCAAATAACCCAATTTTGGAAAGTAGACACCCAAAGCTATTTGCTGAGAGGTATACTGAGTATTTTGCAGACCTCACTTTTTGTCACAAAGTTTTGAAAATTGAAAAAAGAAAAAAAAAAAGTTTTTTCTTGTCTTTCTTCATTTTCAAAAACAAATGAGAGCTGCAAAATACTCACCATGCCTCTCAGCAAATAGCTTGGGGTGTCTACTTTCCAAAATGGAGTCATTTGGGGGGGTTTGTGCCACCTGGGCATTCCATGGCCTCCGAAACTGTGATAGGCAGTGAAGAGTGAAATCAAAAATTTTCACCCTTAGAAATCCTGAAGGCGGTGATTGGATTTCGGGGCCCCGTACGCGGCTAGGCTCCCAAAAAGTCCCACACATGTGGTATCCCCATACTCAGGAGAAGCAGCTAAATGTATTTTGGGGTGCAATACCACATATGCCCATGGCCTGTGTGAGCAATATATCATTTAGTGACAACTTTGTGCAAAAAAAAAAAAAAGTGTCACTTTCCCGCAACTTGTGTGAAATATAAAATATTCCATGGACTCAATATGCCTCTCAGCAAATAGCTTGGGGTGTCTACTTTCCAAAATGGGGTCATTTGGGGGGGTTTTGTGCCATCTGGGCATTCCATGGCCTCCAAAACTGTGATAGGCAGTGAAGAGTGAAATCAAAAATTTACACCCTTAGAAATCCTGAAGGCGGTGATTGGTTTTCGGGGCCCCGTACGCGGCTAGGCTCCCAAAAAGTCCCACACATGTGGTATCCCCATACTCAGGAGAGTACTCAGGAGCAGCTAAATGTATTTTGGGGTGCAATTCCACATAGGCCCATGGCCTGTGTGAGCAATATATCATTTAGTGACAACTTTTTGTAAATATTTTTTTTTTTTGTCATTATTCAATCACTTGGGACAAAAAAAATAAATATTCAATGGGTTCAACATGCCTCTCAGCAATTTCCTTGGGGTGTCTACCTTCCAAAATGGGGTCATTTGGGGGGTTTTGTACTGCCCTGCCATTTTAGCACCTCAAGAAATGACATAGGCAGTCATAAACTAAAAGCTGTGTAAATTACAGAAAATGTACCCTAGTTTGTAGACGCTATAACTTTTGCGCAAACCAATAAATATATGCTTATTGACATTTTTTTTACCAAAGACATGTGGCCGAATACATTTTGGCCTAAATGTATGACTAAAATTTAGTTTATTGGATTTTTTTTATAACAAAAAGTAGAAAATATCATTTTTTTCAAAATTTTCGGTCTTTTTCCGTTTATAGCACAAAAAATAAAAACCGCAGAGGTGATCAAATACCATCAAAAGAAAGCTCTATTTGTGGGAAGAAAAGGACGCAAATTTTGTTTGGGTACAGCATTGCATGACCGTGCAATTAGCAGTTAAAGCGATGCAGTGCCAAATTGGAAAAAGACCTCTGGTCCTTAGGCAGCATAATGGTCCGGGGCTCAAGTGGTTAATGAAATGCCGGTCCGACAATACACATAAAAGTTCATTGATAAAAACGGCATGGGATTCCTCCACAGGGGAACCCCAAACCAAAATTAAAAAAAAAATGATGTGGGGGGTCCCCCTGAATTCCATATCAGGCCCTTCAGGTCTGGTATGAATATTAAGGGGAACCCCGACCAAATTTTTTTTAAAAATGGCGTGGGGTCCCCCTCAAAATCTGTACCAGACCCTTCAGGTCTGGTATGGATTTTAAGGGGAACCCCGTGCCGAAATTTAAAAAAAAATGGCGTGGGGTCTCCCCAAAAATCCATACCAGACCCTTATCAGAGCACGCAACCTGGCAGGAAGCAGAAAAAGAGGGGGGGACGAGAGAGCGCCCCCCTCCTGAACCGTACCAGGCCACATGCCCTCAACACTGGGAGAGTGCTTTGGGGTAGCCCCCTAAAACACCTTGCCCCCATGTTGATGGGGACAAGGGCCTCATCCCCACAACCCTTGCCCGGTGGTTGTGGGGGTCTGCGGGCGGGAAGCTTATCGGAATCTGGAAGCCCCCTTTAACAAGGGGACCCCCAGATCCCGGCCCTCCCCCCTGTGTGAAATGGTAAGGGGGTACACCTACCATTTCACAAAAAAAGTGTCAAAAATGTTAAAAATGACAAGAGACAGTTTTTGACAATTCCTTTATTTAAATGCTTCTTCTTTCTTCTATCTTCTATCTTCTTTCTTCTATCTTCTATCTTCCTTCGGTTTCTTCCTCCATCTTCTTCTTCTTCTGGTTCTTCTGGTTCTTCCTCCGGTGTTCTTGTCCAGCATCTTCTTCCCTTCGTCTTCTGGGCCGCTCCGCATCCAGCATGGTAGGAGGCTCCCTCTGTGTGACAATTCTCCTCTTCTGACAGTTCTTAAATAATGGAGGGCAGGGCCACCCGGTGACCCCGCCCCCTCTGACGGGGGCTGCTCTCTTGTCCCCCCTCTTTTTCTGCGGTCTGCCAGGTTGCGTGCTCGGATAAGGGTCTGGTATGGATTTTTGGGGAGACCCCACGCCATTTTTTAAAAAATTTTGGCGCGGGGTTCCCCTTAAAATCCATACCAGACCTGAAGGGCCTGGTATGGAATTTAGAGGGACCCCCCATGTAATTTTTTTAAAAAATTTGGTTCAGGGTTCCCCTGTGGGGAATTCCCATGCCGTTTTTATCAATGAACTTTTATGTGTGTTGTCGGACCGGCAATTCATTAATAGCCGTGAGTAGTTTTAAATGACTTTTTTTCCTTTGAAATGTCATTTTGCTGTCAGACTGTTCTAAACACGGGAAACATGCGCCCCTTTACAGGCATACAATAGACACCCCCAGGTACGAAATTTAAAGGAATATTACACTTTTGAACTATGATAACTATGATGCTGATGTAACTTTTATTGTTTCACTTTAAGCATTATTAAAATCATTGCTCCCGAAAAAACGGAAGTTTTTAAAACTTTTTTTTGCATTGATCCATGTCCCCTGGGGCAGGACCCATGTCCCCAAACACTTTTTATGACAATAACTTGCATATAAGCCTTTAAAATTAGCACTTTTGGTTATTCATGTTCGTGTTTTGCCTGTTCGCATGTTCTGGTGCGAACCGAACAGGGGGGTGTTTGGCTCATCCCTAGTTGTGATATCCTGACCGGACGTCATATGACGTCTTTCAGGATATCAGGCCGATGCGCACCCTCGGGGGTGCGCATCGCAGCGATTGTTGTTGCGGTGTGTCAGTCTGACACACCACAACTATGATCTAGGTAAAGAGTCTCTGAAGAGACTCTTTACTACATGATCAGCCGTGTCCAATCATGGCTGATCATGATTTAAACAGGAAGAGCCATTGATCGGCTTTACACCACTCGCGTCTGATAGACGCGAGTAGAGGAGAGCTGATCGGCTGCTCTCCTGACAGGGGGGGGTCTATGCTGATTGTTTATCAGCGCAGCCCCCCTCGGATGCCTGCCCAGGACCACCAGGATGCCACCAGGACCACCAGGGATGGCCATCACACTGGACCACCAGGTATGTCACCCTAGGCCACCAGGGAAATGCCAATCAGTGCCCAGGCAGCTGCCAATCAGTGCCAAAGTAAAATGCCAGCCATCAGAGCCCATCAATGCCCATTAGTGCTGCCTTTCAGTGCCCATAAGTGCCCATCAGTGACGCCTATCAGTGCCCTATCAGTGCCACCCATAAGTACCCATCAGTGCAGCCTATCAGTGCCCATCAGTGCCCACCAGTGCCATCTATGAGTGCCGCATATCAGTGCCACCTATCAGTGCACATCAGTGCTGCCTATCAGTGCCACCTCATCGGTGCCGCCTCATCGGTGCCGCTTTATCAGTGTCCATCAGTGCAGCTTATCAGTGCCCATCATTGAAGGAGAAAACTTACCTATTTACAAAATTTTATAACAAAATCAAAGAAAAACTTTTTTTTTTTTTAATTTTAAGTCTTTTTTTATTTAGCAAAAAATAAAAACCGCAGAGGTGATTAAAAGAAACTACCAAAAGAAAGCTATATTTGTGGAAACAAAATGATAACAATTTAGTTTGGGTACAGTATAGCATGACCGCGCATGCTACACTGCTACACATGCTACACATGACATCACTGAAAGCTGAAAATTGGCCTGGGCAGGAAGGTGCGAAAGTGCCCTGTATTGAAGTGGTTAAGGATTATTGTTCATTACAGCAAAGATGTCCGTGTTTAAAACAGTCATCTTCCTGCTCTTTGTAAGACTAATGCCGCGTACACACGGTCGGACTTTCTATCCTACTTGGTCCGGCACACTTTCCGACGGACTTTGTCCGCCAGGTGCGCCGGACTTTAAAACGGACGGACTTGCCCACACACGCCGGGACTTTCCGGCGGGCTAAGTCCGCCCGTCTTTCCGACGGACTTTCGCCAGAGTTCCGGCGGACTTTCAGAATGAACGGACTTGCCCACACACGGCCAAGTCCGTTCATTTTGAACGTGACTCAGGTGCGACGGGACCAGAAAAGGATGTCAATCTTGCCGCTTTTATCGGCGAGATTGACACCTTGCGAGCCCCGTCGCGGGGCATACCAGGCCCTTAGGTCTGGTATGGATTATAAAGGGAACCCCGCTACGCCGAAAAAACGGCGTGGGGTCCCCCCCTAAAATCCATACCAGACCCCGATCCGAGCACGCAGCCTGGCCGGTCAGGAAAGGGGGTGGGGACGAGCGAGCGCCCCCCCCCCCCCTCCTGAACCGTACCAGGCCGCATGCCCTCAACATGGGGGGGTGGGTGCTTTGGAGGAGGGGGGCGCCCTGCGGGCCCCCCCCACCTCAAAGCACCTTGTCCCCATGTTGATGAGGACAAGGGCCTCTTCCCGACAACCCTGGCCGTTGGTTGTCGGGGTCTGCGGGCGGGGGGCTTATCGGAATCTGGGAGCCCCCTTTAATAAGGGGGCCCCCAGATCCCGGCCCCCCACCCTATGTAAATGAGTATGGGGTACATGGTACCCCTACCCATTTACCTAGGAAAAAAGTGTAAGTAATAAAACACACTACACAGGTTTTTAAAATATTTTATTAAACAGCTCCGGGGGGGGGATCTTCCTCCGGCTTCGGGGGTCTTCTTCCGGCTTCGGGGGTCCCTCCGCTTCATCTTCTCCCGGCGTCCGGTTGGTTCTTCTCCGCTCTCTTCTCCCGGTGTTCCAGTTCTTCGGCCGGCTCCTCTGCTGTGTTCAGGTAGCTCTCTTGCCAGCAGAGGTCCGGACTTCTGAGCTGCTGGGCTTCTTCTCTTCTCTTCTCTTCTCTTCTCTTCTCTTCTCTTCTCTTCTCTTCTCTTCTCTTCTCTTCTCTTCCCCCAGATGTTGACACAACGCTCTCTCCGGCTGGACTGGTCTCCGAGGGCTGCGTTGTGACTTATATAGGCGGAGACCCCGCCCCCATATGATGTCACAGTCCCTGGGCATGCTGGGACTGTGACGTTTTAGGGGGCGTGGTCGACCACGCCCCCTAAAACGTCACAGTCCCAGCATGCCCAGGGACTGTGACATCATATGGGGGCGGGGTCTCCGCCTATATAAGTCACAACGCAGCCCTCGGAGACCAGTCCAGCCGGAGAGAGCGTCGTGTCAACATCTGGGGGAAGAGAAGAGAAGAGAAGAGAAGAGAAGAGAAGAGAAGAGAAGAGAAGAGAAGAGAAGAGAAGAGAAGAGAAGAGAAGAAGCCCAGCAGCTCAGAAGTCCGGACCTCTGCTGGCAAGAGAGCTACCTGAACACAGCAGAGGAGCCGGCCGAAGAACTGGAACACCGGGAGAAGAGAGCGGAGAAGAACCAACCGGACGCCGGGAGAAGATGAAGCGGAGGGACCCCCGAAGCCGGAAGAAGACCCCCGAAGCCGGAGGAAGATCCCCCCCCCGGAGCTGTTTAATAAAATATTTTAAAAACCTGTGTAGTGTGTTTTATTACTTACACTTTTTTCCTAGGTAAATGGGTAGGGGTACCATGTACCCCATACTCATTTACATAGGGTGGGGGGCCGGGATCTGGGGGCCCCCTTATTAAAGGGGGCTCCCAGATTCCGATAAGCCCCCGCCCGCAGACCCCGACAACCAACGGCCAGGGTTGTCGGGAAGAGGCCCTTGTCCTCATCAACATGGGGACAAGGTGCTTTGAGGTGGGGGGGGCCCGCAGGGCGCCCCCCTCCTCCAAAGCACCCACCCCCCCCATGTTGAGGGCATGCGGCCTGGTACGGTTCAGGAGGGGGGGGGGGGCGCTCGCTCGTCCCCACCCCCTTTCCTGACCGGCCAGGCTGCGTGCTCGGATCGGGGTCTGGTATGGATTTTAGGGGGGGACCCCACGCCGTTTTTTCGGCGTAGCGGGGTTCCCTTTATAATCCATACCAGACCTAAGGGCCTGGTATGCTCCGCGCTCGCCACAATAGGAAAATTAGTTTTTCCTATTGCAGCAAGCGCGAGATGCAATACCCTGCCCTCGTGTCATATCTGGTCCGTCGGACCAGCATACACACGAGCGGGCTTTCCGTCGGACCAGCACACACACGAGCGGACTTTCCGCCCGAAACTGAGTCCGACGGAAAGATTTAAAGCTTGTTTCAAATCTAGGTCCGGCGGGCTTTTGGGAAAAAGTCCGCCGGAAAAGTCCGCCGCCGCCTACACACGGGCGGATTGTCCGGCACACTCTGGTCCGCCGGACCAAGTATGCCGGAAAGTCCGACCGTGTGTACGCGGCATTATTTCACGCTTTTGTTTGCTTCTTTTGTATGTTACCCTTCTTTTATTCTGTTTTTGTATGTGGGCTTTAACTATTTATAAAGTCCTCAAAATTGGCATAGGTTGGTTGCATTCATTTTTAATGATTTGTATGCCCTGACACATCTTCTAGAAGTTTGGTCCACTGACCTATCACTCATTCTTATAGGTGGAACTATTTTGCTATTCGACTGTCTTTTTCTGTCCATCTTTCTATTTTACTTTACTTTTATTTATTATATGCCAAACCCCTGCATATATTTTCATTTTTGTATGCATATATTTTAATATTTTGTGTTTTTTTATACTGTAAATGGAAATATGAACATGTAATTCATCTGTGCTAGCTAGCAGTGTAGTGGATTTTCACTGGGGCTATTGTGTAGGATGTATTCCGATGCCTAGGGAAAAGTTATGTGTACCGCCATCACAGCATTATGACCACTAATTTAATAAGTAAATTTAATTTGGGTGATGAGTTACTAGTAGATCCTAAGGCCATATGAGAAGGCTACTGTAATTTTTGTTCCACAGAGAAGAAATCTTTGCCCTTATGATAACCCCTGTCCTTGAATATATATATATATATATATATATATATATGTTGGAAGGCCAGTGTGCTGGCCTGAATTTATGGAAGGAGCCCGGAGGGTATTTAAGCTGACCACTTCCCCTTCCTCTTTGTCAGTTTCAGTGCACGATACTGCACGTCACTGGGCTGATTCTTCCCAGCTCACCTCATGTTCATGAGTCCGTCCATCTGATTACACATGTCTTGTAGCTTCTCCGTGCGTGGTCTTCGTCTGCGGTTCTCATTTGCTGTTGCAGGTAGGGTTTGAACTTTTTCGTTCATACGCAATGTTGCGATTTGTTATGTTTCCTATCCTGCATCCCTTTCGCTCTTAGCTGCCTCTGAGTTGTTGTCGGTCATGTCCTGTCATCATTTGGCACAGGTGTAGTAGATTCACATGTTCCCTCAGCCTTGCTTGTCATCTCACCCACAAACATACGTTTCATTTGTAGATCCAAGCCTCTGAGCCACTGTTAGTCGTTGTCCATTTCACTCGTTACAGGCTTCGTTGCTCATGGGATTCACAGTCTATGGGGTTGCCTTTGCCATCTCATCCATTTGGAGATGAACATGTATTGTTTGCACAGGTTCTGTGGCTGATTGAGGTGGTAATTAGACCCACCTGGTGCCATCTCTGCATTCGATTAGCATGGGGGGCTGGGTAGTTGGTATGGGTTTGGTTTTAGAGTAAAGGGTGGCATACACTCTGCAACCGATTCATAATGGATTCACTTCATACTTTTCAACCAATTTCTTTTACCCTACTACCGATTCATATCAGATACGTTGCATTACCTTCTACAGTCTGATTCGTACCTAGTCGTGTCAGCGGCACAACGGTTCGCATCAGAAACATCCCACACCTATTCATACTACTCACTCTCGTAAACCAAAAAAGAAAGCAGTAAGGAAAAAGAAAAATGAAAGAAGCTTATCCCGCAAGACCTAGTATGTATATTGGTCGTCTCATAGTTTTACCAACGAAGTACACCTGTGTTGGTGCTGCTGCTGTAGCCAAAGACAACTAGCATATATATACCGCAAGTCTAGGTAACACTACCAAGACTTAAAAAGTAGCTACCTATGCAGCAGAAATTATGAATCAGTTGGTTAAAATTTACAAAGTTTATTCTTTAACTACGATAGATCATCATGTGTAAACAGACACAATACAATTCCATGCAAAGTAATTTACGGGTCTCATGCATCTGATGAGTTACCCGGGAGGCAAAAGTTACATACAAGCACAGACAAACATATCAACATACAACACAGCTGTACTATCCTTGTGAGGATGGGTCAAGGATAAGACACTCCACTTTCACACACACACACACACAGCAAATGTCCGGACATCAACTGATAAGCGTTTACCCGCGGAGGAAAAAAGGACAGCAGAATGATTGAAAAAATATCAGTTAGGAAAATTCCAAAGTAAGGTGATTAGGCATTGCCCAAGGAAAAATTTCACCATGCTATGCTGATTTCCTGCGGGTAACCCCCGGGGGAAGGTAAATGACCTGTCTTGCAATCACAAGTATCTTGTTTCTTAATATACAGGACCCCTAACTGCAATAATCAGACTTCCTAAAATATGCGTGCAGGTGGGGTTTTATCAACTATCTGGGATGCACTGGCCATGAAAAAGTCACTGGTATCTCAACCATACATCGTGGTATCCGATATATTGCGGATCAAAGGTGTGGGCTGTTTAGACAGTTCAAAGTGGTGAGTGAGAGCGACTAAATCAGCTGTTTGTGAGTCAATCACTGGTAACTGCTGCAGCGGCAGACTTACTAGTGTACAGGTCTGCCCGGCTTTCGTTTCATCCCTTATATAGTCTCGTTCCACGGGCAGGTACAAAGACTGTGTGATGTGTAGGCGTCTTACCGCTCCTGTTGATCGTCTTGGGCGTCTTATTCAGACTCTCTGATCACTCACACCATCTGTGTATCCTTTTTCTCTGGTCGTAGAGACAGCTCCAATTGATCCCACCTTTCGTCCACAGAGCCGGTACCGCTCGTCGGTTTAGGACACGCTGAGCGTGTGGGTATAAAGCGCGGCTGCGCTGATCTTGTGGCTGTTCCTGATGCTTCCCGTGCACGGGGGGTATTGCGTAAGTCGGCATCACATGACAGCTGTGACGTCAACGCGTTTCGCTTCCTTCAATGGGCGTAGCTTCGTCTGGACGTAGTGAGGGTAGGGGCCAGTCATTCCTTTTATTGAAGCGGATTAACCCCTATTGCAACCTCACAATTACGGCAGTGTTGAAAACATTCAAATAAGTTCCGGTTTTCTGTGCTTTTCCACTCAGATTCATCCAGGGCACTTGAGTTTCATCCGTTAGATGGCCAGTTCTCAGGGAATTAGACAGGGCTGAAATCATTTGTTTTATTCATGAGTGCGCGCTGTGATATTGCACTCTCAAATGTAACTTTAATTCTGATGGTTCATTTATCTAATAGTATACAAATCTTAGTCACATTTTCTCTTAATTATCTAAATGACCATCTTTCAGCTACCCTGTGTCATACCGATTTGCACCAACATACACACCGATTTTGTTCTCATGCAATCTATGGATATCTTAACCTCCAAAAGGTAGACGGTAGCAAACCATGGGACAGGTGGGGGGTCAGCTCTCAAGAAAAACTTGGAGGTTCAACTCAATGTTGAGGCCCTGGGGGGCAAGGGACCCCAAACGGTAGATCCATCTTTTTTCCTTCTGTAGAAGGATCCGATTAAAATCACCCCTTCTTGGGGGCAGTTTAAGTGAATAGATGCCCTTCACCTTCAGTCCATCGGGTTTTCCCTGATGGTAGAGGGCAAAATGCCTTGCCAATGGTTTTTCTCGGCTTTTTTCAGGGTCCCTTTCTTTTTCTCCCTTTATTTCTCTCAGATGCTCTCCTATCCTTGTCTTTAAAGCCCTCTTGGTTTTCCCAATGTATATTTTTGGGCAAGGACACGTGAGCATGTAGATCACCTTGCTTGTGGAGCAGTTGATGAGATCTCGTATCTCAAACATATGTTCCCCTCTAGCATCATGAAAGATAGATGTTCTATCTACCCTGTTTCCCCGAAAATAAGACCTAGCGTGATTGTCAGTGATGGCTGCAATATAAGCCCTACCCCCCAAATAAGCCCTACCCTGTTTCCCCGAAATTAAGCCCTACCCTGAAAATAAGACCTACAAGGACTTTAACTAGGACTTATTTGGGGGGTAAGTCTTATATTGCAGCCATCACCGACAATCATGCTAGGTCTTATTTTCGGGGAAACAGGGTATAAATGGGCAGATTTGACATCTGTTACAGGGGAACATCCCCTTACTTCTGGGATATTCTGATAGCCAGGTTGGATTTGGCTCCTTGGTGAATTCAGAATGAATTAAGATGTCACCTAAATTCCTAGCCCTCCTGGCCACCATGTTTGGTGATTCTCCCACGATTTCTTTCAAACCCGGGCCATTGGTCAATATGTTCCAGTGTTTTCCCAAAACTTCTCGTACGGTCTCCCATTGGGATCCATACGAGGTGATTATCCGTACTGGGCCTGGGTCAAATTGACCTTTGGCCACTGGTTTGGGGTCCAGGGAGAGAAGGCTTTTCCTGTCTCGGCTTGCTGCTTTTGCTCTAGCTTTTCGGATTTGTCCATGGGAGTATCCACGTTCTCTAAAGCGTTTGTACAAGTCAATGTTTTCCCTTCTAAGATCACTTTTCTTGGTACAGTTCCTTTTTAATCTTAGGAACTGACCAATCGGGATACCGTTTTTAAGCCATGGGGGGTGATGGCTATCGGCCCTCAGTAGGGTATTAGCTGCTGTGGTCTTGCGATAGGTACAGGTGCTGAGTTTGTCCCCATCAAAAGTAATTTGGAGATCGAGAAAAGGGATCTGTCTTTCATCTACAATGTGGGTCAATCGGATGTTGCGACCGTTGGAGTTCAAATGCTCAATGAACACATGCGCCTCCTCCCTAGAGCCCCTCCAGACTACCAATACATCATCAATATACCTCAGCCATGTGTGCACATGCTTTGCATACATGGCTGAGGTATACACGTCCTCCTCCTCCCATCGTCCCAGGTGAAGGCACGCGTATGACAGTACCCACGCGGCTCCCATCGAAGTCCCTCTGATCTGCTGGTAGTAATGCGTCGCGAACTGGAAAAAGTTGTTCATCAAAGCGAACTCCAGCAGTTCTACCAGGAACTCGTTTTGAGGTCCAAATTCGGGGTATCTAGATTCCAGGAACCATCTCACCGCCTCGATCCCGCACTCATGCGGGATCGAGGTATAGAGAGACTCAACATCGATGCCCAGGAGTAGGAGTCCCTCCCCAACCTGCAAGTCAGCTATTTTTGACAGTACATGTCGTGTGTCTTGAACGTAGGATTTGAGTCCTACAACTATTTCTTTAAGGAGGGAATCCAAGTAGACACCTATTCTCTCCAGGGGCCCCTGGATGGCGGAGACAATTGGCCTCCCCGGGGGTCTCTTGGGACATTTGTGCACATTCGGGATTATATAGAAAGTGGGTATGTTGAACTCCCTTACACTTAAATGTTCATATTCCTTTTTATTTAAGATTCCTGCTTCCCTGGCCATAAGGAGCTTGAAATTTAGGTTCTGTACTAACTCAGGGAACGGGTCATGATCTAGTTTTTTGTAGGTCGTCAAGTCACTTAGTAGTCTTTTGGCCTCTGCTTCATAGGATTTGTCGTCCATCAGGACAACATTCCCTCCTTTGTCGCTTTTTTTGAAAATGATGTTCCTGGCTTTTTTCAGGTCCATTAAGGCTTTACGTTCGTCGTCTGTCAAGTTGTCTTTGCATTTCCGGGTCCAGTTGATCTTACCAAGATCATTCTGAACCATATCGAGGAACATGTAAAGCCACCTGTTTTTACTTAGTGATGGCATTCTCTTAGAGCGGATTATCAAATCCGCTGTTCGTTTTGTGGGACCATCAGTTGTTGTGATTTCATTATTTTCCTCCAGCAGAGCATTCAAAATATCGAGGGCCCGTTGGTCCTCCTCATCCAAACGCTCTGTCTCATTCTGATTCAGTTCTTCACCATTTTTGTAAAGTGACCTAAAGAAGACTTTTCTTAAAAAGAGGACTATGTCTTTATACACTGTGAACTCATCCATGTTTTCAGCTGGGGAAAAAGACATCCCCTTTTGTAGTAAGCTGACATGTTTGGGTTCCAGTGGAAAAGTTGAGAGGTTAATGACTTTCATGTCCAAATTTAATGGATCCCCACCGGAGGCTATTTCCTCTGGCTTCGAGTGCGTGGTGTCGTCTGTTGTCTTGAGGTCTTTCCCTTGTCTTTGTTGTCTATTCTGTTGCTCTGAGGTAGGGGGTGGTGGTCCTCTAGGTCCATCACCCCCTCTTCCTCTAAAAAAGTCACCACCTTTGGGGCTCCGTCACTAGCAGTCTCGTCCGTCGTTTTTTCACGCCGTCCCCTAGATTGTGATCTCTGTCCCCTTCTTGCTGATCGACTCCTACTCCTTCGTGCTGTCACATCAAAGGCCTGGCCATTTTCAAAATCAGTGAGGTCTCTCCTGTATTTAGACTGTTTTGTTATTTTTAGGCTGAGTTGTACTTTCTCTATTTCTTTTTTTAATATATCATTCTGTTTAGAGAACTCATCTAGGTCTTTTAATGGGTCCAGGCCCTGGGTGCTCATTTCAATCTGTTCCCTGAGTTCCTCCAATTGGATTTTTTCCTCTTCTACAATCAAGCCCATGACCGCTATCCCATGGCTTAAACACAGTTCTCTCCACTTGGTGAGGAATCGTTCATTGTGGAGTTGTTCTGCTGGAACCGTTTGGTCCCTAAGTCCTCTCGGGACAATTTTGTGATTTATATAAGTCTCCAAAAAGGAGACATCCCACTTGCGATTCAGGTGTTTTATCAACAGCTTTTTATGCTCTTTAAATTTGATTTTCAGATCCTCATCCCGACTCGCCGAGTGGGGTGAATCCTTCTGAAAGGCACATCTTATCTCCTGATTAATTTCCTCACCAAGTACAAACGCCATAATGGGGGTTATTTATCTTTTTGATGAATCTGAGATATTTTTTCTAACATGGATTTGTATTGTTGCTGGGAATGGCTTCAGGAAAGGACCATAGGATCCCAAATTTAATGTAAACCAAAAAAGAAAGCAGTAAGGAAAAAGAAAAAAGAAAGAAGCTTATCCCGCAAGACCTAGTATGTATATTGGTCGTCTCATAGTTTTACCAACGAAGTACACCTGTGTTGGTGCTGCTGCTGTAGCCAAAGACAACTAGCATATATATACCGCAAGTCTAGGTAACACTACCAAGACTTAAAAAGTAGCTACCTATGCAGCAGAAATTATGAATCAGTTGGTTAAAATTTACAAAGTTTATTCTTTAACTACGATAGATCATCATGTGTAAACAGACACAATACAATTCCATGCAAAGTAATTTACGGGTCTCATGCATCTGATGAGTTACCCGGGAGGCAAAAGTTACATACAAGCACAGACAAACATATCAACATACAACACAGCTGTACTATCCTTGTGAGGATGGGTCAAGGATAAGACACTCCACTTTCACACACACACACACACAGCAAATGTCCGGACATCAACTGATAAGCATTTACCCGCGGAGGAAAAAAGGACAGCAGAATGATTGAAAAAATATCAGTTAGGAAAATTCCAAAGTAAGGTGATTAGGCATTGCCCAAGGAAAAATTTCACCATGCTATGCTGATTTCCTGCGGGTAACCCCCGGGGGAAGGTAAATGACCTGTCTTGCAATCACAAGTATCTTGTTTCTTAATATACAGGATCCCTAACTGCAATAATCAGACTTCCTAAAATATGCGTGCAGGTGGGGTTTTATCAACTATCTGGGATGCACTGGCCATGAAAAAGTCACTGGTATCTCAACCATACATCGTGGTATCCGATATATTGCGGATCAAAGGTGTGGGCTGTTTAGACAGTTCAAAGTGGTGAGTGAGAGCGACTAAATCAGCTGTTTGTGAGTCAATCACTGGTAACTGCTGCAGCGGCAGACTTACTAGTGTACAGGTCTGCCCGGCTTTCGTTTCATCCCTTATATAGTCTCGTTCCACGGGCAGGTACAAAGACTGTGTGATGTGTAGGCGTCTTACCGCTCCTGTTGATCGTCTTGGGCGTCTTATTCAGACTCTCTGATCACTCACACCATCTGTGTATCCTTTGTCTCTGGTCGTAGAGACAGCTCCAATTGATCCCACCTTTCGTCCACAGAGCCGGTACCGCTCGTCGGTTTAGGACACGCTGAGCGTGTGGGTATAAAGCGCGGCTGCGCTGATCTTGTGGCTGTTCCTGATGCTTCCCGTGCACGGGGGGTATTGCGTAAGTCGGCGTCACATGACAGCTGTGACGTCAACGCGTTTCGCTTCCTTCAATGGGCGTAGCTTCGTCTGGACGTAGTGAGGGTAGGGGCCAGTCATTCCTTTTATTGAAGGGGATTAACCCCTATTGCAACCTCACAATTACGGCAGTGTTGAAAACATTCAAATAAGTTCCGGTTTTCTGTGCTTTTCCACTCAGATTCATCCAGGGCACTTGAGTTTCATCCGTTAGATGGCCAGTTCTCAGGGAATTAGACAGGGCTGAAATCATTTGTTTTATTCATGAGTGCGCGCTGTGATATTGCACTCTCAAATGTAACTTTAATTCTGATGGTTCATTTATCTAATAGTATACAAATCTTAGTCACATCTTCTCTTAATTATCTAAATGACCATCTTTCAGCTACCCTGTGTCATACCGATTTGCACCAACATACACACCGATTTTGTTCTCATGCAATCTATGGATATCTTAACCTCCAAAAGGTAGACGGTAGCAAACCATGGGACAGGTGGGGGGTCAGCTCTCAAGAAAAACTTGGAGGTTCAACTCAGTGTTGAGGCCCTGGGGGGCAAGGGACCCCAAACGGTAGATCCATCTTTTTTCCTTCTGTAGAAGGATCCGATTAAAATCACCCCTTCTTGGGGGCAGTTTAAGTGAATAGATGCCCTTCACCTTCAGTCCATCGGGTTTTCCCTGATGGTAGAGGGCAAAATGCCTTGCCAATGTTTTTTCTCGGCTTTTTTCAGGGTCCCTTTCTTTTTCTCCCTTTATTTCTCTCAGATGCTCTCCTATCCTTGTCTTTAAAGCCCTCTTGGTTTTCCCAATGTATATTTTTGGGCAAGGACACGTGAGCATGTAGATCACCTTGCTTGTGGAGCAGTTGATGAGATCTCGTATCTCAAACATATGTTCCCCTCTAGCATCATAAAAGATAGATGTTCTATCTATAAATGGGCAGATTTGACATCTGTTACAGGGGAACATCCCCTTACTTCTGGGATATTCTGATAGCCAGGTTGGATTTGGCTCCTTGGTGAATTCAGAATGAATTAAGATGTCACCTAAATTCCTAGCCCTCCTGGCCACCATGTTTGGTGATTCTCCCATGATTTCTTTCAAACCCGGGCCATTGGTCAATATGTTCCAGTGTTTTCCCAAAACTTCTCGTACGGTCTCCCATTGGGATCCATACGAGGTGATTATCCGTACTGGGCCTGGGTAAACGCTTATCAGTTGATGTCCGGACATTTGCTGTGTGTGTGTGTGTGTGAAAGTGGAGTGTCTTATCCTTGACCCATCCTCACAAGGATAGTACAGCTGTGTTGTATGTTGATATGTTTGTCTGTGCTTGTATGTAACTTTTGCCTCCCGGGTAACTCATCAGATGCATGAGACCCGTAAATTACTTTGCATGGAATTGTATTGTGTCTGTTTACACATGATGATCTATCGTAGTTAAAGAATAAACTTTGTAAATTTTAACCAACTGATTCATAATTTCTGCTGCATAGGTAGCTACTTTTTAAGTCTTGGTAGTGTTACCTAGACTTGCGGTATATATATACTCACTCTCGTACCCTACAAACGATTCGTTGTTATGTCATGCTACTCACTGATTCATATCACTTTCATGCCATACGCATCACTCCAATTCGAGCCTAGTCGCCTCGGCGGAACAACGGTTCGCCGTGTACCAAACATTGATTCATAGCGGTTCTTACCATACTCTTACCATTACCATACTCACTCTACAATTCATTATTTATATTATTTCTAATGACCGATTCGGATCGCAGCGGCAGCTACATGCATCACAGTCCATTCCAAACCTAGTCGCTCTGGCGGCCCAACGGTTCACATCACAGGTATCCCGCACACCAATTCATAGCGGTTCCTATATAAACCTACGATTCGTTACTTATGTCATTTCTACTAACCGATTTGTGTCACATTTACCTTTGTACACATCACAATCCTATTCAAACCTAGTCGCATCAGCGGCACAACGGTTCACATCACCAGTATCCCACACACCAATTGGTAACAGTCCCTATCACAAATCTACGATTCGTTACATATGCTACTTCGCAGTACGTTCCTACATATACAATTTCTACTATCCCTTTTTCTTTTTCGCCTATCAGTAGGTGACCTTTTCTTGCAATCGCTGCAAGACACGCATCTCATCATAACTCATTTGCAATCACTGCAAGACACGCGTCTCATCATAACTCCTTGCAATCGCTGCAAGACACGCACCTCATCATAACTCCTTGCAATCGCTGCAAGACACACATCTCATCATAACTCCTTGCAATCGCTGCAAGACACGCATCTCATAATGACTCCTTCCAATTGCTGCAAGACACGCATCTCATCATTACTCCTTGCAATCGCTGCAAGACACGCATCTCATCATAACTCCTTGCAATCACTGCAAGACACGCATCTCATCATAATTCCTTGCAATCGCTGCAAGACACGCATCTCATCATAACTCCTTGCAATCGCTGCAAGACACGCATCTCATCATAACTCCTTGCAATCGCTGAAAGACACGCATCTCATCATAACTCCTTGCAATCGCTGCAAGACACGCATCTCATCATAACTCCTTGCAATCGCTGCAAGACACGCATCTCATCATAACTCCTTGCAATCACTGCAAGACACACATCTCATAACTCCTTGCAATCGCTGCAAGTCACACATCTCATAACTCCTTGAAATCGCTGCAAGTCACACATCTCATCATAACTCCTTACAATAACTCCAAGATATTCATCTCATCATAACCTCTTGCATTTGCTGCAAAAAACACGCATCTCAGCATATACCCATTTTGCAATCTCTGCAAAACATGCATCTCAGTATAAACTCCTTGCAATCACTGCAAAACATGCATCTCAGCATTTACCGACTTTTGCAATTGCTGCAAAACATGCATCTCAGTATAAACTCCTTGCAATTGCTGCAAAACACGCATCTCAGTATTTACCCATTTTTGCAATCACTGCAAAACATGCATCTCAGTATATACTCCTTGCAATCGCTGCAAAAACACGCATCTCAGTATTTACCCATTTTTTCAATCGCTGCAAAACATGCATCTCAGTATAAACTCCTTGCATCACTGCAAAAACATGCATCTCAGCATATACCCATTTGCAATCTCTGCAAACATGCATCTCAACATATACTCCTTGCAATCGCTGCAAGCACACTCAGTGGTGCTCATACAGCCCACTTCATTTTTTAGTGGCACTTAATCGGTCACTCGTCTCCAGTGGCGTTCATACGAGCCACTCATTGTTTTCGTCTGTCTTTTCTCCCTCAGGTCAGTCGAGTTCAGGTTCCATCCTGTACCAGGTTGGACGTTATTTCCCAGGTTAAAAAAAAAAAAAAGAAAAAAAAACGATATGTTTGCATCTTCACCAGGGCCAGTCGCATACAAGGGGGTCACATATAAGAAAAAAAAAACAATAAGTAAAGAAATCTTGTTGCACTCATGTCACCCCTACTGCAGGTGTTCCCGGTCGACCGAGTTTCGATTCTAACCAGGACCCCGCTACTAGAGCGTCAGTCAGGGCCTAGTTCATGGGCTTTTCTATCACATCATTCTGCAGCACACTTTCACTATACCGTTACTTCACATACATCATTGGACGTGATCTCCAGGTGTTAGTTCTGTCACATATGTCTATACATGACACTCTGTTTTCGAAGGGCGACCCTTCACCTCGCAGACAAGGTCGCTTAACAGTAGGCTTGTTGGCAGTGCAAGTGTTGGCAGGCCGAGCACACGTCACCCCCTACAGACCGCAACATTCCTATGTAGGCCGTACCAGACTTCTAATTCTCGCCCCAGTACGCCCTGGGGTTCTGATCTTCAGGTTTGTGCTTGCCACAGACAGGCACCCGAGCTATCGGTTATCTGGCCAGTCACCTCCTGGCCCACCTCGGTCGCCACGCACTCTTCTGAGTTTTCTAAATTTCCACTCTACATAAGTTCTGCACAACAGAACTCTGTCAGCTCCTGTCTATGCCTATCATTCCTTTTTCTGTACTTCTCCCTTTTTTCCTCCTCTCTGAGTTTTCTCTTTACCACTCCGCTCTCTATCCTATGGCTATGACTCCTCTAAATATGAGCACCCCGCCCCCTTTTGTCTTCTGGCCGGAGCCATGTCGCTGGCTGGCAGCGAGGACTTCACAACCGTCCCTCTGTTACACCCCTATCACGTACCTGGTAGAAGAGCCTGAATAGACGAGCAAGGCCTCCCTTACCACTCTGACTTAGGGCCCCTGATAGAGCAAACAGAAGGCACCAAAGTACAGAGTCGCACGAGTGCCAGAAAGTCTTTGGTGGTAGCAGGGTAGCGGGTCCGGTCGTACTGAAGGGACACAGAGAAGCTTCCGCAGGAGACTAGCAGATGGCAGCAGGTGCAGATGACAACGACAAGCAGCAGGGTCAGACAGGCAGGGTCATACATGGCAGATCAAATCGGGTACTAGGTGCAGGCAGGATCGTAGTCAGGAACAAGCCGGGTCAAACCAGAACAGCAGTGCAGGTGCCAGGGAGAAAGCAGAAGATTAGTCACAGGACAAGCCGGGGTCGGTACAGGCAGAGTTCAAGGGAAGGTAACAAGACAGGTCAGGAATCAGGATACAGGTTCACAGGGTACTGGACACTCAGAAGCTGAAGACAAGGCAGCACCAGGCCAAGCACCAGCTGGACTTAAATAGATCATTTGGCGCCAACGTGAACGAGCGCTAGTGCGCGCGTTAGATACGTACGGAAGTGTGCAGGTGCCGATCGTTGCTCAGGAATGCGTGACGGCCACTGTTTGCGCTCTTGTTCGCGCATGCGCACGTCTAAATGCCAAAGCCCGGTTTCTGTGTGCAACAGGAATATGTCTTCTTCTGTGCCTTAGACATCTTCGAGGCTGTCTGCTGATGGGTGTATCCTGACATTGCCCCCCTCCAATGGGCAGCCTCCGGATGCCCAACTGAGCTAGTCTCTCCGGGTGGTTTTGACAGAATGCTTGGACAAGTCTGTTGGCATGGATATTGCCCTCTGGTTCCCATGAATTTTCCTCAGGTCCGTACCCTTTCCATTTGACTAAGTACTGGACCTGATTCTGTCTCTTCCTGCAATCCATGATCGCCTCGACCTCGTACTCCTCTTCCCCATCTACCATTACAGGTGCAGGAGGATTACTACTTCGTTCGGGAAATGGATCTGGACTAGCAGGCTTCAGTAGAGATATATGGAAGACTGGGTGGATTCTGAAGGAATCCGGGAGTGCCAACTCATAAGCCACGTTATTGATCCTTTTCTTCACCCTGAAGGGTCCCACAAACCTAGGGCCCAGTTTTCTAGATGGGCAGGCTAATTTCAGATTAGTCGTAGCTAACCAGACCGGATCACCAGGTTCCAAAATCAACTCTCCCCGCTTCTTCTTGTCAAAGGATTTTTTATAGTCTTCCTGGGCCTTGGTCATCGTCTTCTGTAATAACTGATTGTTGGTCCTGAAAAAGTTTATTGTGTCCTGAACTGCCGGAACAGGGCATTCTGGAGCGGAGGCAGTCAAAAATGAGGGGTGGAATCCATAGTTGGCGAAGAATGGGGCTTGTTTGATGGCAGAATGCTCCGAATTATTATACGCAAACTCCGCCAGAGGTAATAGTGCCACCCAGTCATCCTGCGAGAAGGAAGAGAAACAGCGTAAGTATTGCTCTAATGTCTGGTTGGTCCTTTCCGTTTGACCATTGGTCTGGGGGTGGTAAGCTGAGGAAAAGGATAGTTTGATTTTCAAGGATTTACACAAGGCTCTCCAAAATCTGGATGTGAATTGTACCCCGCGGTCCGACACGATATTGGCAGGAAGTCCATGTAGTCTCACAATTTCTTTAATAAAGACCTGCGCTGTCTCAGAAGCAGACGGGGTACCCTTCATGGGTAGGAAATGTGCCATCTTCGACAACCGATCTATGACTACAAAGATGGTAGAGTAACCTTCGGAAGGAGGGAGCTCAGTGATAAAATCCATAGAAATCATCTGCCAGGGTCTATCTGGAACTGGTAAGGGTCTCAACAATCCCCAGGATCTTGTTCGGCTATATTTGTTTCTGGCGCAGGTAGGGCAGGTTTCAATGTACTTCTTGCAGTCTTCTTTTAAACAAGGCCACCAAAAGGTACACTGTAAAAGTTCAGTTGTCTTGTGGACTCCAAAGTGTCCTGCAAGGGCATGGTCATGGCAGAGACCCAAGGTGGAGACTCGTAGACCTTCAGGCACAAAGATCTTGTTGTTGTGCCATAAAAGGCCATCTTTAGCTTGTAGCGTCATCCCAGGAGATGTTGAGACATCAATAGTGGCTTGTCTAATCTGTGACAACAAATCTTCCTGTAATAAAAGGAAATTTCCGGGAGGAAGAATGGTATCCGGAGAAACTGGTTCTTCTGTCGTGCCAAACATTCGGTACAGAGCATCCGACTTAATGTTCTTAGATCCTGGCCTGTAGGTAATATGGAAAATGAATCTTGTAAAAAAGAGTGCCCACCTGGCCTGCCGGGGTTTTAAGCGCTTTGCGACTCGCAGATACTCTAAGTTCCGATGGTCGGTGTAGATCAGGATCGGATGAGCTGCACCTTCCAGTTCATGAATCCAGAAAGTTCATGAATCCGTTCTTCCAGCTGGCTGTAACTTGCTTGCAGACTCTTGACTGTCTGGGTAAATGCAGTTAGGTGATGACACAGCTGCTCTACGGAGGAGGTTGCTCGTTCAGGCTCAGTCATGGCTGCCTTGTACTATCACGTACCTGGTAGAAGAGCCTGAATGGACGAGCAAGGCCTCCCTTACCACTCTGACTTAGGGCCCCTGATAGAGCAAACAGAAGGCACCAAAGTACAGAGTCGCACGAGTGCCAGAAAGTCTTTGGTGGTAGCAGGGTAGCGGGTCCGGTCGTACTGAAGGGACATAGAGAAGCTTCCGCAGGAGACTAGCAGATGGCAGCAGGTGCAGATGACAACGACAAGCAGCAGGGTCAGACAGGCAGGGTCATACACGGCAGATCAAATCGGGTACTAGGTGCAGGCAGGATCGTAGTCAGGAACAAGCCGGGTCAAACCAGAACAGCAGTGCAGGTGCCAGGGAGAAAGCAGAAGATTAGTCACAGGACAAGCCGGGGTCGGTACAGGCAGAGTTCAAGGGAAGGTAACAAGACAGGCCAGGAATCAGGATACAGGTTCACAGGGTACTGGACACTCAGAAGCTGAAGTCAAGGCAGCACCAGGCCAAGCACCAGCTGGACTTAAATAGATCGTTTGGCGCCAACGTGAACGAGCGCTAGTGCGCGCGTTAGATACGTACGAAGTGTGCAGGTGCCGATCGTTGCTCAGGAATGCGTGACGGCCACTGTTTGCGCTCTTGTTCGCGCATGCGCACGTCTAAATGCCAAAGCCCGGTTTCTGTGTGCAACAGGAATATGTCTTCTTCTGTGCCTTAGACATCTTCGAGGCTGTCTGCTGATGGGTGTATCCTGACAACCCCCAAGCGGGCTTAGAGCACAGCTGCCTGCAGTCCCTCAGGGGACGGAACATCCCCAAACTCATAGCTGAGCTGAGTCGCAGGGATATTCCCTTTCCCGCTATGGCCAGGAAGGCAGAGCTTTTCAGGCTCCTCTTGCCAGCTGCAGTTGGGCCCAACAGGCATCCCTATAATTCATCCACGGGGCCCAGCTGCACTCTTTGGTCTCCCCCTTAGCCACAACAGTTCGTACGTCCAGACCAGAGTCACACCTTTGAAAGTTTGCCCACCCATGACCCTCCCTGACCTGGTCATGGTCCCAATGACAACTTCTCCTACTGCAGGTACACCAGGCCCTGCACCTATCGTCCTCCCCGCTCATCTTGTCCCAACCAGCGGGGAGGATATATTGGAGGGCAAATATGTCAATTGGCATCCCTGCTCATCTCAGTCCATGACTTAGCTGACAATAAATCATACGCCTGGGGGGATGTCTCAGTGGTTGTCAAGTCGAGAGACCCCAGCCTCAGTCGTAAGCTGTCAGCCACTGAGTTCGCCCTGGCCTTCGGGATGTTCAGAGACGTACTTTGTTCAGCCACCCTCAGCAGGATGGAGGAGCTGAACTTATACCTTCATGCAGTGACCCCTCTCACACTGCCCCCCCCCACCTGCCCCCTCTCACACTGCCCCCCCACCTGTCCCCTCTCACACTGCCCCCCCACCTGTCCCCTCTCACCCTGTCCCCTCTCACACTGCCCCCCCACCTGTCCCCTCTCACACTGCCCCCCCCACCTGTCCCCTCTCACACTGCCCCCACCTGTCCCCTCTCACACTGCCCCCACCTGTCCCCTCTCACACTGCCCCCCCCACCTGTCCCCTCTCATACTGCCCCCAACCTGTCCCCAGTCACCCTGTCCCCTCTCACACTGCCCCCCTACCTGTCCCCTCTCACACTGCCCCCCCACCTGTCCCCCTCACACTGCCCCCACCTGTCCCCTCTCACATTGCCCCCACCTGTCCCCTCTCACACTGCCCCCCCACCTGTCCCCTCTCACACTGCCCCCCACCTGTCCCCCCACCTGTCCCCTCTCACACTGCCCCCCCACCTGTCCCCTCTCACACTGCCCCCACCTGTCCCCTCTCACACTGCCCCCCCCCACCTGTCCCCTCTCACACTGCCCCCCACCTGTCCCCTCTCACCCTGTCCCCTCTCACACTGCCCCCCCACCTGTCCCCTCTCACACTGCCCCCCCCACCTGTCCCCTCTCACACTGCCCCCCACCTGTCCCCCCACCTGTCCCCTCTCACACTGCCCCCCCACCTGTCCCCTCTCACACTGCCCCCCCACCTGTACCCTCTCACACTGCCCCCCCACCTGTCCCCTCTCACATTGCCCCCCCACCTGTCCCCCCACCTGTCCCCTCTCACACTGCCCCCCCACCTGTCCCCTCTCACACTGCCCCCCCACCTGTCCCCTCTCACACTGCCCCCCACCTGTCCCCTCTCACACTGGCCCCTACCTGTCCCCTCTCACACTGCCCCCCCACCTGTCCCCTCTTACACTGCCCCCCCACCTGTCCCCTCTTACACTGGCCCCCCACCTGTCCCCTCTTACACTGGCCCCCCACCTGTCCCCTCTTACACTGGCCCCCCACCTGTCCCCTCTCACACTGGCCCCCCACCTGTCCCCTCTCACACTGGCCCCCACCTGTCCCCTCTCACACTGGCCCCCCACCTGTCCCCTCTCACACTGGCCCCCCACCCCATCATACTGCCCCTCATCCTTTCACAATACCCCCCCATCATAGTGCGGGTCAGGGGCCCTTCATGGTTTCTTGCACTGGGGCCCTGAAGATTATAGTTATGCCTCTGACGCACACCATGCAGCCTAGCCTGCCTTCTGACAAATTAGCTTGTGTTAGGTTGGTCGTTCAGGAGTTTACCCGGTCAAGGAGTGTACTAAAAGACAGCTGCAGTCCTTGACAGGGATGCTCAATTTCGCTATGAGAACTAATTCTCAGGGGCGGTCGTTCCTCTCACGGCTCTTAGTCTTTCTCACCCAAGTGCAGGACCCGACCAAGTCCTCAGACTAGACCCAGCAGCAATAGCAGACTTGGCTATATGGGAAGAGTTCCTCTTCAACTGGAACGGCATATCAATGTTTTTCCCTCAGTATCAGCTCTGTTGTCCCAGGTAGTCAGATGCTGCAGCCTCCACCGGCTTTGCTGCAATTTTTGGCCATCACTGGTTTGTCAGACCTTGGCCCCCGGAAATCTGCCTGATTCCTGGTTTCCCTCGATCTTCGTCATTGTTTGCGCTGTACCCCATCGTGGCAGCAGCCCAAGTCTGGGGCCACACGTGGACAGGTCAGACAGAGCTCTTCACCACAGACAACTAGGCTACAGCCGACATCATTAATAAGGGTAGATCCAAGTCACTCCCCATCATGTCCTTCCTGTGCAGGCTGCTGCAATTATCAGTACATCACCAAATTTAACAGTTACTGTGAGCATATCCCTGGCAAGTGCAATGCCGCAGCCGATGCACTGTCCCGCTTCAATTTTGTCTCATTCTTCCAGCAGGAACCCGGAGCCGACCCATCATCCACTCCTATCCCACCTTGGTCTCAACTAACAATGGATTGAAGCCACACCTTGCCAATGCAACCCGGCTCATCAACCACTCACTGTCTAGCAACACGCTAAAGGCTTATCGCACTGCCTGGAACATCTACCGTAGGTTCCTTGCCACTTGTCCCGGAACCACAGCAGATGACGTCACTCATGTCCTAGCCTTTATATCTTATTGCCACACACAGCTGGCTCTCGCGCATATCAGCTGGCTCTCGCTCATATCACTATCAAGCTGTACCTGGCCGATATCCAAGCCACTATGTCCTTCATCTTACGGTCTCCAAAACACAACAAACAGGACCCGGAGTGGATATCAACTTCTTTCGAACCAGCAACGCCTGGTGCCCAGCAACGGTCTTTTGACCGTCTGCTCTTTCACCTACCCAGCCAGCCAGTCTCCAGCCCGTTACTGCCTTTTCAGGTCAACCCCCTGAGTGGAAATCAGTTTATTAAACATGTTTGGGTCCTACTGGTCAACTTAGGCCTAGACCCCGGGCGGTATTCTGGATATTCCTTTGGATCGGCGCAGCTTCAGCCACATCTCAGCACGGAGTACCAGACCATGTGACCAAGAAGCTAGGCAGGTGAAAGTCTGCCTGCTTTACCAGATATATATTCCCTCAAGATGGCCCTTTCTCCAAGCTCACTCAATGAGGTTACAGGCAATAAAGATACTTCCCTACCTGGTTATTTTTGGCCCCTTTTCTTGCCATACCTACCAGACGACCAAAAGCCACACCTCAGGTCTATTTATGTTGTGAGTCTTGTCGTGTGTTTATGTGAACCACATTTGTCTCGGTCTTAGGGCCACGACCATAAGTTAGAAGGCCACTGTGCTGGCCTGAATTTATGGGAGGAGCCTGGAGGGTATTTAAGCTGACCACTTCCCCTTCCTCTTTGTCAGTTTCAGTGCACGATACTGTCACGTACCTGGTGGTGGAGCCCAGAATGCAAGGAGTAGCCTCTCGTGTGCCTCTGGTTCGAGAGCCCCTGATAGAGAAGACAGGGACTCAAGAGCGCAGGGGGCCACAAGTGCTTGGTAAGTGGCAGGTGTAGAGTTGATCCGGACCTCTGGTGCAGCAGCAGGAGGACTGACAGGAACACTGGATCCACTGGCAGGAACTCAGGAACAACAGGCAACAGGGAGGTGTTCTGTAGTACAACTGAAGCACTGGAACAACTGGTAGATGAACCGGAACTCTTGGCAGGAACACTGGAACTGTTGACTGGATAGAGAAGCACTGTAGCTAGCAGACACCCACGAACCAGCAGGCAGCAGGGAGGTGTTCTGTAGTACCACTGGAAGCACTAGCAAAGTCAGACAGGCCGAGTCAAACACAGGCAAGCAGAGCAGGTACAAAACGGAACCAGGAGAGTAGTCAGGGCACGGACCGGGTCGGCAACAGACAGGCAGGTAATAACTGAAGGATGAGGCAGGAGAATCGTCAGACAAGCCGAGGTCGGGGACTGGCAGCAAACAGGAGAAGTCAGGAACAAGCCGGGTAACAGGAATCAGGTAAACAGGTATACTGGAAGCTTAGGGTCACAGGGAACGCTGTAGACCGGACAGCAAGGAAGCATGCTGACAGGCACCCTTAAATAGGCCTAATGGCGCCAAAAGCTGTCACACTGCACGTCTGCGCGCCGCCGCGTGCACACGTGCACGCCTGAGTACCGATCGTACGTGCCCGTTCGTCTCATCGTGTACCCGCGTACACCCGCTCGTATTAGCGTCAACGCGTCTCCGAACGCGTCCTCTGGCTCTACTGACAGTAGTTCTGTTAACCGATCTTCCGCCGACGGCTGAACTAACAGGACGTCTTTCATGACATTGCCCCCCCCCAAGGGGCAGCCTCCGGATGCCCAACTGTGCCATCTTACTTGGATGAGATCTTTTAAAGGCAAGAATCAACCTCCTAGCATGGATGTTGGACTCCGGCTCCCAGGAGTTTTCCTCAGGCCCATACCCCTTCCATTTTACCAAGAACTGGACTTGATTACATCTCTTCCTACAATCCAGAATGGACTCGACCTCATATTCGGTTTCTCCGTCAATGATCACGGGTTCAGGGGGATTGAGCCTCCGGTTGACAAAAGGATCAGGAACTTCAGATTTGAGTAGGGCAACATGAAAGACCGGGTGAATCCGGAATGATTCTGGTAGCTTTAGTTCGTAGGCCACATTATTAATTTTTCTTGTCACTGGAAAAGGACCCACGAACTTGGGACCCAATTTTTTGGAAGGACAAGCCAATCTTAGATTCAAAGAAGATAGCCAAACCAAATCTCCAGGTTTAAGATCAAGCTCCCCCCTTCTCTTCTTATCAAACACCTCTTTGTTGTAGTTCTGGGTCCTTGCCATAGTCTCTTGCAGAGGCTTTTTATTTGATTCGAAGAAGTTTAGGTTTTCTTGAACAGCTGGTACTGGACACTCCGGAATGTTAGTGGACAAGAACAGAGGATGGAACCCATAATTTGCAAAATAATGGTGTTTGTTTTGTAGCGGAATGAACAGAGTTGTTGTATGCAAATTCAGCAAGGGGAAGAAGCGGAGCCCAATCATCCTGGGAGAACGAGGAAAAGCAGCGCAGATACTGCTCCAGCGTCTGATTCATTCTCTCCGTCTGGCCATTTGTTTGGGAGTGATAGGCAGAAGAGAAGGCAAGATCAATTTTCAGGGATTCACAAAGAGCTCTCCAAAACCTAGAGGTGAATTGTACCCCCCGATCGGAAGTAATATTGGCAGGGATGCCATGAAGCCTCACCACCTCCCTAATAAATGTCCTGGCAGTTTCAGCAGCAGTAGGGGTACCTTTCATTGGTAGGAAATGTGCCATCTTGGATAATCTATCCACTATTACGAAGATCGTAGTGTAGCTTTCAGAAGGTGGCAACTCGACAATAAAATCCATGGAGATCATCCTCCATGGCTTCTCTGGGACAGATAGTGGTTTTAACAGGCCCCAGGCCTTAGACTTGCTACCTTTATTTTGGATACAGGTGACACATGCTTCCACGTAGTCCTTGCAGTCCTTTCTTAATGATGGCCACCAGAACGTGCGCTGAAGAAGTTCAGATGTTTTATGTACTCCGAAATGGCCGGCTAACATATGGTCATGGCAAGAACTAAGAGCTGCCGTTCGCACCTCCTGAGGTACGAAGATCCTATCCTTAAACCACAGAAGATCATCTCTGGCCTGTAGGGTTGTATCAGGTGGAGTGGAAACATTCCTGGAGGCTTGCTTGATCTGTGACAGTAGATCCCCTTGGAGTAACAGAAAGTTCCCTGAGGACAAGATGGTATCTGGCGGAGAAGGTGCTTCCGAATCGCTGTACATCCGTGACAGAGCGTCAGGCTTGATATTTTTTGACCCGGGATGGTAGGTAATATGGAAAGAAAATCTAGTAAAGAACAGTGCCCATCTGGCCTGTCGTGGTTTCAACCTCTTGGCAGTCTTTAAATATTCTAGATTCTTGTGATCTGTATAAACAAGAATCGGGTGGGCTGCTCCCTCTAACAGGTATCGCCATTCCTCCAGCACAGCTTTGATCGCTAACAATTCTCGATCACCCACGTCATAGTTCTTTTCTGCTTCTGATAATTTACGGGGAAAAAAAGCGACTGGGTGCAGAAGAGCCCTAGGCCCCTGTCTTTGGGAGAGTACTGCACCGACCGCTATCTCCAAGGCGTCCACCTCCAGGATGTAGGGTAACGTGGAATCAGGATGTTTTAAAACTGAGGCTGAGACAAACAGATCCTTCAGTGTAGTAAAGGCCATCTGAGCTTCCGTAGACCAGTGGAACTTGAGGCCCTGTTGGGTTAATCTTGTAATGGGAGCAATGATGGTGGAGAATCCCTTGATGAATTTTCTATAAAAATTTGCAAATCCCAAGAAACGTTGAATCCCTTTTTTGTCAGTAGGAGCGGGCCAGTCCAGAATGGCGGAGACCTTCTGAGGGTCCATTTTGATGCCTTCCACAGAGATAATAAGACCAAGGAACTGAATACTCTCCTGCTCAAAGACACATTTCTCAGGCTTGGCGTAAAGGCCGTGCAGGCGAAGTCGGGTCAAAACGTTTCTGACATGTTCACGGTGTTCAACTAGGGAAGAAGAGAAGATTAGAATGTCATCTAGATAAATAACAACAAACAGGTCAAGGTAGTCTCTGAAAATGTTATTTACAAAATGCTGAAATGTAGCAGGAGCATTACAAAGTCCGAAAGGCATGACTAAATATTCGAAGTGCCCAAACCGGGTACGGAAAGCAGTCTTCCATTCGTCTCCCTTGCGAATGCGGACAAGGTTGTAGGCACCACGAAGATCTAACTTAGAAAACACTACTGCAGACCCCAGCCTCTGAAAAAGTTCTGGCACTAATGGTAAGGGATAACGGTTCTTGATCGTAATCTTATTGAGTGCCCGATAATCCACACAAGGGCGCAATGAATGGTCTTTCTTTTCCACAAAAAAGATTCCTGCTCCTGCCGGGGACGTGGAGGGTTTGATGAAGCCTTTCTTTAGATTATCGTCAATGTAAGTTTTTAATACTCCTAGTTCTAACTCTAACAAAGGAAATATTCTCCCAAAAGGAATCTCTGCCCCTGGGAGAAGCTCAATTGGACAGTCATATGGCCGGTGTGGAGGAAGGGTCTCGGCCCGTTTTTGACTGAAAACGTCCAGAAAGCTATGGTAGACTTCGGGTACAACTTGACGGGTCTCGGCATCAGTTTCCATGCACAACAGGGCAGAGGGAGCTTGAGTAACTTCTGGTAGACAGTGTTGGTGGCAATAAGAGGAAGGAAACTCAATTTTCCCTGAGGCCCAGTCAACTTGTGGGTTATGGGCCTTGAGCCATGGCATGCCCAATATGATGGGGAATAGAGGAGATTTAATGACATCCAGACAAAGTAGCTCTTGATGAGTGCCAGCAATGGTGGTGAGCATGGGTACTGTTTCCTGGGTTACTGGTCCTGATCTGAGGGTAGAACCATCGGCCAGATATACTGAAAGTCCTTTCGCCCTGGGCCGGATGGGAATGTGATGTCTGGAAGCGAAGGACAAGTCTATAAAGCCACTGCAGGCCCCGGAATCAATGATAGCGCTGGTTGGTATATTCCCTCCTGGGAGCTGTAAAAGAAGCGGAACAGCCGGGTGAGACATATTATTCAGTGCAGCTGAGGTAAGAGCAGGAGAGACAGAGAGGCACTTACGAAGCTTGGCCGGGCATGTTCGTACAAAGTGTCCGGGTTCCCCGCAATATAGGCACAGGTTACCAGCCCGACGGCGTTGACGCTCTTCAGGAGTGAGGGATGGCCGTAAGAGTCCCAGCTGCATTGGTTCCGGTGTATCTGAGGTCATGGTAGTAGAAGCTGGAGGAGCGGAGTGGGGAGAACTAGGCACCCGGGGCAGCATCCAGACAGGACGAGCAGGGCCAGAAGATCGCTCTGTATGTCGTTCTCTCAGGCGTCTGTCTATTTGGATGGAAAGGTCTATGAGTTCCTCTAAAGTCTCAGGAATGCCCACTCGGGCTAGTTCATCCTTCAAGGATTCTGAAAGGCCCATACGGAACTGATACCGTAGGGCGGCATTGTTCCAGTTTGTGTCGGAACTCCAGCGTCTGAATTCTGATACATAGTCCTCAACAGGTCTGCGGCCTTGCTGTAGGGTGTGCAAGGCTGCCTCTGCCGTGGCGGTCAGCTGTGGGTCTTCATATAGTGATGACATAGCCCGAAAGAAAGTATCCAGGGTATCAAGTGAGGTATCTTTCTTTTCTAATAAGCGATGGGCCCAGGACTGGGGCTCGCCGGTCAGCAGTGAGATCACGAACACCACCTTGGTGGCTTCCAGGGAGAAAGTCCTTGGTTGAAGGGCAAAAAAGAGCTCACACGAGTTGCGGAAGGACCTGAATTTGCTCCGGTTACCCGAAAATCTTTCAGGCGTGGGGACCCTGGGTTCAGGCGGCAACATGACCACTGATGGTGAAGCAGAAGTCCCAGATACTGGAGGTGTAGAGGCTGCTAGGGCCTGGACTCGGCCTTCCAGCTGGGTGTAGCCTTCTTGTAGGCTCTTTACTGCCTGGGTAAGTCCAGCAAGATGGCGGCAGAGTTCATCCATGGGAGAGGCTCCCTGCGTGGGCTCAGACATGGCTGTCCGGTACTGTCACGTACCTGGTGGTGGAGCCCAGAATGCAAGGAGTAGCCTCTCGTGTGCCTCTGGTTCGAGAGCCCCTGATAGAGAAGACAGGGACTCAAGAGCGCAGGGGGCCACAAGTGCTTGGTAAGTGGCAGGTGTAGAGTTGATCCGGACCTCTGGTGCAGCAGCAGGAGGACTGACAGGAACACTGGATCCACTGGCAGGAACTCAGGAACAACAGGCAACAGGGAGGTGTTCTGTAGTACAACTGAAGCACTGGAACAACTGGTAGATGAACCAGAACTCTTGGCAGGAACACTGGAACTGTTGACTGGATAGAGAAGCACTGTAGCTAGCAGACACCCACGAACCAGCAGGCAGCAGGGAGGTGTTCTGTAGTACCACTGGAAGCACTAGCAAAGTCAGACAGGCCGGGTCAAACACAGGCAAGCAGAGCAGGTACAAAACTGAACCAGGAGAGTAGTCAGGGCACGGACCGGGTCGGCAACAGACAGGCAGGTAATAACTAAAGGATGAGGCAGGAGAATTGTCAGACAAGCCGAGGTCGGGGACTGGCAGCAAACGGGAGAAGTCAGGAACAAGCCGGGTAACAGGAATCAGGTAAACAGGTATACTGGAAGCATAGGGTCACAGGGAACGCTGTAGACCGGACAGCAAGGAAGCATGCTGACAGGCACCCTTAAATAGGCCTAATGGCGCCAAAAGCTGTCACACTGCACGTCTGCGCGCCGCCGCGTGCACACGTGCACGCCCGAGTACCGATCGATTGTGCCCGTTCGTCTCATCGTGTACCCGCGTACACCCGCTCGTATTAGCGCGCACCCGCATGCGTCCGTTCGCGTCAACGCGTCTCCGAACGTGTCCTCTGGCTCTACTGACAGTAGTTCTGTTAATCGATCTTCCGCCGACGGCTGAACTAACAGGACGTCTTTCATGAGAGATACCCTCCCTCCCATTCCCCCTTTTACAGCACTTCTCAGCAAATTCTCCTCCACAATCATCCATTACTTATCTTGGGTATGGCCCCTTTTCTTGCCATACCTACCAGATGACCAAAAGCCACACCTCAGGTCTATTTATGTTGTGAGTCTTGTCGTGTGTTTATGTGATCCACATTTGTCTCAGTCTTAGGGCCACGACCATAATATATATATATATATATATATATATATATATATATATATATATATATATATATATATATATATCCACTGCATACAGTTTAGATATATCTCACTCCAGGCCGTTCCTGGTGTACTGTTTCTAATATACTTCAGGCAGGCAGGTGATTCAGTTAGCTGCAGTGTATTTAATATATATATATATATATATATATATATATATATATACAGATAGTCTCGTGTATATATACATATATAAGAAATATTAGGGGATAAATAGGGAAAAACGGCGCTACCCGAAAGACCTGTTTGGCTCAGCCTATACAGGGAACGTTGTATAAATGTAATTTTATATATATCACAAGATTTCAAACCAATATGGGTGAAAGGGTGCTGTAATTAAATGGAAAACGAAAAATGTTGCAGAGTCACACTCCATTGGCTAAAGTACATATGTGTGGGTCAGTATATAATCGCATACAGAGATAATCAGAAAAGACTCTGTATGTGCTAAAATATCATATGCTTTTCATAGGACAGTGTAGTTTTACCCATCACAACACACATTCAGCACTTAGTACAAAATAAAGACATCTTGTTTATAGCGACAAAAATGCATGAAACATGCGTGGATCCACTTGTGTTGGTTCCTGTGGATGAACCAAGTATATAGGCCAAGTGTTTACAGGTTGTTGCCTCCCTTAAACAGAGACACTCCCTAGGAATGTCCTGCAGAAATGAGAAATATTAGGGGATAAATAGAGAAAAACGGCGCTACCCGAGAAACCTGTTTGGCTCAACCTATACAGGGAACGTAGTATAAACGTAATTTTATATATATCACAAGATTTCAAACCAATATGGGTGAAAGGGTGCTGTAATTAAATGGAAAACGGAAAATGTTGCAGAGTCACACTCAATTGGCTAAAGTACATATGTGTGGGTCAGTATATAATCGCATACAGAGATAATCAGAAAAGACTCTGTATGTGCTACAATATCATATGCTTATCATAGGACAGTGTAGTTTTACCCATCACAAAACACATACAGCACTTAGTACAAAATAAAGACATCTAGTTTATAGCGACAAAAATGCATGAAACATGCATGGATCCACTTATGTTGGTTCCTATGGGGAAAAGGATTCCATATACAATATCGCAACAGTATCTCTATATCTCAGTGCACATATAGTTCATATGTTGTAGCAATTGCACAAATGTGTAATAGTCTCATGTATTTCATGCGGCAATCAGACTTGATATCATCCCCAAAGTGACTTGGTGTGTACAGGGTAGAATGGTGACTTCTGTGATCCCCCTCAGATTGCTCACTCACCAGATGTCGGAACCCCTACAGGGGTATCAGGCCTGTAATGCTGCACGGAAGACTGCTACTGCTGCGATGCTTCAGATGGCTCCAATGATCATGTTGCAATTAGCCTATGTGAAGGATACTAAATGTGGAAAATGGACCATAAGGGTCAGCTTTGTTCCTTGAGGGTGCTGTGATGGGCCCATCACAGCACCCTCAAGGAACAAAGCTGACCCTTATGGTCCATTTTCCACATTTGGTATCCTTCACATAGGCTAATTGCAACATGATCATTGGAGCCATCTGAAGCATCGCAGCAGTAGCAGTCTTCCGTGCAGCATTACAGGCCTGATACCCCTGTAGGGGTTCCGACATCTGGTGAGTGAGCAATCTGAGGGGGATCACAGAAGTCACCATCCTACCCTGTACACACCAAGTCACTTTGGGGATAATATCAAGTCTGATTGCCGCATGAAATACATGAGACTATTACACATTTGTGCAATTGCTACAACATATGAACTATATGTGCACTGAGATATAGAGATACTGTTGCGATATTGTATATGGAATCCTTTTCCCCATAGGAACCAACATAAGTGGATCCATGCATGTTTCATGCATTTTTGTCGCTATAAACTAGATGTCTTTATTTTGTACTAAGTGCTGTATGTGTGTTGTGATGGGTAAAACTACACTGTCCTATGATAAGCATATGATATTGTAGCACATACAGAGTCTTTTCTGATTATCTCTGTATGCGATTATATACTGACCCACACATATGTACTTTAGCCAATGGAGTGTGACTCTGCAACATTTTCCGTTTTCCATTTAATTACAGCACCCTTTCACCCATATTGGTTTGAAATCTTGTGATATATATAAAATTACGTTTATACTACGTTCCCTGTATAGGTTGAGCCAAACAGGTTTCTCGGGTAGCGCCGTTTTTCTCTATTTATCCCCTAATATTTCTCATTTCTGCAGGACATTCCTAGGGAGTATCTCTGTTTAAGGGAGGCAACAACCTGTAAACACTTGGCCTATATACTTGGTTCATCCACAGGAACCAACACAAGTGGATCCACGCATGTTTCATGCATTTTTGTCGCTATAAACAAGATGTCTTTATTTTGTACTAAGTGCTGAATGTGTGTTGTGATGGGTAAAACTACACTGTCCTATGAAAAGCATATGATATTTTAGCACATACAGAGTCTTTTCTGATTATCTCTGTATGCGATTATATACTGACCCACACATATGTACTTTAGCCAATGGAGTGTGACTCTGCAACATTTTTCGTTTTCCATTTAATTACAGCACCCTTTCACCCATATTGGTTTGAAATCTTGTGATATATATAAAATTACGTTTATACAACGTTCCCTGTATAGGCTGAGCCAAACAGGTCTTTCGGGTAGCGCCGTTTTTCCCTATTTATCCCCTAATATTTCTTATTTCTGCAGGACATTCCTAGGGAGTGTCTCTGTTTAAGGGAGGCAGCAACCTGTAAACACTTGGCCTATATACTTGTCCTAAGCGCAATTTTTTTCAACTTCATTTATATATACATATATATCCACTGCATAGAGTTTAGGTATATCTCACTGCAGGCCATTCCTGGTGTACTGTTTCTAATATTCTTCAGGCAGGCAGGTGATTCAGTTAGCTGCAATGTATTTAATATATATATATATATATATATATATATATATATATACACAACTCTTGTGTGTGTGTGTATATATATATATATATATATATATATATATATATATATATATACACTGTATCCCGTATAGCTATATCTGACTGCAGGGCGTTCCTGGTGTACTGTTTCTAATATACTTCAGGCGGTGTACACAGTATACAGTGCTGTGCACCCATAGTGCAGTTGCTCATACTTTTCTGGTGGTCAATACAGTACACCCATAGTTGGTATTATACTTCTGTTGGTGTACACAGTACCGTACAGGGGGTCCCCGGGTTACGAACGAGATAGGGACTTTAGGTTTGTTCTTAAGTCGAATTTGTTTGTAAGTCGGAACAGTACTTTTTTTAAGTGCAAATCCAGTCTCAGAGTCAGGAAGTGAGATTAAATCCATCTAATGAGGATACAGACAGCAGTAAAAACTTAAGTGGCTCTATAAATAAATAAATACAACGTAGACAGGTGTTTGGTTTAACATATTATTTATGTTTACCTGTGCATGTAGATGCAGATACATACATGTAAATTCTTAAACATTTTCAAACACTGTACAGTACTGTACAGAACAGTACAACCTTTGAGTGGAGACCCCATCGACATAGCACAGGGTAGACTCGAACTCCTGGACTCAAGCAATCTCGACAATCTCAGCCTCCCATGCAGCTTGGATTAGAGACGCACGCCACCGCGCCCGGCCAACAGTACAACCTTAAACAATTATGGTAGAGGATGATGGGCTTGTTGAACAGGATGGGACTGTTATTATAGAATCTGATTCAGCTGCTGGACACTTGAAGTAGGCATCAAGGGATGTTTGCACAGCGCTTTTCTTTATCTCATCATAAATAGCCCTGTAGCATCTCAGGCTGTCAGTAACTGTACGATAAACTTTGGTAAACCTCTCTGTATCAGGATCTTGCTCCTCTAACTTTGCCATTCCTGCTTCAACAAGATGAAAAGCATCAGCTAACCGTTTTGTAGAAAACTTTTTCAATGTTGGAGTTTCTAGGTCCTGGTTTTCTTCACTAAATGCTGTCATCTGCTCCTCTAGTTCCATAAGGTCTTCATTGCTTAATTCTTGCCCATGGGAGTCGAGTAACTCGATGATATCATTTTCACTGGTGTCCAACTGCAATTGATTACCAATAATAACTACAGCTTGCCTGGTTGCGGAGATTTCTTCATCTGTAAACCCCAGAAATTCTTCTGTGAATTGGGGGCACAAATTTTTCCAAACACCTCTCATATTTGTTTCTTTCACTTCAGCCCAAGCATCAGCAATATTTTTGATGGCATCATAAATGTGATAATTCTTCCAGAACTCTCTTAAGGTCATCTGATCCTTTTGGGTAGCCCTGATAGCTTGTGAGAATGTCCTCCGCAAATAATAGGCCTTAAAGGAGGCTATGACTCCTTGATCCATAGGTTGAAGTAGTGATGTGGTGTTGGGGGGTAGAAATACCACCTTTACATTGGGGTGCAAGTCAGCTAAAGTGTTTGGATGTCCAGGGGCATTGTCAAGGAGAAGAAGAATTTTGAAGGGAATGTTTTCCCTCAAACAATAACGTTCAACAGCAGGGACAAAATGGTTCAAAAACCAATCTTCAAACATTGTAGCTGTAACCCAAGCCTTTGTATTTGCCCTCCAAATAACAGGAAGAGATGCCTTAGTGACATTACGTAGTGCCCTGGGATTTAAGAAGTGATGCACTAACAAAGGCTTGAGCTTTAAATCCCCAGATGCATTACCCCCAAGTAAGACAGTCAGCCTGTCCTTTGATGCATTATGTCCTGGTGCACATGTTTCCTCTTTTGAAATGTAGGTCCTAGCTGGCATTTTTTTCCAAAACAAGCCTGTTTCATCTACATTAAAAATTTGTTCTGGCATATAACCTTCGTTGTCAATCATAGCTTTCAATATCTTGGGAAAATTATTTGCAGCACTTACATCGGCACTTGCTGCTTCACCTTGAACTCTAATGCTATGCAAATTAGCTCTTTCTTTAAAGCGATTGAACCAACCCCTACTTGCACCAAATTCTTCATTGCAATCATCTTCTCTTGGATGGGCAGCTTTTAAATCATTGAAAAGGCTTCGAGCCTTTTCTTGAACAAAAGTAAGACTGATAGGTATATTACGCTGATTTTGGTCTTCTATCCAAATTGTCAGCAGCCTTTCCATCTCGACAATTAAACCACTGCGTTGCTTGGTAATAATCGTAGCATGCATTGGGGTATGGCCTTTCACATGCTCCATTATTCTACCTTTATCTTTTAAAATCGTTGCGATCGTTGACCGATTGTAGCCCAATGCTCTGCCAATAGATGATGGAGTTTCACCTTTTTCTGATCTTTTTATTATTTCTACTTTATTTTCCATGGTGATGGATCTTCTTTTCTTTGCTGTATCACCAGCACTTGCATCAGATTTGTTTTTCGGCATTTTGAAGACAAAAATGTGGAATGAAGTGCACTCTAGAAAAGAAGAACAAGAAGGAAAAAAAGTGTAGCAGCCAGCCAATTTATTACCAATGTATTCTAGTTAGACTGGAACTGTATAAAAACACTCACTGTGACGGCAAGATAGATACAGGTATGCCCGCTTGTTGTGTGTCCTCAGAGCCGTCCAGCACTGTGGGATCCAGTACAGTACAAAAAAACAGGGCTAAAAGAGAACAGAAGGATACAGTAGTGGTTACATTCAGGACCAAGCAAAGATGGTATAAAAAACACTCGCGATTGGGTGGGGGCTCCGCATGGGTAGATGGCATGGGCTCGTGCTGGGACACAGGGATACATTCTGTCCCTGTCTTCCAGCGTGGGCTCATGTCATCTGCCTATTGTGGAGCTCTCATTCAATTGTGTGTGGTACAAGCAGGGCCGGATTTGCTCTCCCTGCCACCCCAAGGCCAGGTTCCGCAATGCACCCCCTCCCCGCCAACCGAACCACCCCCCCAAAAATGGCAACTGGATGGCAGGAGTGGCACGGTTGGTTCAAATATGTTTTGTTTCTTTTTTTCTTTACTTTATCACTTTTTTTTTATTTTTTTATTTGTAGCTTGTCGTTTACTTTTTTTAATTTTTGTATAATTTTTTTTATTTTAATTATTCTTTACTTTTTTAAATTACTTTGTTATTTTTTTTTTATTTAATTAATACTGTATTTCTTATTTTTTATTTTTATTTTTTTATCAATTTTTTTCACTTAACTTTATTGCTATCACACAGGAGAAAACAATTCCCTGTGTGATAGCAATTGGAGGTGACAGGTTCCCTTTATTGACCCTGTCACCTCCTAGCACTGCTAGATTGTCTGTCATAGCTGAGAGGGGAGGAGCACAGCTCTCCCCTCTCACTCTTTACATGGCGGCAGGGACAGAAGGAAGCAGAGGTACAGTACACGCATATTAAGCATTTATATTAAGCACTTTATATTAAGCATATTACTGCTCACCTGATGGCACAGCAGGGAGATGGGTAGATGGGTAGATGGTGTGTCCAGGCAGGCCGGCCGTGGTGCACCTCCGCGGGGCAGCGCTCTTAGGAAAGACCGGGGATCCTGGAGGCTTCACTAGGTCGGACAAGGCCGCGGCCGCGACGGGAAGTTTTAGCGGCCTGGCAGGCCACCGGCAGGCCACCGTACCGTACCAGGCCTGTGGACGGGCAGGCAGGATAACGAGGGGGGCCCCTTAACTTCACAACCAGGCCAGGAACACAGGAATGGCTCACACTGCAGCAAGAAGAGGGATGGCGTCGGCCGGCAGTGACGTCACTCGGGCCCCGTTCGTAAGTAGGGGTCGTTCGTAAGTCGGATGTTCGTAAGTCAGGGACCCCCTGTACACCCATAGTGCAGTTGCTACTACTTTCCTGGTGGTGTACACAATACATACAGTGTACCCATAGTTGTTATTATACTTCTGTTGGTGTACACAGTACCGTGCACCCATAGTGCAGTTGCTACTACTTTCCTGGTGGTGTACACAATACATACAGTGCACCCATAGTTGTTATTAGATTTCTGTTGGTGTACGCAGTACCGTGCACCCCTAGTGCAGTTGCTACTATTTTCCTGGTGGTGTACACAATACATACAGTGCACCCATAGTTGTTATTTCTCTACCCCAGTTGCTAAACCGTCTAAAGAAATTTTGTCCCAGCCATCCACATGCTCAGCGTCTGAATGTGTCAGAAACCATGAATCAGACCAAGACAGAAGTACAGTTAATTACACTTGTTTAATAATAATAAAAGGTAAACAGAGTAAGCGTAGTCAATACATAGTGAGAGTTCAGTAACCAGATGGGGTAGTCAGCCAATGCCAATGTAAGAGAGCCAGAGATCAACGTAGTAGTACAGCAAGCAGGATCAGGAGCCAGAAGGGACGTCAGCCGAGCAAGTCTTCAACAGGAATGCAGGAGAAAGTCTCTGAGATGTGACCAAAGGCGAAGGCAGAGATGAAGTGAGCTGGACGGCTTTAAGTAGCCAGGACTGATGAGCAGATCATCAACAGCTGAGTCACTGTGGAGAGAAAGGAGCGGCAATTAGCCAACATCTGAGCAGCTAGCTCAGAGAAGGAAGGGCTGAGCCCAGCCCTGACAGAATGCTAGCTTGGCCAAATTGCTAGCACTGCAACTGCTGCCTTTTCAGCTGGTAGACTCTGCCCCCTTTTGTGAATTTGTGGAATGTGCGGTACCTCAGTGGCAGGTTCCCAAACGCCATTTCTTTTCACGGAAAGCAGCTCCAGCTCTCTACCAGCATGTGGAAGGCAATGTCTTTGCCGTGTTGGACAGGGCGGTCAGCAGTAAGGTGCATATTACTGCTGACTCATGGTCCAGCAGGCATGGACAGGGACGTTACCTTTCTTTCAAGGCACACTGGGTAACTCTGCTGGCAGCTGGGAAGGATGCAGGACAGGGTTCAGTATTGTTGGAGCTTGTTCCGCCACCATGCCTCCAAAATGGTAGTGGTTATTCTGCCACAGCTCTCTCCTCCACCCCCTCCTCTTCTTCCTTTATGGCTTCTTCCTCTGCAGATTTCTCCTCTGAACCAGCGGTACTCCGTAGGCATTCAAGGGGCTACACAAGCACAAAGATGACATGCAGTGCTTGAGTTGGTCTGCTTAGGGGACAGGAGCCACACTGGGGCAGAGATTCTGACAGCTCTGCAGGGGCAGGTTTAGAGGTGGTTAACGACATGCCAGCTTCAGCCAGGAATGGTCGTATGCGACAATGGCACCAACCCCCTCTCTGCCCTCCAACAGGGACACTTGACCCATGTTCCCTGTTTGGCTCACATCCTGAATTTCGTGGTGCAGAAGTTCTTGAGCAGGTACCCGGGCTTACAGGATCTCCTGAGGCAGGCCAGGAAAGTCTGTGGTCATTTCCACTGGTCATATAATGCCAGTGCTCGGCTAGCGGACATTCAAAGAGAATGCAACCTGCCCAAGAACCACTTCATTTGTGACATGCCCACCAGGTGGAACTCAACATTGGCAATGCTGCAGAGGCTGCACACACAGCAGAGGGCCATCAATGAGAACCTGTGTGAATATGGCAACAGGACAGGGTCAGGGGAGCTTGGCTTTTTTTCGGCATGCCAGTGGCTACTGATCAAGGATGCATGCACTGTCCTGTCACCATTTGAGGAGGCCACAAGGATGGTGATCAGTGACAGTGCATGCATCAGTGATACTGTCCCTCTTGTCTTCCTGTTGGAGCACACGCTTCATGGAATAATGGACAGGGCACTTGAGGCAGAACAGTGGGAGGAAGAGGAGTACTTTCTTACCTCTCAAGGCCCCCTTTATATCCAGATACTAGTATTCCTGCAGGCCCGTCAATCACACAGGAAGAAGAAGAGGAGGAGGATTGTGTCAGCATGGAGGTGAAGGATAACACTCAGCATCAGCAGCAGTCTTCAAGGGATCGTTTGCAGTCCCCAGAAACCCATGGAGTTGTACGATCCTTGATCCTTAGTGACCCAGAGGACTCAGGATCGAATGCCTCTGCAAACCTACGCTGCATGGCCTCCCTGATCCTGCAAAGCCTGCAAAAGGACCCTAGGATTCGTGGTATCAAGGAGAGGGATCATTACTGGCTGGCAACCCTTCTTGATCCACGTTACAAGGATAAGGTTGCAGAACTTATCCAGCCTTCGCAGAGGGAGCAGAGGATGAAACATCTTGCAGAAAGGTTTGTGCAATACGTTTCCAGAGCCTGGGAGGTTACAATATCCTGGTGCTGGACAACATGTTGCTGAGGCTTCATTCAGTCACAGAAAGGGTGGTGGAGAAGGTGGCCGGCTGACCGATGCCTTCAGGCAATTCTTCAGTCCTCAGCGCCCAGGTCTGATCGGTTTCAGCAACCAACGTCTGAATTACATGGTGCAGGAATATCTAGGGGCAAGATCAGGCTTGGAGAACTTTTCACCAGAACATCCACTGGGTTATTGGGTCTTGAGGATGGACCACTGGCCAGAGCTTGCTCAATATGCAATTGAGCTACTGGCCTGTCCTACATCCAGCGTTCTTTCTGAATGCACATTCAGTGCTGCTGGAGGCTTTGTAACCGATCACAGAGTGCGCCTGTCCACAGACTCTGTTGATTGGCTCACATTCAAAAAAATGAATCAGTCTTGGATCACCAGCTACCAAGCACCTGATGCTGATGTAACCGAATGATTTTTCTATGGATGTGGGATCCCTTGAAGACTGTGTATGCTGAGTAGGGATGGAGTTTATGTTTGGGTTGAACATGAGTTCGACTCGAACATTGGCTGTTCGCCCATTCGCCGAATAGTGAACAATTTGTGGTGTCCCGGCAAATTCGAGAGCCTCAGAACACCCTTTAAAATTTTATGGGAGAAATCAAAAGTGCTAATTTTAAAGGCTTATATGCAAGATATTGTCATAAAAAGTGTTTGGGGACCTGGGACCTGCCCCAGGGGACATGTATCAATGCAAAAAAAAGTTTTAAAAATGGCCGTTTTTTCAGGAGCAGTGATTTTAATAATGCTTAAAGTGAAACAATAAAAGTGTAATATTCCTTTAAATTTCATACCTGGGGGTGTCTATAGTATGCCTGTAAAGTGGCGCATGTTTCCCGTGTTTAGAACAGTCTGACAGCAAAATGACATTTCTAAAGGAAAAAAAAGTCATTTAAAAGTGCTATCGCTAGTGCCGGCTATTAATGAATTGTTGGTCCTGACAATACACATAAAAGTTCATTGATAAAAACGGCATGGAATTTCCCCACAGGGTAACCCCAAACCAAAATAAAAAAAAAATGCGTGGGGGTCCCCCTAAATTCCATACCAGGCCCTTCAGGCCCTTTACATAAACAGGGTGACCCCACCCCTCTCTGACAACACGGGGAAAGCCATAGGGATATCCCTGTGCATCAAAGGGGGTGGGGTCACCGGGTGGCCCCGCCCTCCATTATTTAAGAACTGTCACCTCAACAGAAGGGTCACACAGCGGGACACTCCCACTGAGGCAGATCGTGCGGAGGACGGAGTGGAGAAGAAGCCAGAGGAAGATGCCGGATGAGAAGACCGGAGAAGGAAACGGAGGATGAAGCGGGGGAAGAAGAAGATGCAGGAGGAAGAAGAACACCAAAGGAAGACCAGAAGAAAGAAGATGGAAGAAGAGATGGGGAAAGAAGTAGAAATTAATAAAGGAATTGTCAAAAACCATCTCTTGTCTTTTTTAGGATTTTTGACACTTCTTTTGTGAAATGGTAGGGGTACATTTGTACCGCATTACCAATTCACACAGGGGGGGCAGGATCTGGGGGTCCCCTTGTTAAAGGGGGCTTCCAGATTCCGATTAGCCCCCCCGCCCGCAGACCCCAACAACCACCAGGCAAGGGTTTTGGGGATGAGGCCCTTCTCCCCATCAACATGGGAACAAGGTGCTTTGGGGGGGCTGCTACCCCAAAGCATCCTCCCAATGTTGAGGGCATGTGGCCTGGTATGGTTCAGGAGGGGGGGCACTCTCTCATCCCCCCCTCTTTTCCTGCAGCCTGCCAGGTTGAGTGCTCAGATAAGGGTCTGGTATTGATTTTTGGGGGGACCCCACGCCTTTTTTTTAATTTTGGCACGGGGTTCCCCTTAATATCCATACCAGACCTGAAGGGCCTGGTATGGAATTTAGGAGGACCCCCACGCCATTTTAAAAAAAAAATTGGTTCAGGGTTCCCCTGTGGGGAAATTCCATGTTGTTTTTATAAATTAACTTTTATGGGGGGGCGTGTCCGGACTCTGCAGTGATAGGACGTGTTGCTTGATAGCTCCTGCAGAGACATCTGCTATCCACCGCCATCCTGCGAGTTTTAAACCTTGGTGAGCCTCAAAACTTCACCCAACCATTACTGGGCATCTGCTACACCAAGCTCTGGGGAAATTTCGAAATCTGCCTGGCCGATCAGACTGCGGCCGCCTCCTTACCACAAGAGACTCGCCGCCATCTTGCGGCCTACAGGCCCTCAACATCCCCAGGCTCCAGTGCGGTGAATGGCCGAACACAGGGAAGCAGAATAACCCACATCTGCTACTGCCGTTGCGGGGAAGGATCGGAAGGTGTACAGGCACTGTAAAAGCTAAAAGGGAAAAAGGAAAAAAAAAAAAAAAACTGTGCAAATAGGACGCCATCTTGGGGCCTACGGACGGATTGGAGATCCCCGCAGCCTGGACTCACGATCCGGAAGGTGGACGGCCAATCTGTCCACACCGGACGGCCGATCCACCTCAGGGGAACTCTCGGGACAGCCCAGCAGCACTCAAGAAGGGAAAGGAGCCCTTCCGACGGCCGCCCTCGGCATCCTGCGGCCTTCCATTCAGCCGCGGCCTGCGGGCTTGCCTACGGACGATCCCCAGGGACACAGTGAGTAACCTACATTGCCCATCCACCCACAGTAAAGTCCCCAGACATCGTTACTCTACCCGGTCCTTCACCACTGCTTGCCCTGGAGGGATCCTAGTGATCAAAGGCAGCAGAGTCCCCTTACCCGGCGGCCGCCCATTAGGAAACACCGTGGCTTCGGCCTACTCCTGGAAGCCGGCGGCCATCTTGGGACTCCATACTACACCCTACAGTTACCCGCTCTTCTCTCTCTTCTCCCTCAGCTCCACTACCCCCCATAAGGCATCCGGACTTAGAGATTATCTCCCTCCTACATTGCTGTTGGCGAGGGAAGGTTGAGCTGCAAATTGGTGTTTCTGTCATTCAGAAAAAATAATGAATAATGTTTAAATAAATCCAATATCTCGAGGGGGCGCAGTGAACAAGATGGCGAACGCGTAGAAGGATAGCTCCGGTCCCCGTCTCTGTATTAGCGGCTCTTGCAAAGGCTAACAGACCTTCTTTAACACCAGGAACGACACGACCAACTACCAGATACTCCCTGGCATTGCATGGGTAAGATTGGCTTCCAGAAAACGATCTATAGTGGCTTTATCCCACCGCCACCGTCGCGGCCCTCTCACAGTATGGAGCGGTTCCTATACAAGCCGCAATCCCCGGCCTCGAGTGAACAGACCGGCCAGCCGGACACAGCTGTCCCTCGCATCACATTAGGAAACTCTCCCATGGAGGACAACAGATCCCAGCAAACTCAGCACCCCCATTCACCCGACTACTCCACAGATGTCGTGACGGTGGCCGTCCTCGATGCAAAACTAAATTCTTTACTACTTGACCTGACTAACAACATTGCCAAAGAAGTCGGTAAAATAGCACACGAGTTACGGGGGGAAATTGACCAGTTAGGAGAACGTACCAATACTCTGGAGAATAAGTTTGATGAACTGACCCAATACGTACATGTTCTTGAGGAGGATAACGCCTCCATGAAACATACAGTCTCCCAACTTCAGTTACAACAAGAAGATTTGGAAAATCGTGAAAGACGACAGAATCTGAGAATCAGGGGAATCCCCGAGGCGGTAAATGACAAGGAGCTACGTCCCTATCTTTTGGGCCTGTTTGTTACTCTAGTGCCCCATATACCGGACATAGACTGGCGCCTGGACAGGGCCCATAGATCCCTTGCCCCAAAACCTCCTCCAAACGCTAACCCCAGAGACGTTATAGTTCGTTTCCACTATTACGAAAGCAAAGAAGCTCTCACAACTGCAACACGCAACAAGTCTCGTATTGACTTTAAGCAAAATAAGATCCAGATATTCAACGACCTATCCCCGATAACTCTGGCCAAAAGGCGCAGCTTTCGACCTATTACTACACACCTACAGAATTATCAGGTCCCTTACCGCTGGGGGTTCCCCTTTCGCTTATCCGCCTCAAAAGATGGCGTCCAATACTCATTGAGAGATCTCTTCGAAAGTGAAACCTTCATCCGCAACCTGGGCCTTCCACCATTACCCGAAGAAGATCTTCCACCTCAAGCTCCGAATCCCAAGCCACTCACCACACCAGCCCAGATCTGGACCCCAGTGCGACGAAAATCCCAGAAGGCCTTTTCCACACCGCAAAGATCAAACTCCAATAGATTCCCGACCTGAAGGCTTCCTCTCATCACTATTCTTCTTGGTTGTTTTTTCTATGACTAGATGACTCGTGTCATGGCCACTCCGGTGATCTCCCTGAAGTTAGGTCACTTTTTCTCGTGATATAGAGAGATACGCCCCTAGTTGCAGGGTTTTTTTTTTTTCTGGTTAACCTTGCGGAAGACGTTTCTTCCCCCCCTTGTATTATTACGTTCCTTTCCTACATATTTTTTCTTCAGCTTTTCAGGAGCCAAATTTTTTTTTTTTTTTTTTTTTTTTTTTTTTTTTCTTGAGCTGAGACGGGCCCCCCCCCCCCCCCTCGTATACACCTGTAGGCTATCATGCCCCCCACCATAACCCATGGCTTCTGCCTGGGTAGCCTGAATTTTTTTTATTTTCAGGCTTTTCAAAAAAAGATTTTTTCTTTTCTTGATCTGTTGTATTTTTGTTATTTTTTTTTTTCTCTATTTATTTTCTCTTTTTTTTCTTTTTGGATTTTTTTTTTATGCTTTTTCTTGGCTTTTCAATTTACAGATCTTTTTTTTTTTTCCATATACGACCTTATTATGGTACTCATTGATATATTCACAATTGTGTGTCAACCCCGAATTATGTACAATTTTGTATGTTTTAACCTAAGGATGTTCATTTACCTGTCTGCATTTACGTTAGCACTCTGTCTTTTGATTAGACATGGCTCTTAAGATCTACTCATGCAATGTTAAAGGCCTAAACTCCATCGGGAAACGATGGCAAGCTCTGAAGGAGTTTAGGTCCTCTGGAGCGGAGGTGATTATGATTCAGGAGACACATTTTAAAGCTGGAGGCTCCTTTAAATTCGCCTCCAGATATTTCCCTAGAGCCTATATGGCATCCGACCCTTCCGGAAAAGCAGGAGTAGCTATTCTTGTTGGTCGCTCTTGCCCGATACGGATACTCTCTTCCTACCTAGACCCTCATGGCAGGTTTATACTCCTGAATTGTAGTCACCTCAACACTCAATTTTCTTTAGCTAACATCTATGCACCAAATGTGGGACAAATAGGTTTTCTCACAACCGTTTTTGAAAGGTTACAACCTTTCTCTCAGCCTTTTATGATACTAGGAGGCGACTTCAATGTGTGCATGTCCCCGACCAGGGATAGAAGATCCCTATTCCAAATTGCCCCACAATCAGCCTCCCAGAAACTGTCTGCCTCTTTTCGTAAACTAACCAGATCTCACAATCTATTCGATACCTGGAGAGTAAAACATCCTACCCAAAAGAGTTACACATTCTATTCCCACTCTCACAAGTCATACTCCAGGTTAGATCATTTCCTGGTTACAGGCCCTCTACTTCCCTATGTAGTCTCCTCTGAGATCAACCCTATTACCTGGTCGGATCATGCACCCATTGAACTCGAAATTCTGCTGACGTCAACATATACTAAAACATGCCACTGGCGTCTTAATGAACTACTGCTCAAAGACCCAATATCCCAAAATCAACTACAACAGAAACTAACTGAATTCTTTCAAATTAACGATGGATCGGTCTTGGAGATTTCCACCTTGTGGGAGGCCCACAAGGCTTTTTTTAGAGGTGAATGTATATCTGCGAGCTCCCGCTTAAAGAGAGACTCTGCAAAACATAAAATTGACTTACTCACTCAATTGCGGAATGCAGAAAGGCGCCTGTTGGTATCCCCCACGGTGGAAAAACTAAGGAATGTTACAGCTATCCGAGACCGAATTAAGTCGCTTGACATGCACAAAATCTCTAAATCTATGCTATGGGCTAAACAGAAATTCTATGATTTTGCAAACAAGCCGCATAAAATGCTAGTTAACAAGCTGAAGCCACGGCCCTTTCTAGCAATCCCCGATCACTTGACGCAACCTGACGGTACTCCCACATACTGTCCCAAAACTATGTCAAAAGTCTTTGGGGAGTTTTATTCTAGATTGTATAACTGCTTAGGCCTAGACTCACAACCTCAATTCTCACAAACCCATTTTGACGATTTCATGTCTTCTCTAACTTTACCCAAACTCTCCGCTGAACAAATCACATCTCTCAACTCCCCGATCACTGTAGAAGAGATAGGGGAGGTGATTAAAAACTTGCCAGCTCACAAATCCCCGGGCCCTGATGGCCTTCCGTATATCTACTTTAAAACGTTCTCACAGACCTTAATCCCTTATCTCCTATCTCTGTACTCCTCCTTGCTTAAAGGTACCATTCCACACTCACAGTTCCTACATGCTAACATAACGGTTTTCCCTAAACCGGGTAAAGATCCCGCATTACCAGATAACTATCGCCCCATTGCTTTATTAAATTCGGACTATAAAATTTTTACCAAAATATTAGCTAACAGACTTTCCCCTCTATTACCAGCCCTGATTCATAGAGACCAGGTGGGTTTCGTACCCACAAGACATGCCGGAGATAATACGAGAAGAACCATAGATCTGATCGATTTAATAACTAAAACCAAACGTCCCACTATAGTACTAAGCTTAGATGCACAAAAGGCATTTGATCGTTTGAGCTGGCCATTTATGTTTGCAGTCCTAGCCAAATTTGGAGTTTCAGGCCCCTTTATACAAGCCTTACGAACCCTTTATTCTCACCCCACATCTCAAGTCCAGCTGTCCTCCCACACATCACAAAGATTTACCCTTAGCAATGGCACTAGACAAGGATGCCCTTTATCACCCTTGCTGTTTATACTAAGTCTCGAACCATTAGCAGCAACCATCAGATCCCATCCTGAAGTCCGGGGAGTTTCTTTACGCCAACAAGACTATAAATTATCCCTTTTTGCAGACGACATCTTACTGACCATCACCCGCCCCGACACCTCCCTACCCTTTCTACACGACATATTATCCACCTTTGGAGCCTTGTCCGGTTTTAAGATTAACCAGACTAAAACAGAAGCCCTCCCAATCAATATACCCCCAGACATGCTTAGCTCTCTGCAAAACAGATTTAAATACAGGTGGTGTCAAACATCTTTGAAATACTTAGGAATTCATCTTACCCCTTCATACAATTCACTCTATCAGGCCAACTTCCCTCCTATTTTTGCAGAAATCTCAAGACTTCTAAACCTCTGGACCCCCCTCCCACTCTCTCTCCTGGGCAGAGTTAACGTCCTCAAAATGTCGATACTGCCCAAACTGCTGTACTTATTTGAAACATTACCAATTCCAGTCCCAATCTCGCAGCTGAAAAATCTCCAGAGAAGGTGCCTTAATTTTATTTGGAATAATGCCTCCCATAGAATTGCCCAATCAGTAGTCTTCTCTCCCAGAAATAAAGGGGGGTTGGCCGCCCCTGACCTCATCAAGTACTACTACGCTTCCCACCTCAGGGTATTGACTACCTGGACCTCTAGGAAAGCTCCAAGTAGGTGGGCTGAGATTGAAATGGGAATTACAGCTCCAGTACATCCCTGTTACCTCTTATGGCCTTTTTCAAATAAATTCATGACCCAATTGAGATCTCTTTGTTTATCCCCAATGCTTTTTACTTTATCTATCTGGAAGAGATGTGCAGATAAGTTTTCTCTTGCCTCACCGTGTTCCCCGCTCCAGAACGTTCTTTTTAACCCAGACATACCAGATGGACTGTCTTATGTACGAACAACCCCATGGACTCAAGCGGGTATATTCCAGCTGCGACATTTGGTACATCCGGTTACACGCATACTATTATCATTCCCAGACCTCCAAAAAAAACACGATCTCCCCTCCTCTATAGAATACTTTTACATACAAATTAAACATTTTTTCCATACAATTTCACCTTCATTGTCCTTAGAAAAACCTACAGACTTCGAAACACTATGTGCAAATGGCCCATATGAAACTAAACTAATTTCAGCTATTTATAAAATGCTTCACGCAGTACCCCCTCTAACTGACAACTCACATAACTATATGGTAAAATGGTCTAAGATGTTAAATCGTCCAATCTCACTGTTGGACTGGGGGAAAATTTGGGAATCATCTTCAAAAGTCTCAAGATGTGTAGCACATAGGGAAACTGCTATCAAGATAATACTCTTGTGGTACAGAACTCCTGATTTGCTACATGCCCAGAATTCCACCCTTTCTAAACTGTGCTGGAGATGCGGTCAGTCTGCTGGCACCCTCCTCCACATCTTTTGGGAATGCCACATCCTAGGTCCATATTGGAGCGAGGTTCAAAGAATACTACAAACGATCCTTTCTGCAGCCATTCCATTAAATCCCATACATTTTCTTCTGGGTCTTCCTTTCCCGGATATTCCCAAATCATCACAGAAACTTGCATCATTCATACTATTAGCAGCTAAAAGAGCCATTCCTAGACTCTGGCTCTCTACCTCCACTCCCACTTTACATCATACCCTCTCCATAATAGCAGATATACGCAGGATGGAACAAATGACTGCTAAGATTGAAGGTAACTCCCTCCTATTTGACAGAATATGGAAGGCTTGGGATACTTCAATATTCTCCTCAGAACCTGCAGTTATCATAAGTTCTTAGAAGTCTGCTAGAAATACCCTTTGACCATCCCTTATATCCGACTGCGCAATTGACACATTTTATTTTATTTTATTTTATTTTGTTATGGACCCAAATCTAGATACGGTATGAACATTTTTTTTTGATGATCCATTGATGGAAGCCGCTGACACTTGACTATACTGGTATCCGCATCAAGATGTATTATTATATTATTTTATTTTGTCTATTGTTTTGATTTTGATAACTTCTTCTTTGATGTTCACTTGGATAGATCTCTGTACCTTATGAAACGATGTTTTATAATTGTTAAAACTTTTGAAAAATAAACAATTTAAAAAAAAAAAAAAAACTTTTATGTGTATTGCCGGACTGACAATTCATTATAGCCGGCAGTAACGCTAGCACTTTTAAATGACTTTTTTTCCTTTAGAAATGTCATTTTGCTGTCAGACTGTTCTAAACACTGTAAACATGCGCTACTTGACAGGCATACTAGAGACACCCCCCATGTATGAAATTTAAAGGAATATTACACTTTTATTGTTTCACTTTAAGCATTATTAAAATCACTGCTCCTGAAAAAACAGCCATTTTTAAAACTTTTTTGCATTGATCCATGTCCCCTGGGGCAGGACCCAGGTCCCCAAACACTTTTTATGACAATACCATGCATATAAGCCTTTAAAATTAGCACTTTTGATTTTTCATGTTTGTGTCCCATAGACTTTAACGGTGTTTGCGTGTTCAAACAAAGTTTTTGCCTGTTCGCATGTTCTGGATGTGAACCGAACGGGGGGGATGAGAAGACCGGAGAAGGAAGCGGAGGATGAAGCGGGGGAAGAAGAAGATGCAGGAAGAAGAAGAACACCAAAGGAAGACCAGAAGAAAAATAAATTAATAAAGGAATTGTCAAAAACCATCTCTTGTCTTTTTTAACATTTTTGACACTTTTTTTGTGAATTGGTAGGGGAACATTTGTACCCCATTACCAATTCACGTGGGGGGGCGGGATCTGGGGGTCCCCTTGTTAAAGGCCCCCCGCCCACAGACCCCCACAACCACCGGGCAAGGGTTGTGGAGATGAGGCCCTTCTCCCCATCAACATTGGGACAAGGTGCTTTGGGGGGCCGCTACCCCAAAGCACCCTCCCAATGTTGAGGGCATGTGGCCTGGTATGGTTCAGGAGGGGGGGCGCTCTCTCATCCCCCCTCTTTTCCTGTGGCCTGCCAGGTTGCGTGCTCAGATAAGGGTCTAGTATGGATTTTTGGGGGGACCCCACGCCATTTAAAAAAAAATTTGCCATGGGGTTCCCCTTAAAATCCATACCAGACCCTTCAGTTTTGGATTTTGAGGGGGACCCCCACACCATTTTTTAAAAAATGTTGGCACGGGGTTCCCCTTAATATCTATACCAGACCTGAAGGGCCTAGTATGGAATTTAGGGGACCCCCACGCATTTTGTTTTTTAAATTTTGGTTCGGGCTTCCCCTGTGGGGAAATTTCATGCCATTTTTATCAATGAACTTTCATGTGTAGTGCCGCACCGACAATTCATTATAGCGCTTGCACTTTTAAATGACTTTTTTTTCCTTTAGAAATGTCATTTTGCTGTCAGACTGTTCTAAAAACGGGAAACATGAGCCACTTTACAGGCATAATATAGACACCCCCAGGTACAAAATTTAAAGGAATATTACACATTTATTGTTTCACTTTAAGCATTATTAAAATCACTGCTCCCGAAAAAACAGCCATTTTTAAAACTTTTTTTGCATTGATACATGTCCCCTGGGGCAGGACCCGGGTCCCCAAACACTTTTTATGCCAATACCATGCATATAAGCCTTTAAAATTAGCACTTTTGATTTTTCATGTCCGTGTCCCATAGACTTTAACTGTGTTTGTGTGTTTGAACAAAGTTTTTGCCTGTTCGCATGTTCTGGATGCGAACCGAATGGGGGGGGGGTGTTCAGCTCATCCCTAATGCTGAGTGACTATCCTATTATGCTGAGTGACTATCCTATTCTTCCTCAATTTTCATGATGATAGCTTCTAAGAATATTTTCGGTTCAGGGCACCAGCACCCCTACCTAAGGCCCAATTTTTCTGCCCCTGTTTAACTGGGGCGCGTAATTACAATTTTTGATCAAATATTTAACAGCAGGGCTCTTTCCTGTGCTCAACAAGAGTATTTGTGAGGGTGTTGCAGTGTTGTGGCACCACCACCACTGCCTAAGGCCCAATTTTTCTGCCCCTGTTTGACAGGGGCATGTAATTACAATTTTTGATCAAATATTTAACAGCAGGGCTCGTTCCTGCACTCAAAAAGAGTATCTGTGAGGGGTTGCAGTGTTTTAGCACCACCACCACTGCCTAAAGCCCAATTTTTCTGCCCCTGTTTAAAAGGAGCGCGTAATTACAATTTTTGATCTAATATTTCACAGCAGGGCCTGTTCCTGCACTCAACAAAAGTATTTGTGAGGTTTTACAGTGTTGTGCCACCACCACCACCGCCGCCTAAGGCCCAATTTTTCTGCCCCTGTTTAACAGGGGCGTGTAATTACAATTTTCAATCTAATATTTCACAGCAGAGCCTGTTCCTGTGCTCAACAAAAGTATCTGTGAGGCTTTACAGTGTTGTGCCACCACCACCGCCTAAGGCCCAATTTTTCTGCCCCTGTTTAACAGGGGCGTGTAATTACAATTTTTGTTCTAATGTTTCACAGCAGGGCCTGTCCCTGCGCTCAACACAAGTATTTGTGAGGCTTTACAGTGTTGTGCCACCACCACCACCACCGCCTAAGGCCCAATTTTTTTGCCCCTGCTTAACAGGGGCATGTAATTACAATTTTTGATATAATATTTCACAGCAGGGCCCATTCAAGCACCCACCAAGAGTGACTGTGAGGGCTTACAGTGTTCCGGTACCACCAACACCTAAGGCCCAATTTTCTGCAGATTGTATAGGGCGGGCCATATATTATATACAGGCGGTCTCCTATTTTCAAACATCCGACTTACAAACGACTCATGCTTAAATATGGAGGGAGACAACAGGAAGTGAGAGGAAATTCTCTCCTGTAAGAGTTAATATGGGAAAAAGGTGTCTAACCACTGATACTTTATCACCATACCTTGCTTCCCTAATAACCCAAATTTTTTTTAAACCCAATTGTCATTGTGACAGAAAGTGAGGTGAAATCTTCTGAACAAGGGCACAGACAACAAAACAAATGCTACAGGGGTGATGATAACCCTTCCCTATGTTATCCAAAAAGCTTAAAAATAGATTTTTTGGCTGAAGCTACACTTACAAAATGTACCTGTTCCAAATTACAAACAGATTCAACTTAAGAACAAACCTACAGTCCCTATTTTGTTTGTAACCCGGGGACCGCCTGTATCCTGCTGTTCAGAGTATATAAAGCCTGGGGGCCCCACGCCTTTTTTCTTTTAATTTGGGTGCGGGGTTCACCTTAATATCCATACCAGACACAAAGGGCCTGGTAATGGGCTGGGGGGAGGGGGGGCAACATTACATTACAGCCGCAAGCAGTTTTAAATGACTTTTTTTCCTTTAGAAATCATATTCATAAGTCATATTGTGCAGGGACTGTTCTAAACACGGGAAAAATGTGTCACTTTACAGGCATACTATAGACACCCCCCAAGCACGATAGTTAAAGGAATATTACACTTTTATTGTATTACTTTAAGCATTACTAAAATCACTGCTCCCGAAAAAACTGGTGTTTTTAAAACTTTTTTTTGCATTGATACATGTCCCCTGGGGCAGGACCCGGGTCCCCAAACACTTTTTATGACAATAACTTGCATATTAGCCTTTATAATTAGCACTATTGATTTTTCAAGGTCAAGTCCCATAGACTTTAGTGGGGTTTGCGTGTTCGCACAAATTTTTGGTCTGTTCGGATGTTTTGCCGCGAACCGAACTGGGGGGTGTTCGGCTCATCCCTAGTTGTTACCACTACCACTGGAGGAATGAAGCTTCTACACTCATAGGGTATTATTCCTGACCCGTCACGGGCAGCACGTTCACCTGCCACCTTGCTGAAAATGTCACACACATGGCGCCCAAGTGATGTTTGGGGTCTTTTTTACAGATGTCATGCTACTTCTCCCTGGCCTTTTGCTCACTGTTACCACCTTGAACAGTGAATTTATTCCCCAGATCAGAATTGTTGCAGCCTAATTCTGTTGACTTGCTGCATTGTCACTTCATAATTGTTCTTCTGTCTGGTCAATTCACACTGTAAGTTGTACGATTTTATAACAGCCTGCTTTTCATTTTAATTTTTCGTGACTCTTATTTGCATCAGCCTGCTGCTTCCTGTTTCTAACCCGAATAACTTACCGCACAAATCTACAGAACCCAACTGGAACCCTCCTCCCTGAATCAGCAAACTTACTGCCTTTAGAAAAACCTAGAACTATTGATAATAATAACAGTTCATTTTCCGTGCCATTTATTACGACCTATTCTGTGCAGCATCGATCAATAAAGCGTTTAATTCATAAGCACTGGCATATTTTTACCAGAAAAACCTCAAGTTGTATACAGGGGAGCTCCCTCCCTACAAGAGCAAGTTGCTCCAAAATTTTTTGACCTGCCTAGGAAAAAGCTTTCGTTCTTTAAAAACCTAATAGGCTACTATCAATGTAGAAAATGCCCAGTATGTGCCATGAATGGCTGTAGAAATAGGACTGACTAGACATGTGCAGAACGAAAATAGAATAGAAAAGAATATAACAGAAATAAAAGCATAGAATATAATAGAGTACAACAGAACAAAATAAATAGAAAATAAAAGAACAAAATAGAATGGAATAGAAATAAATAGAATAAAAAAAAAGAATAGAATTAAATAGAAAGATTATAACCATCTTCTGAAATTCGAATAGATTAGAAAAGAATAGAATAAAAGAACAATAGAATAGAATAGAAATAATATAACCAGTTTCCAAAATTCAAATAGAATCAATTCATATTTAAATAGAATAGAAAAGAATAGAGCAGAATAGAATAGAAAATAACACAATAGGACAGAAAAAAGCAACAGAATAGAAAAGAATGAATATAACCATCTTCCTATTCTAATCTATTATTTTCTATTCTATTCAAATTGATTCTATTTGAATTTTGGTAAATAGTTATATTCTTTCAATTCTATTCTATTTTTTTTATTGTATTATTTTTTCCATTTGTTTGTTCTATTCTATTCTTTTCTATTCCATCATTTTATTTTCTATTCTACTTTATTCTATTCTATTCTTTTCTATTCAAATTTATTCTATTCAAAATTAGAATGTTTGAAGATGGTTATATTCTTTCTATTCTATTCTATTCTGTGTTTTTTTTCTATGCTATTCTGTTATTTTATATTGGATTCTAATCTATTCTTTTCTATTCTATTCAAATTCAAATTGATTCTATTTGAATTTTGGGAAATGATTATATTTTTCCTATTCTATTTGGTTATATTTTTTCTATTCCATTGGTTTTTTTTATTCTTTTCTATTCTATTATAGTCTATTCTATTCTATTCTTTTCTATTCTATTCTTTTCTTATGTATTCAAATTCAAATGTATTCTATTTGAAATTCAAATTTCAGAAAATAGTTATATTATTTCTATGTTATTCTATTCTATGCTATTTGTTTCTATTATATTCTAGCCTATTCTGTTCTTTTGTTTTCTATTCTATTTTGTTCTGTTTTACTCCATTATATGCTATTCTTTTATTTTCTGTTATATTCTTTTTTATTCTATTATTATTTTTTTCTATTATATTCCATTATTTTCTATTCTATTTTATCCTCTTTGGAAATTCGAAAACTATTTGAATTTGAAAACTATTTGAATTTGAAAACTATTTAAATTTGAATATAGATAATTAAGTGCAGCGCTAAAATATAAACGTGGGTAAATATTAATGTAAATACACTTGTGAATAAGTGAAATATAATAACAGACCAAATAAAGCAAACAATATGGTCGGTTAAATAAAATATAATAGTCTATAGTGAAATGTGAGACAGCAAAGGACCACAGTCCATGATATATGAGGTAAGTAGAGGTCTTCTCCAAGAGTGGGGTACCATGAACCCTGGGGGGGTGGGTAGACACTCAAATGGCAAGGCGACCACAGATGATAAAGCACGTAAATCTTCAAATGAAAAAGAGTTGGGTACTCTTACCAGATCCGTAGGACGCCCCTGCCGTATAGCAGTGCGTCAATAGAGCATAGGGGATGATCTCCCGAGATGTCCAAACGAATGATGTCCTGTGAGTCCCGGTCGCCAGTGAAGAGTAGCCATCTTGAACAGGAGTTGAACCACTGTCACGCACACCCTTCAGTTTCACAGCGGGATGGTCAGACAGGAACAATCCACAGTAGAGCCATGGAGGAAGAAAAAGAGGCACTCCACATGGTGTAGGTCAAAAATATGGTTTTATTGGATAAAATCCAAATAGGCTAAAAGTGATCACAGACAGATAAAAATGGCAATGTGGGAAGCTGGAGAGGCCTACGCGTTTCGACTACACAGTCTTCAACAAGGGCTCACATTTCATTATAGACTATTATATTTTATTTAACTGACCATATTGTTTGCTTTATTTGGTCTGTTATTATATTTCACTTTTTCACAAGTGTATTTACATTAATATTTACCCACGTTTATATTTTAGCGCTGCACTTAATTATTTATACTATGATTTGACTTGGTTTGTTTGTGTGCTAGCTGCTTTTGTCACATTTTTGTCTTATTCTGTTTTGGGTTAGCGCAGCATTTTCCTTTATCGTTATTTAAATTTGAAACCTATTCGAATTCAATAACTTTTGGAATTTGAAAAGTATTCCAAAACAATTCAAAAACAATTTGAATTTTGACCAAATTTTTTTTCACTCTTTCAGATTCGTTTCAGTTCGGTACTATTGTAATTTGGAAATTCAGATACATCCGAATTTACAAAAAATTAAAATTTGCCTGAATTTCAATTCGTAACGAAACGAGCCGCACATGTCTAGGACTGACTCCTTTATTTCAACTTGCACGTCTCAGACCTTTTCTATTAAACCTTTCATTATGTTCTACCTCAAATGGGGTTTATATGTTGCAATACCCATGTGGCCTTCAGTATGTGGGGAAGACTAAGCAAGCTCTCCATGTCAGGTTGAATGAGCACATAGGTAACATTAGGAAGAGATTTAAAGGCCACTCTGCATCAAGCCATTATGTGACCACTCTTATAATGGACCCTTCAAATACCATCTTTTTGGGTATAGACAGAGTCACTCCAAATTGAAGAGGAAGTTTGATACTAAGATACATCAGGTACCTCACTTCGTATGGTTTGAATGTGGACCTCAACGTTAATGCCTTTACTGATAATTCATAGTTTTTCAGTTTTATATATTTTTTTATTTTAGATCTTCCCCCTCTTTTTTAGTAAAATTGGTATCATTAATACCCTTAGTAGTAGGTTTGGGATATGGGAGGACATTGGTAATCAGCACTTGTTTCCGGTATATCGGATTATTTTAAGTAGTTATTGGTAACAGTGTGTCCTCCATTTCCAAATGGTATGGTTCCAATGTTTTTGAATTATGGGAACCTATTGAACCTTGTACATGTATAATACAGAGAATTGGCATGCAAACGGGGTGTGCAGGGTGTGGCATGGCACACCCCAATCAACCCATTCTCAAGGCTATCTCTTCAGCCAGAAAGTGTTCTTCTACCTTCATCTGCACTGTCCTCTGGAGCCTTGTGTCCTGATGCCGCAACCACTGGCTACTTTTCCAATTGATGTTGTGGGATCTCCTGTCCCCGCCTGTTGCCTACCAGTCCAGTGTAGCACAGAGCCGAGTGAAGTGTTCTGAAAGTCCTCCTCGGCTCTGTTCTATATGGATCTGATAGGTGGAGCTGTCCAGCCAAAGAGAACCGTGAAGGTGTAGCAGCGGTTGCACCGCTGAAGAAAGGCAAGAGCTGTGCATGGAATATTGGGTGTGAGGGCGGGAAGCTGTGGGAAGTTTGAAAGTGTTGTCAAAATCTGAGAGCTGGGAAGCGAGGGCCAAATTTGTGTAGAGTTAAAAACTGTGAAGGTGGCAGGCTGTGCAGCATGAGAGCTGGGGGGGGGAGTTGTGCAGAGGTAAGAAATCTGAGGGTGCAGAGATGAAAAATGGGGTTGCAGAGGCGAGGGCAGGGTTGTAGATGGAAGTGCAGAAGTGAAATGTGGAAGAGGCAGAGATAAGCTGTGAATGATGGGGGTGAAAAGATAAGCTATGGGTGGACATGCAGAGGTAAGTTGTGGACTGGGAGGTGAAGCTGTGGATGGTGGGGGTGCAGAGGTGGGATGTTGACAGGGTGTACAAAGATGAGTTGTGGACAGTGGGAGAAGAGGTGAGCTGTGGACAGCGTCAGCGCTAGCATTAGGAAACTTAGGCATCTGCCTTAGGGCGCCAGGCTGGGGGGAGGGCAGTAAAATACACCTTTGTAGAGGAGTCCTCTACACACCTGACCAACGGCAACAGCACAGCAAGCAAGGGGGAGGGCGGTCAGGTCTGCTACATCCTAAATAAGAAGTTCTCCTGACTAGAGCAGTGGGGAGCCTGACCAGCAGGTGGATGGCTGGCTGGCAAATCTGTTCAGAGTGCCGCAAAAGTTGGGTGTGTTGCCCTGCTGCCCAGACAGAGCGGGGATTAGACAGGGGGCAGCGAGGAGGAGGAGTGGGGAGTCGGGCATCAGAGGTGAGCAGGGGCACAAGGCACCCCGAACTGGGGGAAGTCGATAGGAAATCGCTGGGAGGCTCATCATAGGCACAAGGAGCACAGCAGCAGTGAGAGCCAGACACCCACCAGGACACAATGTCAGCCATCATGAAGGAGTGATCATACCAACAGTAGCTAGCCCTGGTCGCCTTCAACCAGCCCATGGACACTCTGCCTGGGTACCTAAATGTTGCCATCCCCATGGTGACCCAACACCCCCTTGCTTATGAGCATCTCTTGTCCTCCAATGCTCACCGTGCATGTGCATGAGCCCCACCACCTGCTACTGCCCGATGACCTGATGCTAGAGAGGTTCTCCGCTCTCCAGGATTTAAAGGCACTCTTCGACCAGGGCAAGCCGTGTATCAAAGTTGAGTGCAGAGAGAACAAGGCTCTAATCTACATCCAGAAGTTGTGTCAGGGCAGCAAGGGGTCCTCCATCTACTACCGGTGAGAGTGGCTCGCCTCAACGAGTTCCAGTTTATCAGCAGCCAGGAAACGGCCCAGGACTGGAAGAGGAGCATCCAGCACAAAGGTACTGACAAGTCTTTGTCCATCCTAGATGTGGTATCACTTTTTACACATGTCCGCCCATTGTTGCATGTGCCGATCTGTTTGCTGCCAGACCACTGCCTCAGCTCCCGTGCTTGAGGATCCTGCCATGTCCTCGGCTCCATATCCATGGGATTGTTTTTTAGGTTCATCTGCAAGGTACAATGGGGATGTTTTTATTGTTTTCTCTCCTTTTCTCTTTTTTACTTTTTGCTCTCCCTTCAACCCATGGCAGATCATTGGACTTTTGGTTATGTATTTTTCAGATACATTTAGATGTACCCCGTATTGCTCCTGTGATGAGTGGAGGTTTCCTAGATGCAATGTCACCACTACCTATGTACCTATGATACTGGGGTTTTCCAGAACCATAATTCATTTTATACATTTCATCACATTGTCAATGTGGAATAAGGGAGGATGTAGCTACTCAATTTGCAATTATCATGTATGAATATATGTACAGTCATGCATTTTATATGGCTTATACAATAGCTATATTTTATGTCCTTTCCTCATAAGTTTATATTTTACGTGTATATGTCAATAAATATTATTGTTTATTTTCTTTTCACCTGTTTGTAGCCCATGCCTCATTTAAAGTCCCAACCCTTTCCATTTATACAAATATTACAGGGATAGAGGAACATGACGATACCAAGCCATGGCCTCATTTAAAGTCCCAACCTCTCTTCTTCTATTCAAGGTACCGACAGGGAGGTCCTGAGGAAATTGGCCGGAGGGTGCAAGCAGTAAATTGGGGGCAGGAGGACTGGACCAAGGATCCGGCACTGTATGAAGGTGCTTTTATTGGATGACCAACCATGATCCTGATATATAGATCCATGCTTATGAGTCTGTAATTGGGTAATCAGTGACCCCAGTGTTAGCATTCATATCTCAGTATTGTTGATGACCCCACATTTGGCAGTGGCTCTGGCTGCGGATGGTGGGGTGAATAGGTAAGCTGTAGATGGGGGGAAAAGAGGTGAGCTGTGCATGTAGGGGTGAATAGGGGAGCTGTAGACAGGGGGAGAAGAGGTGAGCTGTGGATGGTGGGGTGAATAGATGAGCTGTGGACCGGAGGAGAAGAGGTGAGCTGTGGATGGTGGGGTGAATAGGTGAGCTGTAGACGGGGGAAGAGGAGATGAGCTGTGGATGGTGAAATGAATAGATAAGCTTTGGACAAGGGGAGATGAGGTGAGCTGTGGATAGTGGGGTGAATAGATGAGCTGTAGACAGGTGGAGAAGAGGTGAGCTGTGGATGGTTGGCTGAATAGGTGAGCTGTGGAAGGTAGGGTGCATAGGTGAGCTGTGGATATTAGGGTGCATAGGTGAGATGTGGAAGGGGGAAGAAGAAGTGAGCTGTGAATTGTGGGATGCACCATGCTTGCTATGCATTCCTGAGTCCTGTACTCTATGTGTTACACATTCTTAAACCTTACGCCTTGTGTGATACAAAGTTCTGAGCCTATACCACATAGATTATTTGGCGCCACTTTACTTCTTTCCCCCAAGGAAGGGTGCAGAGGTGGGAGGCAGTGACTTGGCCTGATAAGGTCTTTGAGCTTTGATGTGCACACCCTAATACAATAGGCTGCTCACACTTATGATTGGCCCCTTTCCAACTTGACCCTAGTATGTGTGCACATGAATTTATATGCATGTGGGATAGGGATCTTAGATCGTAAGCTCTCTGAAGCCGCAGATTGATGTGATTGCATATTACAGTAAATATCCATAATAAAGAAATGCATGAGAATTTTGACCTCTCGGTTATAATGCTCGGGTTGATTGTCAGCACATCTGTCTTCATCCCGCCATCTGCCACATATTTTTCGGAGATGGGAGATAAATTGCACCTTAAATCACAGTTAACATCGCTGTTAAAATAAGATTATAGAAGATTCTGCCAATTTCAAGTGTAAGAGGCATTTAGTTGTGCAAGTAGGAAATAGTTAAAGTGATTGTAAGGGTTTGTGTTTTATTTTTTAAAATAACAAACATATCATACTTACCTCCACTGTGCAGCTCGTTTTGCACAGAGTGACCCCGAACATCATCTTCTGGGGTCCCCCCGGGGCTCTCTTGGCTCCTCCCCACATCAGATAACCCCCTAGGAGAAGTGCTCTCCCGAGGGGGTTACCTTGTGGGTGCGCTCCCGAGTCAGACATCAGTGGGAGCCAATGGCTGCACTGCTATCAATCTATCCAATCAAGAGCTGGGAACCCTGGGCAGAAAGACAGCCGGGTCAAGTTCCAGGGCTCAGGTAAGTAAAACGGGGGGGGGGGGGGGTGTTGGTCACTGCCAGGTGTATTTTTCACCTTAATGCATAGGATGCGTTAAGGTGAAAAAACACAAAGGTTTACAACCCCTAATCCTGTCAACTTTCATCAGCTAGTAAATTAATGTTGAAATGTTTATTATGTATGCAAATGTACACCGAACTGTTTTGATGTGAGTGTGTACTCACTCAGGTTGAACTGGATGGACTGGTGTCTTTATTCAACCTTACTAACTATGTAACTATGTAACTATGATTCCCTAAGGCACTCTGTAATGTGATGACTGAGGATACTCTGTTCTCATTTGCTGTCAAGTATAAAAATAAAAATCTACAAAAAAAAATTTCAGGCAGCACATATTTTGAGTAGCCATTCAGTATTACTCTAAAGTCATTTTTACTTGACTTTCAAGGTTTTCACAAGCATGCTCTTACATATTCATGTCATCAGAGGGACCAATGAGTTGTCTCTACAGTGACTCCCTGCTTAACCACTTCGACACTAGAGCAAGTTTTTAACTTAAAGGATAAATAAAGGTCCCATTTAAAAAAAAAAAACATGTCATACTTTTTTTTTTTTAACTCTTTATTGCAAAATTTTAATTTACAAGTTATTTAATACAACTTACATTTTCATTTCTATACGTTTTCTTCCACAAATTTTACACAAATATCTTTATCATTCCCACTCTTACACTTACTCTTCCCTCTCATTCATCTTATGGTTACTAATTCTTTCTCCTTTTACTCGTTTTTTACTGTAATTTCTGGTCTTCCTATATCTGTCATCAAATGTGATTTATTCCATTTTGCCCAAACCTTATCATATTTCTGCATACATTATTTTCTTACATGGGACCACCTGGTTTACCACCCTCACCCACTGACTTATTGTGGGTGGGCTTGGCTGGATCCATTTTTCCACTATTTGTTTTCGGGCCAAGAAAAACACTTTTTGCAAAAATATCCTAGTGTAGCCACACACCCTATCTTTTACCACCCCCAGCATACATAACTCCACCGTAGCTGTCATATGTTTATTTATGACTTTTCCTAGTTTCTTAACTACCTGTTGCCAATACCTTCCTATACATCCACACTGCCACATGACATGGATGAAATCCGCTCCTCCCTCTCCACATCTTGTACAATCTGGCGCCTGCATCCTCCCCATCCTATATAGTCTATTTGGTGCCAAATATGTCTGATGTATTATATTTAATTGAATTATTCTATTGTTTATTGCAGGCAATACTTTCAGATGCGAGGAGCAGATTTCATCCCAGTCCCGCTCACTCATTCCCGGGATGACTCCCTGCCATTTTTCCCTCACGCCCATCGGGTCCCCCTTTATTTTACTCTGTAATAGGGATGAGCCGAACACCCCCCGGTTCGGTTCGCACCAGAACCCGCGAACGGACCGAAAGTTCGCACGAACGTTAGAACCCCATTGACGTCTATGGGACTCGAACGTTCGAAATCAAAAGTGCTCATTTTAAAGGCTAATTTGCATGGTATTGTCCTAAAAAGGGTTTGGGGACCCGGGTCCTACCCCAGGGGACATGTATCAATGCAAAAAAAACTTTTAAAAACGGCCGTTTTTTAGGGAGCAGTGATTTTAATGATGCTTAAAGTAAAAAAAAAAAGTGAAATATTCCTTTAAATATCGTACCTGGGGGGTGTCTATAGTATGCCTGTAAAGTGACGTGTGTTTCCCATGTTTAGAACAGTCCCTGCACCAAATGTCATTTTTAAAGGAAAAAATCTCATTTAAAACTGCTTGCGGGTTTAATGTCATGTCGGGTCATGGCAATATGGATGAAAATCAGTGAGACAAACGGCATGGGTACCCCCCCAGTCCATTACCAGGCCCTTTGGGTCCTGTATGGATATTAAGGGGAACCCCGCACCCAAATTAAAATAAGGAAAGGCCCTATATACTCTGAACAGCAGTATACAGGCGGTGCAAACAAGACAGGGACTGTAGGTTTGTTGTTAAGTAGAATCTCTTTGTAATTTTGAAGGGATACATTTTTAACGTGTTTAGCTCCAGCCAAAAAATCTTTTTTAAGCTTTTTGGAAAACATAGGGAAGGGTTATCACCCCTGTCACATTTGTTTTGCTGTCTTTCCTCCTCTTCAGAAGATTTCACCTCACTTTTTGTCCCAATGAAAAATGTTTTTTGAAAATTTGGGTTTTTTTGTGGAACAAGGATTGGAAAGCATCAGTGGAAAGGAGAAATTTTTTTCCCATATTAACTCTTACAGGAGAGAATTTCCCTTCCTAGGGGTAGATTTCATCTCACTTCCTGTTGTCTCCTTCCGTTTGCAAGTAGGAGTCGTTTGTAAGTTAGATGTTTGAAAGTAGGGTCCTGCCCTATATACTCAGCAGAAATTTGGGCCTTAGGTGTTGCTGTGGCCACAACACTGTAAGCCCTCACAGGGCCCTGCTGTGAAATATTAGATCAAGAATTGTAATTACATGCCCCTGTTGAACAGGAGCTGAAAAATTAGGCCTTAGGCACTGGTGCTGGTGCCACAACACTGCAACCCCTCACAGACACTCTAGTTGGAACGCAGGAACGAGCCCTGCTGCAAAGTATTGCTTCAAAAATTTTAATTACACGCCCCTGTTAGACAGGGGCAGAAAAATTGGGCCTTAGGCACTGGTGCTGGTGCCACAACACTGCAACCCCTCACAGACACTCTAGTTGGAACGCAGGAACGAGCCCTGCTGCAAAGTATTGCTTCAAAAATTGTAATTACACGCCCCTGTTAGACAGGGGCAGAAAAATTGGGCCTTAGGCACTGGTGCTGGTGCCACAACACTGCAACCCCTCACAGACACTCTAGTTGGAACGCAGGAACGAGCCCTGCTGCAAAGTATTGCTTCAAAAATTTTAATTACACGCCCCTGTTAGACAGGGGCAGAAAAATTGGGCCTTAGGCACTGGTGCTGGTGCCACAACACTGCAACCCCTCACAGACACTCTAGTTGGAACGCAGGAACGAGCCCTGCTGCAAAGTATTGCATCAAAAATTGTAATTACACGCCCCTGTTAGACAGGGGCAGAAAAATTGGGCCTTAGGCACTGGTGCTGGTGCCACAACACTGCAACCCCTCACAGACACTCTAGTTGGAATGCAGGAACGAGCCCTGCTGCAAAGTATTACATCAAAAATTGTAATTACACGCCCCTGTTAAACAGGGGCTGAAAAATTGTGCCTTAGGCACTGGTGGTGGCACCCAGAACCAAAAATGTTCTTACAAGCTATCAGCGTGATGATTGAGGAGGAAGAGGATAATTACTCAGGGATAGTCACTCAGCATCAGCATAGGCAGTCTTTGAAGGGATCTGAGATTTCAAAAAAAATTATTCGGTTACATCAGCATCAGGTGCTTGGTAGCTGGTGGTGATCCAAGACTGATTCATTTTTATGAAGGTCAGCCGATCGACCGAGTCGGTGGACAGACGCACCCTGTGATCGGTTACCACGCCTCCAGCAGCACTGAATGTGCGTTCCGAAAGAACGCTGGATGCAGGACAGGCCAGTAGCTCAATTGCATACTGTGCAAGCTCTGGCCAGTGATCCATCCTCAAGACCCAGTAACCCAGAGGATTTTCGGTGGGAAAGGTGTCCAAGTCTGATCTTGCCCCTAGGTATTCCTGCACCATGTAAAACAGACGCTGGCGATGGTTGCTGGAACCGATCATACCTTGGGGCTGCGGACCAAAAAATTGTCTGAACGCATCGGTCAGACGGCCACCTTCTCCACCGCTCCTTCTTTGACTGACCGAAGCCTCAGCAACACGTTGTCCAGAAACAGGAGTTTGTAACCTCCCAGTCTCTGGGAACGCGTTGCACAGACCTTTCTGCAAGGCCTCCCGAAGATGTTTCATCCTCTGCTCCCTCTGCGATGGCAAGATAAGGTCCGCAACCTTACCCTTGTAACGTGGATCAAGGAGGGTTGCCAGCCAGTATTGGTCCTTCTCCTTGATACCACGAATACGAGGATCCTTACGCAGGGTTTGCAGGATCAGGGAGGCCATGCAGCGTAGGTTTGCTGAGGCATTCGGTCCGGAGTCCTCTGGGTCACTAAGGACGACATGGTCCACAGCCACCTCCTCCCAGCCACGTACAAGTCCATGTGTTCCTTGGGACTGATCCCTTAAAGACTGCTGCTGATGCTGAGTGCCAGGCTCCACCTCCATACTGACACAATCTTCCTCCTCCTCCTCCTCGTCCTCTTCCTGTGTGATCGGCGGGCACGCAGGAACACTGTCTGGATAAAGGGGGCCTTGAGAGCTAAGGAAGTCCTTCTCTTCCTGCCTCTGTTCTGCCTCAAGTGCCCTGTCCATTATTCCACGCAGCGTGTGCTCCAACAGGTGGACAAGGGGGACAGTGTCACTGATGCATGCACTGTCAGTGCTCACCATCCTCGTGGCCTCCTCGAATGGTGACAGGACAGTGCATGCATCCCTGATCATGGCCCACTGGCGTGGGGAAAAAAAAACAAGCTCCCCTGACCCTGTCCTGGTGCCATAGTCGCACAGGTACTCATTGATGGCCCTCTGCTGCTTGTGCAGCCGCTGCAGCATGGCCAACGTTGAGTTCCACCTGGTGGGCATGTCACAGATTAGGCGGTTCTTGGGCAGGTTAAACTCCTTTTGGAGGTCCGTCAGCCGAGCACTGGCATTATATGACCGGCGGAAATGCACACAGACTTTCCTGGCCTGCCTCAGGACATCCTGTAAGCCCGGGTACCTGCCCAAGAACCGCTGCACCACCAAGTTAAGGACGTGAGCCAAACAGGGCACATGGGTCAGTTGTCCCTGTCGGAGGGCAGAGAGGAGGTTGGTGCCATTGTCGCAAACCACCATTCCTGCCTTAAGTTGGCGTGGCGTCAACCACCTCTGAACCTGCCCCTGCAGAGCTGACAGAACCTCTGCCCCAGTGTGGCTCCTGTCCCCCAAGCACACCAGCTCAAGCACCGCATGGCATCTTTTGGCCTGCGTACTTGCGTAGCCCCTTGAACGCCTACGGAGCACCGCTGGTTCCGAGGAAGAGGCCATGGAGGAAGAAGAAGAGGAGGGGGTGGAGGAGAGAGGTGTGTCACAATCATCATTTTGGAGGCGTGGTGGCGGAACAACCTCCAACACTACTGCACCTTGTCCTGCATCCTTCCCAGCTGCCAGCAGAGTCACCCAATGCGCCGTGAAACTTAGGTAACGTCCCTGTCCATGCCTGCTGGACCATGAGTCAGCGGTAATATGCACCTTACCGCTGACCGCCCTGTCCAGCGAGGCATGGACATTGCCTTCCACATGCCGGTAGAGAGCCGGAATCGCCTTCCGTGAGAAAAAGTGGCGTTTGGGTACCTGCTACTGAGGAACCGCACATTCCACAAACTCACGGAAGGGGGCAGAGTCTACCAACTGAAAAGGCAGCAGTTGAAGTGCTAGCAATTTTGCCAAGCTAGCATTCAACCGCTGGGCATGTGGATGGCTGGGAGCAAACTTCTTTCGGCGGTGCAGCAGCTGGGGCAGGGAAATTTGCCTGGTACAATCTGACGTCGGTGTACCAAAAGCAGATTGCCCACAAGTACTTGGCTGTGACACACCTAATTCTACACCTTCATTCCTCTCACTGCAGGTCTCAGAGAGGACTGAAGGTCTAGTGGGGTTGGAAATCTCAGCTGATGAGGAGCAAGGAGAGATCCTCTTTGTTCTTTGGTGTGGGTCTTTTAGATACGCTTGCCAACGAACTGCATGGCAGGTCAACATATGTCTGGTCAAGCATGTGGTACCCAAGCGGGAGATGTTTTGGCCACGCGAGATACGCTTGAGACATACGTTGCAAATAGCAGCGGTGCGATCTGATGCACTCGTCTCAAAAAAGGCCCACACCAAAGAACTTTTTGAATAACGCGCAGAGACTGCAGCGCCCTGCACATGTGGAGCTTTGGGGTGTGATGCAGTCAATGTGCTGCCCTTAGGCTGGCCCCTGGAGGGCATCCTGCCTCGTTGGTGATGTGCCACCTCCTCCTCCTCCTCCTCCTCCTCTCTCCTATCAGGCACCCACGTTGAGTCAGTGACCTCATCATCCCCTCCCTCCTCATCACTGGAGCAAACCTGGCAGTATGCTGCAGCAGGGGGAGCATGACTGCCAGATTGCTGTCCTTCTTGGGCACCCCCTCTGTCCGTGCTCATGTTACTGCCTTCATCGAGCTCAGTATCATCATCAGAGCCTTCCAAACGCTGGGCATCCTCCTGGAGCATGTACCCAACACTGTGGTCAAACAGTTCGAGGGAATCCTCAGGAGGACATGGTGGAGCTAGGGAAGGAGTCACTGATGACATTGAGCTGAGGGAAGAGGCCGCTGCTTTGCCAGACAAAGCACCCTGGGCATGGGTGAGAGAGGATGAGGAGGATGAGGACGGCTTGGTCATCCACTCGACCAAGTTTTCCGCATGTTGCGGCTCAACACGGCCAGCTGCCGAAAAAAAGGCCAAGCGTGTCCCATGGCCACGTGCTGATGAGGATGCACCGTCTCCACGACCAGCACTAGACACAGAGCCTGCTTGCCCTCTCTTATTGGCTTGTGACTGTCTGCCTCTCCTTCTTGGCCTTCCAGACATACTAATGGCCTGTAGCTGCACTAAGCTGGGATAGAACACCTGTAATTTTCTTCAGGTAGCTTTATATACTGTAACCAGACAAGCCTGCCTGTCAGTAGGAAGATAACAGGAACGGATCTAGCTGAACACTGTGAGCAGGACGCACTGCACTAAATGTAAATAGCAGGAACGGATCTAGCTGAACACTGTGAGCAGGACGCACTGCACTAAATGTAAATAGCAGGAACGGATCTAGCTGAACACTGTGAGCAGGACGCACTGCACTAAATGTAAATAGCAGGAACGGATCTAGCTGAACACTGTGAGCAGGACGCACTGCACTAAATGTAAATAGCAGGAATGGATCTAGCTGAACACTGTGAGCAGGACGCACTGACTGCACTAAATGTAAATAGCAGGAACAGATCTAGCTGAACACTGTGAGCAGGACGCACTGCACTAAATGTAAATAGCAGGAACGGATCTAGCTGAACACTGTGAGCAGGACGCACTGCACTAAATGTAAATAGCAGGAATGGATCTAGCTGAACACTGTGAGCAGGACGCACTGACTGCACTAAATGTAAATAGCAGGAACAGATCTAGCTGAACACTGTGAGCAGGACGCACTGCACTAAATGTAAATAGCAGGAACAGATCTAGCTGAACACTGTGAGCAGGACGCACTGCACTAAATGTAAATAGCAGGAACGGATCTAGCTGAACACTGTGAGCAGGACGCACTGCACTAAATGTAAATAGCAGGAACGGATCTAGCTGAACACTGTGAGCAGGACGCACTGCACTAAATGTAAATAGCAGGAACGGATCTAGCTGAACACTGTGAGCAGGACGCACTGACTGCACTAAATGTAAATAGCAGGAACAGATCTAGCTGAACACTGTGAGCAGGACGCACTGCACTAAATGTAAATAGCAGGAACGGATCTAGCTGAACACTGTGAGCAGGACGCACTGCACTAAATGTAAATAGCAGGAACGGATCTAGCTGAACACTGTGAGCAGGACGCACTGCACTAAATGTAAATAGCAGGAATGGATCTAGCTGAACACTGTGAGCAGGACGCACTGACTGCACTAAATGTAAATAGCAGGAACAGATCTAGCTGAACACTGTGAGCAGGACGCACTGCACTAAATGTAAATAGCAGGAACAGATCTAGCTGAACACTGTGAGCAGGACGCACTGCACTAAATGTAAATAGCAGGAACGGATCTAGCTGAACACTGTGAGCAGGACGCACTGCACTAAATGTAAATAGCAGGAACGGATCTAGCTGAACACTGTGAGCAGGACGCACTGCACTAAATGTAAATAGCAGGAACGGATCTAGCTGAACACTGTGAGCAGGACGCACTGCACTAAATGTAAATAGCAGGAATGGATCTAGCTGAACACTGTGAGCAGGACGCACTGACTGCACTAAATGTAAATAGCAGGAACAGATCTAGCTGAACACTGTGAGCAGGACGCACTGCACTAAATGTAAATAGCAGGAACAGATCTAGCTGAACACTGTGAGCAGGACGCACTGCACTAAATGTAAATAGCAGGAACGGATCTAGCTGAACACTGTGAGCAGGACGCACTGCACTAAATGTAAATAGCAGGAACGGATCTAGCTGAACACTGTGAGCAGGACGCACTGACTGCACTAAATGTAAATAGCAGGAATGGATCTAGCTGAACACTGTGAGCAGGACGCACTGCACTAAATGTAAATAGCAGGAACGGATCTAGCTGAACACTGTGAGCAGGACGCACTGACTGCACTAAATGTAAATAGCAGGAACAGATCTAGCTGAACACTGTGAGCAGGACGCACTGCACTAAATGTAAATAGCAGGAACGGATCTAGCTGAACACTGTGAGCAGGACGCACTGCACTAAATGTAAATAGCAGGAACGGATCTAGCTGAACACTGTGAGCAGGACGCACTGCACTAAATGTAAATAGCAGGAACAGATCTAGCTGAACACTGTGAGCAGGACGCACTGCACTAAATGTAAATAGCAGGAACGGATCTAGCTGAACACTGTGAGCAGGACGCACTGCACTAAATGTAAATAGCAGGAACAGATCTAGCTGAACACTGTGAGCAGGACGCACTGCACTAAATGTAAATAGCAGGAACGGATCTAGCTGAACACTGTGAGCAGGACGCACTGCACTAAATGTAAATAGCAGGAACGGATCTAGCTGAACACTGTGAGCAGGACGCACTGCACTAAATGTAAATAGCAGGAACGGATCTAGCTGAACACTGTGAGCAGGACGCACTGCACTAAATGTAAATAGCAGGAACGGATCTAGCTGAACACTGTGAGCAGGACGCACTAACTGCACTAAATGTAAATAGCAGGAACGGATCTAGCTGAACACTGTGAGCAGGACGCACTGCACTAAATGTAAATAGCAGGAACAGATCTAGCTGAACACTGTGAGCAGGACGCACTGCACTAAATGTAAATAGCAGGAACGGATCTAGCTGAACACTGTGAGCAGGACGCACTGCACTAAATGTAAATAGCAGGAACGGATCTAGCTGAACACTGTGAGCAGGACGCACTGCACTAAATGTAAATAGCAGGAACGGATCTAGCTGAACACTGTGAGCAGGACGCACTGCACTAAATGTAAATAGCAGGAACGGATCTAGCTGAACACTGTGAGCAGGACGCACTGACTGCACTAAATGTAAATAGCAGGAACGGATCTAGCTGAACACTGTGAGCAGGACGCACTGCACTAAATGTAAATAGCAGGAACGGATCTAGCTGAACACTGTGAGCAGGACGCACTGACTGCACTAAATGTAAATAGCAGGAACAGATCTAGCTGAACACTGTGAGCAGGACGCACTGCACTAAATGTAAATAGCAGGAACGGATCTAGCTGAACACTGTGAGCAGGACGCACTGCACTAAATGTAAATAGCAGGAACGGATCTAGCTGAACACTGTGAGCAGGACGCACTGCACTAAATGTAAATAGCAGGAACGGATCTAGCTGAACACTGTGAGCAGGACGCACTGCACTAAATGTAAATAGCAGGAATGGATCTAGCTGAACACTGTGAGCAGGACGCACTGACTGCACTAAATGTAAATAGCAGGAACAGATCTAGCTGAACACTGTGAGCAGGACGCACTGCACTAAATGTAAATAGCAGGAACAGATCTAGCTGAACACTGTGAGCAGGACGCACTGCACTAAATGTAAATAGCAGGAACGGATCTAGCTGAACACTGTGAGCAGGACGCACTGCACTAAATGTAAATAGCAGGAACGGATCTAGCTGAACACTGTGAGCAGGACGCACTGCACTAAATGTAAATAGCAGGAACGGATCTAGCTGAACACTGTGAGCAGGACGCACTGCACTAAATGTAAATAGCAGGAACGGATCTAGCTGAACACTGTGAGCAGGACGCACTGACTGCACTAAATGTAAATAGCAGGAACGGATCTAGCTGAACACTGTGAGCAGGACGCACTGCACTAAATGTAAATAGCAGGAACGGATCTAGCTGAACACTGTGAGCAGGACGCACTGACTGCACTAAATGTAAATAGCAGGAACAGATCTAGCTGAACACTGTGAGCAGGACGCACTGCACTAAATGTAAATAGCAGGAACGGATCTAGCTGAACACTGTGAGCAGGACGCACTGCACTAAATGTAAATAGCAGGAACGGATCTAGCTGAACACTGTGAGCAGGACGCACTGCACTAAATGTAAATAGCAGGAACAGATCTAGCTGAACACTGTGAGCAGGACGCACTGCACTAAATGTAAATAGCAGGAACGGATCTAGCTGAACACTGTGAGCAGGACGCACTGCACTAAATGTAAATAGCAGGAACAGATCTAGCTGAACACTGTGAGCAGGACGCACTGCACTAAATGTAAATAGCAGGAACGGATCTAGCTGAACACTGTGAGCAGGACGCACTGCACTAAATGTAAATAGCAGGAACGGATCTAGCTGAACACTGTGAGCAGGACGCACTGCACTAAATGTAAATAGCAGGAACGGATCTAGCTGAACACTGTGAGCAGGACGCACTGACTGCACTAAATGTAAATAGCAGGAACAGATCTAGCTGAACACTGTGAGCAGGACGCACTGCACTAAATGTAAATAGCAGGAACGGATCTAGCTGAACACTGTGAGCAGGACGCACTGCACTAAATGTAAATAGCAGGAACGGATCTAGCTGAACACTGTGAGCAGGACGCACTGCACTAAATGTAAATAGCAGGTACGGATCTAGCTGAACACTGTGAGCAGGACGCACTGCACTAAATGTAAATAGCAGGAACGGATCTAGCTGAACACTGTGAGCAGGACGCACTGACTGCACTAAATGTAAATAGCAGGAACGGATCTAGCTGAACACTGTGAGCAGGACGCACTGCACTAAATGTAAATAGCGGGAACGGATCTAGCTGAACACTGTGAGCAGGACGCACTGACTGCACTAAATGTAAATAGCAGGAACAGATCTAGCTGAACACTGTGAGCAGGACGCACTGCACTAAATGTAAATAGCAGGAATGGATCTAGCTGAACACTGTAAGCAGGACGCACTGCACCAAATGTAAATAGTCTAGATAGAAGATAACAGGAACGGATCTAGCTAAACTGAATACAGTGTATATATATATGCAACACCAGGGATGCATATATATACACAATACACTGTAAGTGCAGCTAACTGACTGACTGTTCTGCCTAATCTATCTAACTCAAATCAAATGACACTGTCTGTCTCTCTCTCTATCTCTCAGCACACCGGAACACACACTACACAGGGCCGCTGTGCAGGCGGCCTTATATAGTGTGGGGCGTGTACTAAATCCCCTGAGCCATAATTGGCCAAAGCCACCCTGGCTTTGGCCAATTACAGCTCTCTCTACTGACGGCGCTGTGATTGGCCAAGCATGCGGGTCATAGTGCATGCTTGGCCAATCATCAGCCAGCAATGCACTGCGATGCCGCAGTGAATTATGGGCCGTGACGCGCCACACGAATTTGGCGCGAACGGCCCATATCGTTCGCAATTCGACGGACGGTCGAACAGCCGATGTTCGAGTCGAACATGGGTTCGACTCGAACACAAAGCTCATCCCTACTCTGTAACAAGTGTGAATACAGCTTAGATATCAGTCCCTTTGGTCCTTGGGATTTTAATATTCCTATGAGGAGATATCTAGAGATTTTTGGTTCTTTCCTTTCAAACTGTTCTCGTAGTAAGTGTCTTAGCTGTAGGTATCTATAAAATTGTTTACTCTGGAGGTTATATTGTTTACACATGTTCTCATATGTCACTATTACATTATTATTATACATCTGGCCAATAGTTTTTATTTTGTTCTGTTTCCAGTAATTACTGTCTTCAAATATTTCAAATTTTTCAAACATTGGGTTGTTCCATAATGATGTTTCTGGTGGAATGTCCCTATATCCCGTTAATTTTTTAACCTCCTTCCAAACTGATCTGGCCTGCTTTAGAAGAGGAATTTTTATTCCAATCCTTCTTGATTCTGCTATTTCTAGTCCTACCAGAAAATCTCCTACCTGCATTTTAGTTAGTAAATATTTCTCCACCCTCATTTCTTGTTCCTGAACTACCCAGGTCCTTAAGTGTTTTAATTGCCCTGCCAAATAATATAAATATAGGTCTGGTATTGCCAGTCCTGCTGCAGTATTAGGTCTTTGTAACGTGGAGAGCTTTAATTTACAACGCCCATTTGCCCAAATGAATCTAGTTAACAAGGAGTTTAATTTTTTGAATATATATTTTGGTATTTTTACCTCCAAGTGCGCCCCGTCACATAGAGACACTTCGGTAGTATAATGGATTTAATCAGCTGTACTCTCCCTGCCATTGATAACGGTAATTTTTTCCATATTCCCACTTTGTTCTTTACATATTCTACCAAGGGGTCTATATTTGCTTTAAGGGCTTCTTCTGCCTCTAATGTTATATTTATTCCTAAATATTTAAAAGTATCCACTATTTTTAATGGGTTTTGAAAATTCCTTTCCTTTCCTGGTCTTAATAACATCAATGCAGATTTTTGCCAATTTATTTTAAGTCCCGATAGTATCCCATATGTTTCTATTATCTTCATTGCCTCCCCTAATGATCTATTTGCATCCTCCATATATAATATGATGTCATCTGCATATAGTCCTATGTGTTCAGTCCTATTCCCCACTCTAATCCCTTTATATATTTTAGATTGTCTAAATCTATTAGCTAGTACCTCTATAGCAAGTGAGAACAATTGTGGGGACAGCGGGCACCCCGTCTCATTCCCCTTTGCAATTTCACTGTTGGGGACAGAATTCCATTTATCAAGAGGTTAGAGCATGGTTGTTTATACAATATTCTCACCCATTTTCTGAATCCTTCCCCAAATCCACTTTTTTCCAACACTGCCTGCAGGAATTCCCATTCTATAGAGTCAAATGTCTTGGCCGTATCCAATGATGCCAAGGCACTCGACTCTGGAAAATACTCTTTCAGCTGAACCATCATCTGAGTTCTTCTAATATTATTTGTAGTGGACTTACCCGGCATAAATCCTGTTTGATCCTCTGATACAATAGATAGAATAACCCCATTAAGCCTCTTAGCCAATACCTTTGCCAGTACCTTATAGTCGATATTTAACAAAGATATTGGTCTATAGGACGCACATTCCTTCCTGTCTTTTTCTGGTTTTGGTATCAGTATTACTGTTGCCTCATACATGGATGCAGGCATCTCCCCTCGATCAAATGTCCCCTATACATCTTGGTCAGTGTCGGAGCAATAATCTCCACATACCTCTGATACATTTCCAATGGGATACCATCGGGTCCTGGTGATTTACCCTTTCCCAAAGACTCTATGGCTTCTTTTACTTCCTCCACTTCAATATCTTTCTCCAACTCCTCTTTTTGTACTTCTGATAATTTCAGGAACTCCAAATCCTCTAGATATTTTTCTATCTCCTCTCCTGTACATGTCAACGTCGATGTATACATTTTCTCATAATATCTATAAAAGGTTTCCCCAATATCCTCCACTGTCTTGACCGTCTCCCCCTTCTCATTCCTCACTTCTGTTATAGCCAGTGTGGATACTTGTTGTTTTATCAGATAATTTACTATTTTGTTGGCATAGTATCCTTGGTCATAATTTTTTTGTTTTGACTGGAGCCTCTTACGTTTATTTTTAATTATTAACTGATTCTTATATTGGCGCACCGCTCCTACCCATTTTATTTGGTTCATAATAGAGGGGTTCTTAATAAACTCTGTTTCGGTCTTCTTGCATTCTTCTTCCATTCTCTCTTCCTCCTGCCTATTAGTGCGTTTAATATATGATATTGTCGATCTTACTATCCCTCTTAAATACGCCTTGAAGGTATCCCATGTTACTCCCTCCATTATACTGTCCCCATGGGCCTCCAGAAACATTTCCATTTGCTCCGGTATAAGGTCGTTTGACCCAATCTGGGCTAGCCAATAGGGCTGTATTCTATATCCCGGGCGCCTTCCTCTGGGACCCATCCTTAATTCAAAGATAAGCCCAGAGTGGTCAGACACCCCTTTAATCATGTATGCGGCTGAATGCACCATTGGGAGTATTTTCTCATTTCCCAGAGCCAGGTCTATCCTAGACATGCTCCCCCTGCCCGGAACATGCCAAGAATAGGCCCTGACTCCTGGGTTTCTAGTCCTCCAGATATCAAGCCACCCCACCTCCTTCAGGAAGCAATCCAACATTTTAGACCCTTCACCTCTCCCAAGACTTTTTTTTCCAAATCTATCCATCTTTGGGTCCAGCCACATATTAAAGTCTCCCATGCATATGACATATGCCTCTGGATATTCTGACATAAATAACAATGCTTCCTTCAGTACTCCCAGTGTAGCTGGGGGTGGATTATATATCCCCATAATAACCATTGGAAGTGAGTGCACCAGAGCAAAGACAAAAACATACCGCCCTTCTGAATCCCTCTTTACCCTGATGCACTCCCACGCCACCGACTGGTGCACCATTAATGAAACCCCTCTCGAAAAAGTTGTGTGACAAGAGTGGCAGGACCATTGTATCCATGTTTTTTTTAAATAATCAAGTCTCTCATTAACCATATGTCTTTCTTGGATGCAAATTATTTTGGCCTGAGTTTTCTTAATCTCTGCAAATACCTGTGCCCGTTTTACTCGTGTACCCATACCTCTCACATTCCAATATATAAAGGCATAATTATTATTCATTTTTACCCATTTTTAATCATTTGGTAACCATATTTTCCTTTTCCCTCTATTCATCCATTCATACATCAAACCCATACTTAAATTTAGGGCATTGCCGACATATCGCACCAGCTTTTATATAGGTAATTCGTCTTGTTTCAGCCTGTCTACTCCTCCACCCCCCCTCCTGTCAATAAGAAAAAGAAGGGTGCTTTCATTAATATATCGTTCCCTATCACTAGGGGAGGAAAAGCGGGAGGGGGAGGAAGAGGGAGAGGCGCAAAAAAAAAAAAGTGAATCCCCTTCCTTCTGTTTTTCCGTGATTAAATCATGCTGTGTGTCAAACTTTCATTCTCCCCATTAATTCCCTTACCCCTTTCTCCCTTTTATCCCATTTCTTCTCAATAATGCCCTTTATTGTTCCCACCCCTCCCCCCCTTATTCTATCCCATCCTATTATGTTCACTTCTTTAATATACATTTCTGTTATTCCCCCCCAAGTGTTTTGTGACTGACTTTGTGTTTTTTTTGACCTTCACACCCAGAGAGAAAAAAAAAAAAAACTCCACCTCCCATTGTTGTCACTCCACAAAAACAAATTTATCAAACCACAGCATCCCCCTTATCCATCACCCTCTGGGGGCACATGATTACTCCCTCTTTGTGATGAGCGTAATACACTACATTCTCCCGCATCTCCCGCATCTCCCCCATGACCCCTGTTTTAACTTCCGGCAGGGGTCACAGGAGGGAGGAAGGAAAAGAAAAAAAACCCACCATTTCTCCTCTCCCTCCCCCACCCCCATCCGCCCTCAATCAAGCATAGTCCTCCCCCCTTCTCTTCCAATATTTTGTCCCGGTAGATCGGTAGATCTTTTTTTTCTTTCTTATCTCATGATTTTTCAATTTCGTATTATTTAGATACAGTTTTGATTGATCAAATCCATTCTTTGACTTGCTCCGGTGTATTAAAAAACACAGTTTTTCCTCCTTCATCCACTCTCAACCGGGCTGGATATGCCATAGAGTATTCTATTCTTGCTTCTCTCAATCTCTTCTTAACCTCATAAAAGGTTGCCCGCTGCTTTTGTAGCTCTAGAGAAAAGTCTGGAAATATTGACACTTTACTATTCTCATAATGGATCTCTCTTTTTTGTCTTGCATTTCGCAGAATTGTATCTCTGTCCCTGCAATTCAAGAGACGCGCCAGCAGATGTCTAGGGGGAAGCCCAGGCTTAGGTATTACTGCAGGGACCCTATGTGCCCGTTCCATCGCAAAAGCCTTTGATACCTCCATCTCTGGAAATGTTTTTATCAACCATTTTTCAATAAAGTCCCCCGGGTTAAACCCCTCCACTTTCTCCGGAAGACCTATTATTCTTATATTATTGCGGCGCATCCGATTCTCAAAATCATCCGTTTTCTGCTGCCATGTACCAATCTGCTTTTCTACTGTTAAATGGTAGAATCAACCTGCGCTAATGAGCAATGCGTGATAGAAAAGTATATGTATACAAAAAGTGCAGCTGCAAATAAAACTCCAAATATCTATGAAGTGGTAACCATATAAATAAACTTAATTGCGCTAGCAAAAAAATGTTCTAATAATGAAAAAAATTTAAAGGTGCTTAGAAGACACAATGTGTGTATAAACAATGAGTGCATGAAATACTTATGCAAAAGTGCAAAATTATGTTAAAAGTCAATAATCATAAGCCAAAAGCCACTTATAATCCGTCCATAATGATATGAATCGCATTAAACCAAAAAGGAAAAAGTCCGCTTCATGTGTTTCATCACCACACACTAAGGATTGATGAGCCAAAATACTTCTGATCAGATGTGCATTGATAGCGATGAGAGAAGTAATAGGTGTGCGCTTACCCCAAATGTTGGACCTCCACTGTGGCAAGGTCTTATGAGCTTGCAGATTTCACCCTCTGCAGGGACAAGGTGTTAATCTCCTGGTCTTGACAGCGTATACCGCCGACTTCCGTATGGCCGGGATGATCCAACTACTCCAACCTCAGAGGGGGGACTCAGGAATGGAAAAGTCCGTATACAGGAGAAAAAGGCATAAGGAGAAAAAACTCCAATAGTGTGATAGCGTTTAGGGTATTTATTGGTTAAAACAAACCACAAGTGAACATTAAAAAATCCAGATATAAAAGTATCATTAAAAAGCCGGCATAATCAAAGGCAGAACGCCCGTGCAAATAAACTCTTCAGAACACGTGATGGCTAGCACTGCGAGGCCACGCCCTACATGTTTCGTCATACGTGACGTCTACTGTTGCTATTTTTTTTGGTATATGAATTACTGTATCTTCCAATTGAGATATCCTGTTTTCCACCTCGGCCATCCTATCTCTGATACTATGCATATCTTGCCTAATCAGTCCAATATCCGTTCTGATCTCATCCATTTTACCTGTCAGTCCCACGCTGTTTGCTTGGATGGCCTCCATTAATTGTCCGCTCACCTGCCCCAGTGTTAGCTTCGTAGCTTTCTCTGGTTTCTCAGCTTGGGACGGAGGCACGTTCGTTTTCTGGACTTCCAGCACCGAAGGCCCGCCGCTCCTTGTCTGCCGAGGGCTCCGAACGATTTCCGTTTTCTCCGTCCTCGCATACTCTTTTAGGCGATCGGCTGCCAATTGCTTAGTACTCATCTCGCTCCTGGGTTCGTTCGTATATCGGGGTCTTGGGTCTCGGTTTGTAGTGCGTACTACTCAGGATACTGACGGAGACTCTGGCTGACTCAGAGCTTCCGCCGCTCACATCCGGTCATATCAGCGGAAGTCACGCCCCTATTGTCAAAACATGTCATACTTACCTCCTCTGTACAGTTGGTTTTGCTCAGAGTGGCCTCGATCCTCCTCTTCTGGGGTCCCTCAGCGGTGCTCCTGGCTCCTCCCCTTCTTGAGTGCCCCATCGGAGAATCGCTCTCCCTCGGGGCACCCGTGCGGGCATGCTCCCATGTCCTGCTGCTGCATCCATTGGCACAGACAGCAGGACTCAGCCCTGCCCCCGCATCATTGGATTTGATTGACAGTAGCGGGAGCCAATGGCTGCGCTGCTTTCAATCTATCCAATCAGGACCTGAGACACTGGCTGGAGAAGGTGTGCTCATCCCCGGTGCAGGAACGATCCGGCTCAGGTAAGTAAAATGGGGGCTCTGGGGGGCTGGTGCACTACAAGAGGTTTTTCACCTCAAAGCATAGAATGTGCATAGGTTGGACTTGATGGACTGGTTTCTTTTTTCAACCTTACCTTCTATGTAACTATGTAACCCCTTTAAGTATAAATCTTTGCTTTTGGTTATAACATTACTTAAACCTCCCCAGAACATTATATTTTTTTTTCTGAAAGCAGAGGCCCTGTAGAAGAGATGGTAGTTGCAATTCTGCAACTGTTTAAACACATATTTCCAGGAGAAATAAAAAAATGAATTTTAGTGCAAACACACAAAATATTGGTTGAACGGGATGGTCTTTTTTAAACTAGACTAATTATGTAACTATGTAATATAATTACTTGTATTGGTAAAATATAAAAAATTAGGTTGCGTCGAGTAAATACTGTAGATACAAAACATGTTGAGTCTTAAAATTGTGTGCACCTGTGATATTATGAAAAACTATGACACCCAAAAATCTCCATAGGTGACACTTTAAAAGCATTTGCTGCTCATAAGTTTAAAGTTAACTGTGAACTATGTTGTTAGAATTTTTGTTCTCACACCAAGGTTCGTGGAGCAATCGCGATTGCATTTGCAGATGTATTCAGGGAAACAAGGGTTACATTTATTTATTGATTTATTTTTTTAACATTTTAGTATAATATTATTATTTTTTTAACTTTGTAAACTTTTTTTTACTAAACTTTATTGCTCTCACAAGGGGATCATGCAATATCATTGTTCAGGTGACAGGTACTCTTTATGGAGACATTGGGGGTCTAGTCTTCCTGCCCTCCAAAGCAGATAACTGAGCAGAGATCTGGTTGGCTAGCTGCTTCCCTAGCTATATGAACCAGGGAATGACAGCTCAGAAACTGGAAGTGAATTCTCACTGCTTTCAGCTTCACTCACTGCAGAGGAGATCAAGGAATGGTTGTTGCTCGGTCTCCTTCCGTTCACCATCCTGAAACCATTTAATGTGGTCCAGGGAAGAGCATAAGAGCAGGAGAGCCAAGGAACCCAGTTGGGGGGAGGGCGCCTGCACTGTAAAAGCTTTACAGCCAGGAGCCACATAGGGGGAGCAGGCACAAGCTGATGGCTGCTACTGCAACCATCAGCTTGTGCTTAACCTATCATTCTTTGGACGTACTACATATGTCCAAACAGTTAACCTGTTAGCCACACATTGTTCTCATTAGGTCTGCTGACTCCGACTAGCATCATGAAAAGAAGCAGTAAAGCACTGCAAAGTAGGAAACAGTGCCTGCATTTGAACAAATATGGCTGACATATATGTACATATATAATTACAAATTATACTCTATTTATTTTTACATCAAGTTGACCTCTCTGATATGTTTATCTGAAAACTTGGTGAAAAGCTTTTATATTTCAAGTCAGAGAACTATTGAAGCATTTTACAATAAGTGGGAGTAGTTGTAAAGATATTACAAAGATATTACAAACCTCTTAGACAAATGGACAGTTTATGGTCTTTTAGAATGTTGGGGGTCCAGACTGCAGTCAGCGGTAGTAAAAAAATATCCCATGGTCAGTGGAAGTAAAAAAATTACACCCCAGTAGTTGGTGTCAGTAGGAGGAATTGTGCCCCATGGTTGGTGTTAGTGGGAGGAATAGTGTGCATAATTGGCGTCAGTAGGAAGAATAGAGCTCCGCTGTTAGTGTCATAGTGAGGAATAGTGAGGAATAGTAGTGTCAGTGGGTAATATAGTGTCCCATTGTTGGTGTCATTGGGAAGAATAGTGCCCAATCTTTGATGTGAGTGGAAGGAATGGTGCCCTATTGTTGGTGTAAGGAGACATCCCACACTCTGCTTGAGTGCTTTCGTCATATACCGCTTCCTCCCAGTCTGAATATAGATATCAGATATTCCAACCGCTAACAACCACAAAACAAGACAATACTTGTTTGGTTGCTGATCATGGACTGTTTATTAGAACAAGAATACAGTCTTTTATACAGTTGAAGAGGAGGTTCCCCCCTCCTGCTCATATTACTCTAACAATACACCTATAACCAGAAACATAATTAACATGAGCTAGTTATCAAATCATTTACCCAGACTTGGTGACCTTTCAGGGTAAACTTGCCGTCTGCTAACTCCCAACTTACAATACACATAAGTAGAAACATCCACCAATAGTTTGCTAGGAGACAAAGGTGTGTTATTGAGCACAATAAACTATTGGGTGAAAGACCCGGGCTTTCCAGATCTCATTAATCAGCATTCCTTTCACATACATCTGTCCACTGAGTCCCAAGCTGGCAGAGACCATCATGGCCTCCTTAATAATGTCCTTTTTTATTACATAACAGAATATCTTCCTAAATGCTTGTAGCTCCCTCAAATGCCAGGGCCCATAGTCGGTAGGCAAGAGGCTAGCATTCAGTCCCCTCCAAAAGCCTCTGTCCCGGGTGAGCCTGTCACAGTTGGTATCAGTGGGAGGAATAGTGCCCCAACATAGTTGTCATTCGAAGAAATAGTGCCTCATAATTGGCGACAGCAGAACTCATAGTTCCCCATTATTGGGTCACACCCAATCCATACCAGGCCCTTTGGGTCTGGTATTGGTTTTAAGAAGAACCTCACGCCAAAATAAAAAAATGGCCCCCCAAACACAGACTAGACCCTTAGGTCTGGTATGGATTTTGAGGGGAACCCCCACACCAACATTTTTTAAAAAATGGCATAGTTCCCCCCCCCCAAATTCATACCAAACTCTTTTAAGAGCATGCAGCCTGGTAGGCCAGGAAAGGGGGGGAGCAAGTGCCCCTCTTCTGAATCATATTAGGCCACATGCCCTCAACATGGGGAGGGTGTTTTGGGGTATGAGAGCTAATAATCAAAGCACCTTGTCCCCATGTTGATGGAGACAAGGGCCTCTTCCCTATAACCCTGGACTGTAGTTGTTGGGGTCTGCGGGCAGGGGGCTTACCAGGATCTTAGGTCTTATATGCAAGTTATTGTCATAAAAAGTGTTTGGGGACCCAGGTCCTGCCCTAGGGGACATGCATCAATACAAAAAAAATGTTAAAAAAAACAGACTTTTTTTCGGGAGCTGTGATTTTTTTAATACTTAAAGTGAAACAATAAAAATGAAATATTCCTTTAAATATCGTGCCTGGGGGTATCTATAGTATGACTGTAAAGTGGCGCATTTTTCCCGTGTTTAGAACAGTACAACAGCCAAATGACATTTCTATAGGAAAAATTGTCATTTAGAACTGATTGCGGCTGTAATGAATTGTCGGGTCTCGGCAATATAGATAAAACTCATTGAAAAAAAGGGCATGGGTTCCCCCCACAGTGCATTACCAGGTCCTTTGGGTCTGGTATGAATATTAAGGGGAACCCCGAACTAAAATTAATAAAAAAACATTGCGTTGGTGTCCCCCTTAAATCCATACCAGGCCCTTCAGGACTGATATGGAAATGAAGAGGAACCCTGCGCCAAATTTAAAAAAAAAATGGCATAAGGGGTCCCCCCAAAATCCATACCAGATCCCTCAGGTCTGGTATGGATTTTAAGGGCAACCCTGGCCCAAAATTAAAAAAAAATGGCAAAGGGTTCCCCCTAAAAACCATACCAGACACTTATCTGAGCATGCAATCTGGCAGGCCACAGGAAAATAGGGGGAGATGAGAGAGCGCCCCCTCCTGAACTGTACCAGGCCACATGCCCTCAACATGGGGAGGGTGCTATGGGGTCTGACCCCAAAGCACCTTGTCCCCATGTTGATGGGGACAAGAGCCTCATCCCCACAACCCTTGCCCGGTGGTTGTGGGTGTATGCGGGCAGGGGGGCTTATCAGAATCTGGAAGCCCCCTTTAACAAGGGGACCCCCAGATCCTGGCCTCCCCACTATGTGAATTGTACCCCTACCATTTCACAAAAAAAGTGTCAAAAATGGTAAAAAAGAGACAGCTTGGGACAAGTCCTTTATTAAAAAAACAAAAAAATAAAAATGTCCCGCGATCTAGATCCACACTGGCCGATGGACTGAAAAAAAAAAAAAGCTGCAACTGTTCCGCCTCCATGGGAGGATCCTGCTGACTGACGCTACTTCTGGGTAACAGTTCTTTTATAGCTGAGGGCGGGCCAGTGACGTAAATGGGTGACCCCGACCCCTCTGACGCCACAGGGAGGCCACGGGGAAGCCCCCGTGGTGTCAGAGGGGGCGGGGTCAACCAGGTGGCCCCGCTTTCAGCTTTATAAGAACTGTCACCCAGAAGAAGCGTCAGTTGGTGGCAGCCTCCCATGGAGGCGGAACGGTTGCGACTTTTTTTTCTTTTTCGGTCCATCGTGCGGCATGGATTTACATCGTGGGACTTATTTTTTTAATAAAGAACTTCTCCCAAGCTGTCTCTTGTCTTTTTTACCATTTTTGACACTTTTTTTTGAGAAATGGTAGGGGTACAATGTACCCCATTACCAATTCACATGGGGGGAGGCCAGAATCTGGGGGTCCCCTTGTTAAAGGGGGCTTCCAGATTCTGATATGCCCCTCCACTTCCATACCCCTACAACCATCGGGCAAGGGTTGTGGGGATGAAGCCTTTGTCCCCATCAACATGAGGACAAGGGCTTGTGGCCTGGTACGGTTTCGTAGGGGGGGGCTCTCTCATCCTCCCCTCTTTTCCTGCGGCCTGCCAGGTTGTGTGCTCAGATAAAGGTCTGGTATGGATTTTGGGGATCTACCCCATTTTTTTCTAAATTTTGGTGCACCGTTTCCCTTATAAACTGTACCAGACCTGAGGGGTCTGTTATTGATTTTGGGGAGGACCCCTATGCCATTTTTTTAAAATTTGGCACAGGGTTCCCCTTAATTTCCATTCCAGACCTGAAGGGCCTGGTATGGATTTTGGGGGGACCCCCATGCAATTTTTTTTTAAACTTTTGGTTCGGGGTTCCCCTTAATATTCATACCAGACCCAAACGGCCTGGTAATGGACTGGGGGGAACCCATGCCCTTTTTTTAATGAGGTTTATGTATATTGCAGAGACCAGACAATTCATTACAGTCGTGATCAGTTTTAAATGACAATTTTTCCTTTAGAAATGTCATTTTGCTGTGGTACTGCTCTAAACACGGGAAAAATGCACCACTTTACAGGCTTACTATAGACACCCCCCAGGCATGAAATTTAAAAGAATATTTCATTTTTATTGTTTCACTTTAAGGATTAAAATTATCACTGCTCCCGAAAAAATGGCAGTTTTTTACATTTTTTTTTGCATTGATACATGTCCCCTGGGGCAGGACCCAGGTCCCCAAACACTTTTTATGACAATAACTTACACAAATATGTGGCCTCTTGGCGAGTGGTTCTAACACAGAGAAGCCACATATTTGCCTACCAATTTGCAGAAACAGCTGTGCGAAGAGCGTGCACACTGCTCGCTTCTGGCACAGTTACCGGCATCTACCGAAAAGCTCTTGATCACTTCTTGTGGCATTAAAGGGCCGGGAGTTAAATACCCCTTAACCACCCCGGTTCCATAGCCCACCCTTCAATTTTTTTTTTAATTTTGCTTATTTAGTCTATCTGCAATTGGTGATTGATTTGATAGCATATTTGGATACATGTACTTTCATTTCATTTCATAGATTTTAGTTGGGAAGAGAGAAAAAAATTACAAACAGAAAACTTTCTGCAACTTTTTATCAGACTGCTGGTTGGAAGCTAAACAGTTGGGACCTTGAGTGGAGAGTGAACAAGTTTTGCTTTTTGACAATTTTTGAACAGCTTTTTTTTTTTTTGCTTCTTTCAGCCTACTAATTAAGGGGGTGGTTAATTGGTCACAGGTGCTTGAGGCCTATATAACCTTGTGTAGAACTCATTGTGAGCCTGCTCATCTTTGAGCCTGCTGGAACTTAGACCAAGTGGAACTAAGTGGTGAGTTAAAAACCAGAGTTAGTGGAACTGGACTAAGTGGTGAGTTAAAAACCAGAGTTAGTTGAACTGGACTAAGTGGTGAGTTAAAAACCAGAGTTGAAAACAGGAGGTTATAACAGGGGTCATAGTACCTGTGTAAGGTGAGTACCTGAGTGTTGTCTGAGTAGTGTGTGTGGATCGTTAGTACTTGTGTATTATGTACTGTGTACTTGTGTATTGCGGGTGAACGTAGATCTGCGAGTGCACGTAGGTCTGCGAGTACACGTAGGTCTGCCAGTGCACGTAAGTCTGCAAGTGCACATAAGTCTGCATGTAGGTCTGCGGGTGCACGTAGGTCTGTGAGTGCACGTAGGTCTGTGGGTACCTGTGTATTGTCTTGTTGAGTACCTGTGTATTGTCTTGTAGAGTACCTGTGTATTGTCCTGTTGAGTATTAGTGTCCGGAAGCTAGTGGGTTAGGTAATTTGAACACAGTATAATCCCCAATCCTCCATAAATTAATAGGTACGATGCCAGACGGGTTTGGAGAGGCGACTTGTTGTACATCTTGATGCATATATGCGTTCCTTGATCATCCGATTGAGGGGGAATACTGCTGTGCAAAATGTAAGCACATTGTTTCCCTGGAAGCCCAGGTTCTGAATCTGGGCAAGCAACTGTCAGCACTGAGAAATCCCTCCATACTAGAGGAGAGCCAGGAAAGTACACGGCATGTGCCGGCAGGGGCCAGCACAGAGGCGGGTGGAGACAATGAGGTGCAAGCATTAGGAAAGAAGAGGTGACAGTCAGCAAGGGTAGAGGGGTAAGTGCCAGGGAGGCCGATCCAGGGCTGGAGCATTCCAATAAGTATGCTCCATTGAGTGACATTGGTGAAACCAGTCAGGGATCAGCACTGGAGCTGAGGGACCCTCCTAGATGCCAGGAGAAGAACTCCTCCAGTGAGAGTGGGGGGGGAGCGAAGGGAAGGGAAAGGAAAGACAAATTCTGGTGGTAGGGGACTCAGTTCTTAGAAGGACAGAGAGGCCAATCTGTAACAAAGACCTGAAGTGCCAAACTGTATGTTGTCTACCGGGTGCTCGGGTTCGGCACATCATGGATCTTGTGGACAGATTACTGGGAGGGGCTGGGGAAGACCCGGCTGTCATGATACACGTTGACACCAATGACAAAGTCAGAGGCAGATGGAGTGTCCTAAATAAGGATTTTAAGGACTTGGGAGCTAAATTGAGGAAAAGGACCTCCAAGGTAGTATTCTCAGGAATACTACCTGTACATCGAGCCACACCAGAAAGGCTGAGGGAGATTAGGGAAGTAAACAAGTGACTGAAGATCTGGTGTAGTAAGGAGGGGTTTGGGTTCCTGGAGGACTGGTCCGACTTCTCAGTCGATAACCAGTAGTATAGAAGGGATGGCCTGCACCTAAATGAAGAGGGTGCAGCTCAGCTGGGAATGAAGATGGCCAAAAAGTTAGAGGGGTTTTTAAACTAGGCAATGGGGGGGAGGGTCCAGAGGTAGAGATAGTCAGCACGGAACATATTCCAGAGGGTAGTATTGGGGGCATTAATGATAGGTTGACCAAAGCACATAAACCCAAGGTAAGTATAGTAGCAATTCCTAGTTGCAATCTCGGAACACCCAATAAGAGGATAACATGCAAACGGTCTAAACTATGTGGCATGTTCACTAGGGGTGAGCCAAACGCCCCCTGGTTTGGTTCGCAGCAGAAAATGCGAACAGGCAAAAAATTTGTTCGAACACGTAAACACGGTTAAAGTCTACGGGACACGAACATTAATAATCAAAAGTGCTAATTTTAAAGGCTTATATGCAAGTTTCGTACCTGGGGGTGTCTATAGTATGCCTGTAAAGTGGCCCATGTTTCCCATGTTTACAACAGTCCCTGCACAAATTGACATTTCTCCGCCGACGGCCCGAAAAAGAAAAGAAAAAAACCCACACGCTGCCACGATCCACCTCCATGGGAGGCACCCGCCCTAATAACCATCCTCTCAGGTGACAGTTCTTTTATAACTGAGGGTGGGGCCACACAGTGACATCGCCGGGTGACCCCCCTCCTCTGATGCTCGGGGAAATCCCTATGGCTTCCCCGTAGCATCAGAGGGGCCACACGGTGAGGTCAACGAGTGACCTCGCCCCCTCTGATGCACGGGGATATCCCTATGGCTTCCCCGTAGCGTCAGAGGGGGTGGAGTCACCTGGTTACATCACCGCATGGCCCCACCCTCAGTTATAAAAGAACTGTCACCTGAGAGGACAGTCATTACAGCGGGTGCCTACCATGGAGGCAGATCGGTGGCGGCGTGCAGGGTTTTTTTTCTTCTTTTTCAGTCCGTCGGCGGAGCAAGAGAAGAAGAAGACTTCGTGGGACATTTTTATTTTTTATTTTTTAATAAAGGACTTGTCCCAAGCCGTGTTATGTCATTTTTACCATTTTCACACTTTTTTTGTGAAATGGTAGGGGTATATTTGTACCCCGTTACCAGACCCCCACAACCACCAGGCAAGGGTTGTGGGGATGAGGCCCTTGTCCCCATCAACATGGGGACAAGGTTATTTGGGGGGCTACCCCAAAGCACCCTCCCCATGTTGAGGGCATGTGGCCTGGTACCATTCAGGAGGGGGGTGCTCTCTCGTCCCCCCTCTTTTTCTGCAGCCTGCCAGATTGCATGCTCGGATAAGGGTCTGGTATGGATTTTTCGGGGGGGCCCACATGCCATTTTTTTTTACATTTTGGCGCGGGGTTCCCCTAAAATCCATACCAGACCTGAATGGAATTTGGAGGGACCCCTGTGCAATTTTTTTTTACATTTTGGTTCGGGGTTCCCCTTAATATTCATACCAGACCCAAAGGGCCTGGTAATGGACTGTGGGGGAATCTCATGCCGTTTTTTTCAATGACTTTTATGTGTATTGCCAGGACCGACAATTCATTATAGCTGCGAGTACTTTTAAATGACTTTTTTCCTTTAGAAATGTCATTTTGTGCAGGGACTGTTGTAAACACTTGAAACATGCGTCACTTTACAGGCATACTATAGACACCCACGAGGTACGAAATTTAAATTTAAATCTAAATTGATTAAATGATTAAAATGTAATCATTATTAAAATCACTGCTCCCGAAAAAACTGCAGTTTTTAAAACTCTTTTTTGCATTGATACATGTCCCCTGAGGCAGGACCCAGGTCCCCAAACACTTTTTATGACAATAATATGCATATAAGCCTTTAAAATTAGCACTTTTGATTTCTCCCATAGACTTTTATAGGGTGTTCCGCGGCTTTTGAATTTGCCGCGAACACCCCAAATTGTTCGCTATTCGGCGAACAGGCGAACACCCGATGTTCGAGTCAAACTTACATTCAACTCAAACATTGGGCTCATCCCTAATGTTCACCAATGTCAGGAGCCTGGCGGACAAGATGGATGAACTAGAGATACTGTTGTACGAGGAGGATTTGGATTTTGTGGGAATTTCAGAGACCTGGTTTAACAGCTCTCATGATTGGCTGGCAAACATTCAATGGTATACCCTTTATCGCAAGGATAGAGAGGGTAAAAAAAGGGGGAGGGGTATGTCTATATATCAAGAATAATGTACAAGTGAATGTGAGAGATAACGTCTCTGAGGGAGCTAGGGAGGAGGTGGAATCCTTATGGGATTAAGGGATGAAGCTAAGGGAAAATAATACTGGGACTATGCTATAGGCCCCCTAACCTGAGGGAGGAAGGGGAGACAGATCTCCTATCACAAATTGCATTAGCAGCAAGGATGGGAAGTGTTATCATAATGGGGGATTTTAATTATCCAGACATAAACTGGGCAGAGGGAACCAAGCATTCATCTAAGGCTCGCCAGTTCCTAAATGTCTTGCAGGACAATTTTATGGGTCACATGGTAGATGCACCAACTAGAAATAAAGCGTTACTGGTTTTACTGATTACCAACAATACAGACCTGATCGCGGATGTGGATATACAGGGCAATTTAGGTAACTGCGATCACAGGTCAATTGGCTTCAGTATAAATCACACACATAGGAAACATAAGGGGAATACAAAGACACTGAATTTCAAGAGTCAACTTCCCTAAACAACGAACCTTGCTAGAAGGCAATAAATTGGCATAAGATCTTAGGCACACAGAGGAGAGATGGGTTTGGTTTAAGAGCATATTAAATAAGGGCATTAGCCAATGCATCCCATTGGGTAATATATTTAAAAGAGTGAACAAAAGTCCTGGATGGCTTAACTGCAATGTATAAATACATATAAAAGCAAAGGAGAAGGCCTTCAAAAAATACAGAGTTGAGGGATCATCCTCAGCATTCAGACTTTATAAAGAATGCAACAAGAAATGTAAGGGTGCAATAAGGACGGCTAAGATCATGAAAGACACATAGTTAAGGAGAGCAAAAAAAATCCCAAGAAATTTTTAAGTATGTAAAAAGTAAAAAAGGGAGGACAGACCATATTGGCCCCATAAAGAATGAGGAACGACATCTGGTTACAAAGGATGGGGAGATGGCGAAGGTATTGAATTTATTCTTCTCCTCAGTCTTCACGAGGGAATTGGGGGGCTTCAGTATCCAAAACTGCAGTGTTTATCCTCATGACACATCACAGGAAGCACCTCCATGGTTAACAGAGGACAGAATTAAAATTAGACTTGGGAAACTTAACATTAATAAATCACTGGGACCAGATGGCTTGCACCCGAGAGGACTTAGGGAACTCAGTCAAGTAATTGCCAGACCATTGTTCCTAATTTTTACTGACAGTCTACTGACTGGAATGGTACCAGCTGATTGGAGAAAAGCCAATGTAGCACCAATATTTAAACAGGGCCCAAAATACATCCCTGGGAATTACAGACCTGTTAGCCTAACAACAATAGTATGTAAACTCTTGGAGGGGACGATAAGGGACTATATACAAGATTTTAGTAATGAGTACAGTATCATTAGCAGTAATCAGCATGGATTCATGAAGAATCGTTCTTGCCAAACCAATCTATTAACCTTCTATGAGGTGGTGAGTTGCTATCTAGATAAAGGAAGGCCCGTAGATGTGGTGTATCTGAAATTTGCATAAGCATTTGACACAGTTCCCCATAAACATTTACTGTACAAAATTTGGTCCGTTGCCATGTACCATAGGGTGAGTACATGGATTGAAAGCTGGCTTCAAGGGCGAGTTCAGAGGGTGGTGATAAATGAGGAGTACTCGGAATGGTCAGGGGTGGGATCCCCCAGGGTATTGTACTGGGACCAATCCTGTTTAATTTGTTCATAAACAGCCTGGAGGATGGGGTAAACAGTTCAATCTCTGTATTTGTGGACGATACTAAGCTAAGCAGGGCAATAACTTCTCCTCAGGATGTGGAAACCTTGCAAAAAGATCTGAACAAATTAATGGGGTGGGCAACTACATGGCAAATGAGGTTCAATGTAGAAAAATGTAAAATAATGCATTTGGGTGGCAAAAATATGAATGCAATCTATATAGGAAATATATAGGGAATTCCACATCCTTGCCGCTCTTACAGTAAAGAACCCTCTACGTAGTTTAAGGTTAAACCTCTTTTCTTTTAATTTTAATGAGTGGCCACGTGTCTTGTTAAACTCCCTTCTGCAAAAAAGTTTTATCCCTATTGTGGGGTCACCAGTACGATATTTATAAATTTAAATCATATCCCCTCTCAAGTGTCTCTTCTCCAGTGAGCATAAATTCAGTGCTCGCAACCTTTCCTCATAACTAATATCCTCCAGACCCTTTATTAGCTTAGTTGCCCTTCTTTGTACTCGCTCCATTTCCAGTACATCCTTCCTGAGGACTGGTGCCCAGAACTGGACAGCATACTCTAGGTGCGGCCAGACCAGAGTCTTGTAGAGCGGGAGAATTATCGTTTTATCTCTGGAGTTAATCTCCCTTTTTAATGTATGCAAATATTCTGTTTGCTTTGTTAGCAGCAGCTTGGCATTGCATGCCATTGCTGAGCCTATCATCTACTAGGACCCCAGGTCCTATTCCATCCTAGATTCCCCCAGAGTTTCTGCCCCCAGTGTATAGATTTCATCCATATTTTTGCCACCCAAATGCTTTATTTAAAATTTTTCTACATGAAACCTCATTTGCCATGTAGTTGCCCACCCATTAGTTTGTTCAGATCTTTTTTCCAAGGTTTCCACATCCTGCAGAGAAGTTATTGCCCTGCTTAGCTTAGTATCATCCACAAATACAGAGATTGAACTTGTTTACCCCATCCTCCAGGTTGTTTATGAACAAAATAAATATGATTGGTCCCAGCACAGAACCCTGGGGGACCCCACTACCCATTTCTGACCATTCTGAGTACTCCGAATTTATCACCACCCTCTGAACTCACCCTTGTAGCCAGTTTTCAATCCATGTTCTCACCCTATGGTCCATGCCAACGGACCTTATTTTGTACAGTAAACGTTTATGGGGAACTGTGTCAAATGCTTTTGAAAAATCCAGATACACCACGTCTATGGGCCTTCCTTTATCTAGATAGCAACTCATCTCCTCATAGAAGGTTAATAGATTGGTTTGGCAAGAACGATTCTTCATGAATCCATGCTGATTACTGCTAATGATACTGTACTCATTACTAAAATCTTGTATATAGTCCCTTATCATCCCCTCCAAGAGCTTGCATACTATTGATGTTAGGCTAACTGGTCTGTAATTCCCAGGGATGTATTTTGGGCCCTTTTTAAATATTGGTGCTACATTGGCTTTTCTCCAATCAGCTGGTACCATTCCAGTCAGTAGACTGTCAGTAAAAATTAGGAACAATGGTCTGGCAATTACTTGACTGAGTTCCTTAAGTACCCTCAGATGCAAGCCATCTGGTCCTGGTGATTTATCAATGTTAAGTTTCCTAAGTCTAATTTTAATTCTGTCCTCTGTTAACCATGGAGCTGCCTCCTGTGATGTGTCATAAGGATAAAAATTGCAGTTTTGGTTACTGAAGCCCCCCAATTCCCTTGTGAAGACTGAGGAGAAGAATAAATAAAATAACTTCGCCATCTCCCCATCCTTTGCAACCAGATGTCCTTCCTCATTCTTTATGGGGCCAATATGGTCTGTCCTCCCTTTTTTACTGTTTACATACTTAAAGAATTTCTTGTGATTTTTTTTGCTCTCCTCTGCTATGTGTCTTTCATAATTTAAAAAAAACATAATTTAGTAATAAGTAATTTAAAATGAAGATATAACATTACCCCTTCCCATCCACAATCTGTATATTAACATTCACTGCCATAATGCCCCAGGCTGAGGACATGTTATTATACTTTCTTCCCTTCCCTGACACTTTGGACAGCTGTTGACTCTCAATCACAGATACCAGCTGGGGCACCATTGACATTCAGGAACCAGTCAGAAAGGTTCCTATTCAGTGATCCCTTTGATAACTGTCAGCTCTGACATGATGATCACATGCAGGCAGTAGGCTCCACTACAATGCTCATACACCATGCCATATTTTTAATAATGCAAGAGTAAGATACAGTTGCACTATTAAGTAAAAAATAAATAAATTGAGAATTCTTTGGCCTATAAGAAAAACAAAGAAGGTTTTTCTAGTGAAAACAGTTTACAAAATAACAACTATATATGTTCTTAAAAATTATGTAGAAAAGTAATTTAGGTACGCAGAATTAGTTATTTCTTTCTTGTATATCACGGGACACAGAGCAGCCATATACATTACTACCTGGGTTATGCGCTACCTTTAGGTGAATGGACCCTGGTAGAAAAATCAAAAACAATAAGTTACGCCCCTATATAACCCCTCACATACAGAAAGTACTGCAATTTTTTCGCCAGTGTCTAAAATGGTGGATAGTCACTTTTGAGCTCTCTGTGGGCTTCCATGCTGTAATCCCGCACAGGTTCTTTAGAATCAAGGGACAGTATTTCCAGATCGGATCCATTTCAAAAAGCTACTATGCTAAGATAAATGGTACCCGAGCCTCATAAAGAAGATTAAAGGATCAACAATGAGGTTTTGCCTGTAATGCGATCTTCGGGTGCTGGACCTTGCATAGTGGAATCCTGGACACCACAGCACTAAGGCATTCCTGCAGGGTGCAGTACAGGTCCAAGGGAGTGGACCCTCATCCTAAAAGGTTACCCAGTCCTTGAAGGTCCATCGTGACAGAACCCGCCACGATGGGTGAAGGCTGAACCTCTGGCTTAGGCTATTGTCCTGTGGCATTAGTGGTAAGTGGCCCTGTGAAAAACCAGGGTCCAATTATTATATATTCCCCTGCAACAGTTGTATCTATTAAAAGAATTCCAGATAAGTGTGTACTACCACAGGGTGACACTATGGGTACACAGGAAGCAGTGTGGCAATGTCCCTGTAATGGGCATATGAATACTAAAAAACTATAAAGTGGACTTTAGAGGCACACAAGTAAACTGCCTAAAAATGATAAAGTTGGTTTATTGGATACAAAAATTCATATAGTACAAACAATAAGTACAGTTATAGACTATAAGTCTATAAGATTAGTATCTATTCTATAAATTCTATAAGATTAGTATTGTATACCCTGCACATAACCTTAACACCGCTTCATACGATACATAGAAGTAGTGGTGTTACCAACAAAATGGAAATCAACATTCCCAAAATAATATTTCTGTTGGGGGTGTAGATAAGCAGGCTTGTGGTTCAGGATGTGAGTCCGGGTATACATGATCTTTTAATTGCTCGTCATTTTGCGCATAGGAGTACGCTTCTTCAGGAACATAAGAAATTCTATTAAACATGCATGAGAAAACAAATATAAATATATAAATGATAGCATCATGTAAAAAGGCAGAAACAAAACCAAAATAGTAACACGGTTCACAAATATACAAATAATTGATCCAACCAGAACAATAGGCTACATGCAGAAACCACCATGAGGGACCGGGCACCCGAAGACAGATAGCAAAGTCAGATAGTTGGGACGTATATTGTAGCATGATAATGAGAATAGAGTATATCGTAGTACTTAGTTGATGTAGCCTGGTGTTAGAACCAGCCAGCAACCGGTAAATATAGAACATATAATCATGAAGCAACCTCAAGAGTATAAAGTAAGTTTATGACATCCATAATGTCACATAGTTACATAGTTAGTCAGGTTGAAAAAAGACACAAGTCCATCCAGTTCAACCATTAAAAAAAAAAAAAAAGATATTGTACAATCCAACATACCCAATACTATACCCACTGTTGATCCAGAGGAAGGCAAAAAAACCCCAGCAAAGCATGCTCCAATTTGCTACAGCAGGGGAAAAAATTCCTTCCTGATCCCCCAAGAGGCAATCGGATTTTCCCTGGATCAACGTTACCTATAATTGTCAGTACCCAGTTATATTATGTACACAGATGATGCGGAAAATAAATGATATTAGACGATAAAAGAGACCAATAATTGCCTAGGAAGAAGGGAAACTAAGGGGTAGTATGTGTATACATATAGGTTGGACATAAATTATGCAGTAATGGAGGGCGGTCTACACCAGAGAGGCTATTATAAAACTGTGTATTTAGCAATAGTCATTGCTGTTTTTCTACTCAGTTTTATAATAGCCTCTCTGGTATAGACCGCCCTCCATCACTGCATAATTTATGTCCAACCTATATGTAAACCAACGTTATCATTTTTAGAAAGTTTACTTGTGTGCCTCTAACGTCCACTTCATAGTTTTGTAGTATTCATATGAACAGTTGTATCTAGGCTGACATGTTTTGAAAAAAAAAAAGTTTTCCTTCCAATGCTTGCTTTGCCCTCTAGAGGGAATGGGTTTGCTGCTCTGTGTTTCTCTTCCCAGAGCTGCACAAGCTGTGGGAAGCTTTTTTTTTTTTTTAAATGCCTACAGTCAGAGGTCTTGTTGGACAGACTGGAGGGACACAGAGCAGCCTATCCTGGTGTGACACATGAGTCCTATGAGTGATGGCATGTGCAGCCTAGTTATGTTTAGGGATGGGCTGACTGTTCGAGTCGAACATGAGTTCAACTCGAACATCAGCTGTTCGATCGTTCAACGAAGATCAAACATTATGGGCCCTTTGCACCAAATTTGAGTGGCGCATCACGGCCCATAATGCACTGCGTCATCGCAGTGCTTTGCTGGCTGATGATTGGCCAAGCATGCACTATGACCCACATGCTTTGGCCAATCACAGCACCGTAAGAAAACAGAGCCATACTTGGCCAAAGACAGGGTGCCTTTGGCCAATTATGGCTCAGAGGGTTAAGTACACGCCCCACACTATATAAGGACGCCTGCACATCGGCCCTGTGTAGCGTGTTGCAGTTGATTCAGTTAGCTGCAGTGTATTTCATATATATATATACAGTCAGACTGCTATATATATATATATATATATATATATATATATATATATACCGTATTTATCGGCGTATAACACGCGCCGGCGTATAACACGCACCCCAAGTTTAGGAGAAAATTTTAAGGAAAAAAAACTTTTAGGAGGGAAGTTTAACCAACTCAATACAGTGCACTTACACCCCCTTCCTGCCCAGACCAATTTTCAGCTTTCAGCGCTCTCACACTTTGAATGACAATTACTCAGTCGTGCAACACTGTACCCATATGAAATTTGCGTCCTTTTTTTCACACAAATAGAGCTTTCTTTTGGTGGTATTTAATCACTAGTGGGTTTTTTATTTTTTGTGCTATAAATAAAAAAGACCGTAAATTTTTTGAAAAAAATGCCTTATCTTTGTTTCTGTCATAAAATTTTGCAAATTAGTAATTTTTCTTCATAAATTTTGGCCAAAATTTATACTGCTACATATCTTTGGTAAAATAACCCAAATTAGTGTAAATTATTTGATCTTTGTGAAAGTTATAGAGTCTACAAACTATGGTGCCAATCACTGAAAATTGATCACATCTGATCACACAGATGTACTGATGGTCTATCTCATTTCTTGGTACACTAACAAGTCAGAAAAGTACAAATACCCCCTAAATGACCCCTTTTTAGAAAGAAGACATTCCAAGGTATTAAGTAAGTAGCATGGTGAATTTTTTTAAGTTGTAATTTTTTCCCACAATTCTTTGAAAAATGAAGATTTTTTTTTTTTTTAATTTTTTTTACAAAATTGTCATATTAACAGGTTATTTCTCTCTCAGAGCATATGCATACAACAAATTACACCCCAAAATACATTCTGCTACTCTTCCTGAGTATGGCGATACCACATGTGTGAGACTTTTACACAGCCTGGCCACATACAAAGGCCGAACATTGAAGTAGCATCTTCATGCGTTCTACGAGCCTAAATGACACATCTCATTTCTCAACCACCATTTACACTTTTGAAGGCCCTGGAGCACCAGGACAATGGAATTTCCCCCAAAATGACCCCATTTTGGAAAGCAAACACCCCAACGTATAATCTATGAGGCATAATGAGTCTTTTGAACGGTTCATTTTTTTCCAAAAGTTTTTGGAAAATGTGGAAAAAAATGAAAATGCATTTTTTTTTACACAAAGTTGTCTATTTATCAGATATTTCCAACACATAGCATGTACGTAGCAAAGATGACACCCCAAAATACATTCTGCTACTCCTCCTGAGTATAGCGATACCACATGTGTGAGACTTTTACACAGCGTGGCCACATACAAAGGCCCAACATTGAAGTAACACCATCAGGCGATCTACGAGCATAAATGACACATCTCATTTCTCAACCACCTATTGCATTTTTGAAGGCCCTGGAGCACCAGGACAATGGAATTGCCCCCAAAATGACCCCATTTTGGAAAGCAAACACCCCAACGTATAATCTATGAGGCATAATGAGTCTTTTGAACGGTTCATTTTTTTCCAAAAGTTTTTGGAAAATGTGGAAAAAAATGAAAACGCATTTTTTTTTACACAAAGTTGTCTATTTATCAGATATTTCCAACACATAGCATATACGTAGCAAAGATGACACCCAAAAATACATTCTGCTACTCCTCCTGAGTATAGCGATACCACATGTGTGAGACTTTTACACAGCGTGGCCACATACAAAGGCCCAACATTGAAGTAGCACCATCAGGCGATCTACGAGCATAAATGACACATCTCATTTCTCAACCACCTATTGCATTTTTGAAGGCCCTGGAGCACCAGGACAATGGAATTGCCCCTAAAATGACCCCATTTTGGAAAGCAAACACCCCAACGTATAATCTATGAGGCATAATGAGTCTTTTGAACGGATCATTTTTTTCCAAAAGTTTTTGGAAAATGTGGAAAAAAATGAAAACGCATTTTTTTTTACACAAAGTTGTCCATTTATCAGATATTTCCAACACATAGCATGTACGTAGCAAAGATGACACCCCAAAATACATTCTGCTACTCCTCCTGAGTATGGCGATACCACATGTGTGAGACTTTTACACAGCCTGGCCACATACAGAGGCCCAACATCAAAGTAGCACTATCAGGCGTTCTAGGAGCATAAATGACATATATAATTTCCTGGCAACCTATCATTTTTGAAAACCCTTCATATTTCTAACACATAGCATGCACATACCAAGAATTACAATCCAAAATAAATTCTATTGCAGAAAGGGTAAAAAAAAAGCATTACCTGTGCTTTTAGTAGTATCCACAGAGGAGAGCACTGGTCCAGGCAGCAGGCAGGGAGGTGCTTAGCGACAGCAATATTAACTATCCAGGCAGCAGGCAGGAATATTGTCTATAGTCGGCACAGCACAGTCCATAGAAATTGTCCAGGCAGACACAGCCAGCACAGCCATAATATTGGTCCTGGTACACTGTTAACTGCAGACACTCATTATTGTACCGCGACAGGCATGGGCATGGTGGCAGTAAGTCAGCAGCAGGCTGAGGGCCACAATCAGATAAGACCTGTACACAGGGGCACAGGGGTAGAGGCTTCGACCCACCCAAATCTCTATGAAGCCTCCGGACTCCAGACCCTAATTCCGAAACCCGGAGAAAACAAAAATAATTGTTTTCTCCAACCGGAAAAACAATTCTGGAGCCCCTCACATATGTGAGACCCCTGTGTACTACAGTAGCAGGGCAACAGATCAGTCCAAGCGGTAGGCAAAAGCATAGTCCATAAAACAGGCCAGGGTCGGTTCACATGTAAGCAGTCCAAGCGGTAGGCAGTAGAGTAGTTGATAAAACAGGCCAGGGTCAGTTCACGTGGAGGCAGTCCAAACGGTAGGCAGAGGCATAGTCACAAAACAGGCCAGGGTCAGTTCACATGAAAGCAGTCCAAATGGTAGGCAGAGGCATAGTCAAAAAACAGGCCAGGGTCAGTTCACATGGAAGGCAGTGGCATGGTTATTTGGGAAAGAATGGAAAATGGTCAGCACAGATGGTGAAAATGGGGAAATGGTTAAAAATATGGGCTAATATTTTATGGATGTGTGATAAATTTGGAAGCATTCACCAATGCAAAGGCCAGGTTGGGAGGGACACTGGGGACAATGGTAGCTGGTATCTTTTCTAAATCCTCTTTTGGTGCACACGCAACATTTTTTTTGCCGTCTTCGGCCTGCTTCAGATGCTGGAATGCTGAAGAGGAAGTGGCGCTCATGGAGTCGGCAAACAGCCTCAGAGCGAAGGTCTTCTTGGGGGGGTCTTTGGTGATAGATGAGGGACGTGACAACTTCTTCTATGAATTTTAGGAAGGGGGCGGGGCTTTCAATGGATTTGGTGTAGACTACGTAGGAATTGTAAATGGCCAAATGGATGAGATAAATTGCTACCTTCTTATACCAGAATCGGGACCTCCTTATTGACAAATAGGGCTGAATCATTTGATCGTTAAAATCTACCCCCCCATTTAGAGATTATAATCTTGGACACATGTTGGCTTTTCAATGGGACCTTGTCTTCTTTGTACCACAATTGCAGTGTCTTCATGGATGGTGTACATCATGTGCACGTCCCTCTTATCCTTCCACCTCAAGGCCAGCACTTCGTTGCATCTCAATGAAGCTCTTTCCCCCCTTCGCAGCTTTTTGTTCGCTAAAGATTGTGGGAAGCCCTTTCTATTTTTTATGGAGGTTCCACAGACCAGGGTTTTTGCGATGTATAAGTGTTTGAAAAGGGGCAGGCTGGTGTAAAAGTTGTCAACGTAAATGTGATATCCTTTGTTTAGAAGTGGGTATGCCAGGTCCCATACAATCTTTCCAGTTGTGCCCATGTACTCCGGGCACTCAGGGGGCTGGATCTGGGAATCTTTTCCTTCATATATGCGGAATGCATACAAATATCCTGTGGCTCTCTCACATAGCTTGTATAACTTTACTCCGTATCTGGCCCTTTTGCTAGGAATATACTGCTTTATTCCTAGCCGGCCTGAAATGGGTACCAGGGACTCATCGACGCAAATTTTCTGATCGGGGACATAGAGTTCTGCAAATTGTTGAGAAAAGAAATTTATCAGTGGGCGAATCTTGTATAACTTGTCGTAATTTGGATGATTGTGGGGAGGGCACTGGGTGTTGTCGCTGAAGTGAAGAAAGCGCATTATCATCTTGTATCGGGACCTTGACATTAGGGCAGAATAAATGGGCATATTGTGAATGGGGTGGGTGGACCAATAGGCATGTCCTTCATTTTTTTTTGTAATCCCCATGTTTAGGATGAGGCCCATAAACATTTTGAACTCCTCCAAATTCAGATCTCTCCACTCAAAAGGACGGGCATAGGATGATTGGGGGTTGTTGGCAATATATTGCTGGGCATACAAATTTGTCTGGTCCACAATAAATTGCAGCATAGTGTCGGGCAAAAACATATGAAAGAAATCAATCTCTGAGAAATTTTGGGTGTTGGTCTGCACACCTGGCAGTGCTGTGAACGGGGGAATAATTGGCGATGCCGAGTTGGAAGGCAGCCATATTGGGTTGGCAAGACCATCTGGCATGTATGTAGAGGCCCTGGCTCTTGGGGGGTGTGACACTCCAGTAGTTGGATTGGAATTTCCTGTGCTGGTACTCAGGTGTGATGTGGCAGGACTGGTACTGGGTCTGGGCATTTGTTCCTGGGGCCTATCGCCGGTGGCAGCACTCGTACTGGGCATTTGTTCCCAGGGCCTAACGCTGGCGGCAGCGCTGGTACTGGGCCTGGGAATTTGTTCCTGGGGCCTATTGGTGGTGGCAGCGCTGGTACTGGGCCTGGGAATACAATCCTGGTTTCCAGAGTGCCGCGCCCTTTTGGGAGGGACCCATTCTTCCTCCGAATCATTTGCCGATTCACTATTTGGTTCAAATGCTGAACTTGAATCAGAATCCAAATTGGAATGTGATGAGAACTCCCCGTTGCTCCCATTGGTCATAGAGAGGATCTGGAATGCCTCCTCACTGCTGAATACTCTTTTGGACATGACGCGGTGTGACAGGTGGCAGGTGATGGTCACTGATGGGCTGTGCGATGGGTGGCAGCTGACGTTCACTGATCGGTGATGACGGTGTGACAGGCGATGGTCACTGATGGGTGACAGGCCACGGACAGTTACTGGTGATGGGTGACGGTCACTAAAAGGTGACAGGTGATGGGTAACGGGTGATGGCTGGCGGTCACTGATGGGTGACGGGTGGGGGTCACTGATGGGTGACGGGTGATGGCTGGTGGTCACTGATGGGTGACGGGTGTCGGTCACTGATGAGTGACGGGTGATGGCTGGCGGTCACTGATGGGTGACGGGTGATGGCTGACGGGTGACAGGTGCACCGCTGATGGTCACTGATTTGTGACGGGTGACAGGTGCACCGCTGATGGTCACTGATTTGAGACGGGTGACAGGTGCACCGCTGGCGGTCACTGATGGGTGACGGCTGGCGGTCACTGATGGGTGACGGGTGACGGCTGGCGGTCACTGATGTGTGACGGGTGGCGGTCACTGATGGCTGAATTGTGACGGCTGGTGGTCACTGATGGGTGATGGGTGATGGCTGGCGGTCACTGATGGGTGACGGGTGATGGCTGGCGGTCACTGATGGGTGACGGGTGACGGCTGGCGGTCACTGATGGGTGACGGCTGTCGGTCACTGATGGGTGACGGGTGACGGGTGACAGGTGCACCGCTGATGGTCACTGATTTGTGACGGGTGACAGGTGCACCGCTGACGGTCGCTGATGGCATTTCGTTTCCTGTGTTTAGAACAGTCTGACAGCAAAATGACATTTCAAAGGAAAAAAAGTCATTTAAAACTACTCGCCGGTCCGGTCCGACAATACACATAAAAGTTCATTGATAAAAACTGCATGGGAATTCCCCACAGGGGAACCCCGAACCAAAATGTAAAAAAAAATGACATGGGGGTCCCCCTAAATTCCATACCAGGCCCTTCAGGTCTGGTATGGATATTAAGGAGAACCCCGGCCAAAATTTTTTTTAAAAATGGTGTGGAATCCCCCTCAAAATCTATACAAGACCCTTCAGGTCTAGTATGGATTTTAAGGGGAAACCCCATGCCAAAATTTAAAAAAAAACTGGCGTGGGGTCCCCCCAAAAATCAATACCAGACCCTTATCCGAGCACGCAACCTGGCAGGCCGCAGGAAAAGAGGTGGGGACGAGAGATTGCCCCCCCTGAACCATACCAGGCCACATGCCCTCAACATTGGGAGGGCGCTTTGGGGTAGTCCCCCAAAACACCTTGTCTCCATGTTGATGGGGACAAGGGCCTCATCCCCACAACCCTTGCCTGGTAGTTGTGGGGGTCTGCGGGTGGGGGGCTTATCGGAATATGGAAGCCCCCTTTAACAAGGGGACCCCCAGATCCTGGCCCTCCCCCCTGTGTGAAATGGTAAGGGGGTACCCCTACCATTTCACTAAAAAACTGTCAAAAATGTTAAAAATGACAAGAGACAGTTTTTGACAATTCCTTTATTTAAATGCTTCTTCTATCTTCTATATTCTATCTTCTATCCTCCTTCGGTTTCTTCCTCCATCTTCTTCTTCTTCTGGTTCTTCTGGTTCTTCTGTTTCTTCCTCCGGTGTTCTCGTCCGGCATCTCCTCCGCGGCGTCTTCTTCTCTTCATCTTCTTCTTCGGGCTGCTCCGCATCCATGATGGCATGGAGGGAGGCTCCCGCTGTGTGACGCTTCTCCTCTTCTGATGGTTCCTAAATAACGGGGGGCGGGGCCCCTCTGACGTCACGGGGAATGCCACAGGGAAGTCCCCTTCAAGTCCCCACCGGGTGGCCCTACCCTCCGTTATTTAAGAACCGTCATAATAGGAGAAGCGTCACATAGCGGGAGCCTCCCTCCATGCCATCATGGATGCGATGAAGTGAAGAAGAAGATGAAGATGAAGAGAAGAAGACACCGCGGAGGAGATGCCGGACGAGAACACCGGAGGAAGAACCAGAAGAAGAAGAAGATGGAGGAAGAAACCAAAGGAAGATAGAAGATAGAAGAAAGAAGTGTCATTTTTAAAATTTTTGACAGTTTTTTTGTGAAATTGTAGGGGTACGAGTACCCCCTTACCATTTCACACAGGGGGGAGGGCCAGGATCTGGGGTTTCCCTTGTTAAAGGGGGCTTCCAGATTCCGATAAGCCCCCCACCCGCAGACCCCCACAACCACTGGGAAAGGGTTGTGGGGATGAGGCCCTTGTCCCCATCAACATGGGGACAAGGTGTTTTGGGGGGCTACCCCAAAGCACCCTCCCAATGTTGAGGGCATGTGGCTTGGTATGGTTCAGGAGGGGGGCGCTCTCTCTCTGGCGGCCTGCCAGGTTGCGTGATCCCATAATGGTCTGGTATGGATTTTTGGGGGGACCCCACGCCAATTTTTTTTTATTTTGGCACGGGGTTCCCCTTGATATCCATACTAGACCTGAAGGGTCTGGTATTGAATTTAGGGGGACCCCCACGTCATTTTTTAAAAAAAAATTTCTTCGGGGTTCCCCTGTGGGGAATTCCCATGCCGTTTATATCAATGAACTTTTATGTGTATTGTCGGACCGGCAATTCATTAATAGCCGCGAATAGTTTTAAATGACTTTTTTTCCTTTGAAATGTCATTTTGCTGTCAGACTGTTCTAAACACGGGAAACATGCGCCCCTTTACAGGCATACTATAGACACCCCCCAGGTATGAAATTTAAAGGAATATTACACTTTTATTGTTTCACTTTAAGCATTAGTAAAATCACTGCTCCCGAAAAAACGTCAGTTTTTAAAACTTTTTTTTGCATTGATCCATGTCCCCTGGGGCAGGAGCCAGGTCCCCAAACACTTTTTATGACAATAACTTGCATATTAGCCTTTAAAATTAGCACTTTTGATTATTCATGTTCGTGTCCCATAGACTTTAACGGTGTTCGCGTGTTCGAGCAAATTTTTTTGCCTGTTGGCAAGTTCTGGTGCGAGGGGGGTGTTCGGCTCATCCCTAGTGCAGTTCATAAAATATATATCCACTGCATTGTAGTCCAGCCAAGCCTATACCTGACAGTAGGCCATTCCTGGAGTACGTGTTCAAAGACACTTTCAGGCACGTGACTCAGTGAGCTGCAGTTCATTTAATATATATATATATATACTAATTCACAGCAGAGCCCGTTCCTGTGCCCACCAAGAGTAACTGTGAGGGCTTACAGTGTTGTGGCACCACCACCACACCACCACCACACCACCACCAAAGGCCCAATTTTTCTGCCCCTGTTCAACAGGGGCATGTAATTAAAATTATTGATATAATATTTCACAGCAGGGCCCGTTCCAGCGGGCAACAAGAGTATCTCTGACGGGTTGCAGTGTTGTGGCCCGTTCCAGCACCCAGCAAGAGTAACTGTGAGGGCTTACAGTGTTCTGGTACCACCAACACCTACTTCCCAATTTTCCGCAGAGTGTATAGGGCAGGCCGTATAGTATATACAGGCGGTCCCCTATTTTAAAAAATCCGACTTACAAACGACTCCTACTTACAAATGGAGGGAGAAAACAGGAAGTGAGAGGAAATCTACCCCTAGGAAGGGAAATTGTCTCCTGTAAGAGTTAATATGGGAAAAAGGTGTCTCCTCCACTGATTTATCACCAATCCTGGTTTCCCTTAAAACCCCCAAATTTTCAAAATCCAATTGTCATTGGGACAGAAAGTGAGGTGAAATATTCTGAACAGACCCAAAGGGCCTGGTAATGGGCTGGGGGGGGGTACCCATGCCGTTTGTCTCACTGTTTTTCATCCATATTGCCGGGACCTGACATTACATTAAAGCCTCAAGCAGTTTTAAATGACTTTTATTCCTTTAGAAAAGTCATTTTGTGCAGGGACTGTTCTAAGCACGAGAAACACGCGCCACTTTACAGGCATACTATAGACACCCCCCAGGTACGATATTTAAAGGAATATTTCACTTTTGTTTTTTCACTTTAAGCATCATTAAAATCACTGCTCCCGAAAAAACTTCCATTTTTAAAAAAACGTTCTCTTCCATTGATACATGTCCCCTGGGGCAGGACCCGGGTCCTCAAACCCTTTTTAGGACAATAACTTGCATATTAGCCTTTAAAATTCGCACTTTTGATTTCTCACGTTCGAGTGCCATAGACTTTAACGGTGTTTGAATGTTCATGCAAACTTTCGGTCCGTTTGCATGTTCTGGATGCAAACCGAACCGGGGGGTGTTCGGCCCATCCCTAGTTATGTTGCATTGACTAGAAGAACAGGTCATTTGTATAGGATTCTTCCAAGAGGGAATTGTGGTACTGAGGATCTTGTGTAATGTGTCACATAGCCAGTTACCATTGCTTAAACAAGCTATGTATTCCAAGAAGCATTTTGGGTGTAGTGCTGCAGCAAAGGGCACATGTGTTCCATCAGTGGCCCCTGCAGAGGCTAAAGGGAACTCTGCTGCAATAGCCTCAGCTGACCGGATTACACCAGGCAATCTGAGCCGCTGCGTCTATCCGGCGTTGTGCCTGCTTCCAATGCTTCTAACTTCAGAGTATATTACTAAGGGGGATCTATAATCAGCTTTGGCTGGTCTAGAAAGCAAGATTGCTGGAATGATTGCTTCTGTCACACAGAGTGGAAGAAAGCGTGACAGATCCCCCTTCCCCTATCCCTTCTATATTGGAGCAAGACTGGGTTGATGAGGTAGAAGAGGTAATGGCTGATCAGGCAGCTGATATCCAAACAGAGGAATCTCCCTCAAGTGATTCAGAGTCTGAAGAGGCTCGGATTATATCAGCCTCTCAATCACAAAAGCTTCTCATCCATTCTCTTATACAGATGGTCCAAACAGCTTTTAGGTTACCTCCAGTAAAGGGCCCTGAAACACCTTGTTCCTCCCTTGGTTCTTTGAAACCACAGCAGGGTACGCAGGTGTTTTTCCTTTTCACCCCCTCTCGAAGCAGGTGGTATATTCTGACTGGGAGCACTCAGACAGGATGTTTGTGCCTCCAAGGAGATTTTCTTTGTTATATCCTATGGAGGAAAACTATAATAAGAAGTGGAGAATACTGGTTGTGGATGCAGCAGTTTCCTCCCAAAGCAAGACTTTAACTTGTCTGTTGGATAATGCACAGGTCTTTAAGGATCCTGTGGATAAGAAGCTGAAAGCCTTGTTACAGGCATCCTTCGCCCTGGCAGGTTCTGATATTCAGCCCACAGTAGCACCAATTAGGTTTCTCAAGCCTTGAACGATCAGGCTAGATGGCCTAATAGACCGGAGGATTCTGTTCAGAATAGAGCAGATCTGCCTCAGGTTCTTTGCTTTGCTATAGATGCCCTTAAAGACTCCATGCAGCAGATCTCCCACATGGCTCTTTTGTCTGTGCACATGCGCATAATTTTATGGCTAAAAAGCTGGTCAGCAGAGCTCCCCTGTAAGAGAATGAAATGACAACAGATAGCGGCGCAGGTCTAAGTATGGGGTTAAAGCGGAGTTTCACACAAAAATTGAACCTCCGCTTTTCAGAACCCTCCCCCCCTCCGGTGTCACATTTGGCACCTTTCAGGGGGTAGGAGGGTGCAGATACCTGTCTAGGACAGGTATTTGCACCCACTTCCGTGCATAGACTCCCACGGGAGTCTATGCCTCTTCCTGTCCTGCCGCTCTGTCTGCTGGGACACACACGGGTCCCAGAGACAGCACGGACCATTCAGATTGCGTTGCGCGACTCACGCATGCGCAGTAGAGAACCGGGAAGTGAAGCCGCAAGGCTTCATTTCCTGATTCCCATACCGAAGATGGTGGCGGCAGCTTCCGAGGACCGAGGGACGGTTCGGCCTCGGGTGCCAACATCGCTGGACCCCGTGACAGGTAAGTGTCTATATTTTAAAAGTCAGCAGCTGCAGTTTTTGTAGCTGCTGACTTTTAAAAAAAAAATTTCACTGGACTCCCACTTTAAGCATTGCAAGTTCATAAAAGAGTCCTTTGAGCAAGTGCTGCTCTGTGTGAAGATGTACAGTCTGTATGGTAGGGCAGCCTTGTGGAGGGAGTTGAAGTCACTCCAGATATGTAAAAGAGAAAACAATGCAACAGGCGCCTCTTAGTAAGACATGTTTACATTTAATAACAAATTACATTAAATCACCCACATGTAAAAATACCGTTGTCAAGCACAAGGGAGTCCAGTTTTAGCCATATACGATCTCTGCAGTCTAGATGAAATTTCAGCTCTGTTCCTCTCTGTTGTCGGCATGCTGATCCACAGTGCACTTCTAGCATTCGGGTGGGATCCACAGCGAGGCTTGGAACGCGGCCGGACAGTCACAAGGAGAGCTGGAGTGCAGAGTTCAGGGTATTGACTGTACTGCCGTAAAGCGACGCGTTTCTGAGCATGAGCGGAAAGCGCGCTCCTTTCTCAAGCTATAGTCAATGGGCTTTTTTGTGATGTGCATACAAATGTAGTGTGCATACAAATAAGTACTTCACTATTGTCTTTTTGCAGATAAAAACATAATGATGATACTGGATATAATGATACAGTGCTCTACGGTGCTCACCAAACCTTTGTCTCAATGGACGTGTAGTAAGCAGTACGTACATTAAATTGCAGGGACAGATTAGACCATAGACTACGAAATCAGAACTACAATTATAGAAGTCTCTCAGGACATAGGTTTTTCCTTGTGTTGAAAAATGCTTCGTATCATGTTTGACAAAACTACAAGTTTTACACAATGTACAAGGTCACAACATTGGTATATAAAAAAACAAATAAAAAATGATATGGTGCATGTAGTAAGTCCGACGCGTTTCGTGTATCAAACACTCTTCAGGGACAATTAAGCACCAACATCTAAAAGCAAAAAGAAAAAATGTAATAGGAAAACAAGAAGTCCAAATGGGTCAAAAATTATTGTACATAAGGAAGAAAGGGTATGCATATACGAGAGGCTAAGAGCCACAATTCCCAGATGTATACTCGCTTAACCGGGGAGTGCAACCTCCATGGGTTCCATAGTCACAGGCCACCGACTGAATCAGGTCCGGGAGCTCAGGGAGGAGCACTCAGACAGGGGGAGAGAGAAAACGCCAGGCGCACACAGAGAGTCCCCATAGAGTAATATGTCCACACTGGTATAAGATGAGGGGAGTGAGTCTGTAGTAGTGAAAAATAATATGTATAAAGTATGCTCCTAGGCTAACAAAAGCCTCCAATCACAGAGTGAATGTGAAGAAAATATGAGCATATGATAACCCTCTTACCTATGGATGGTGGGTGATGGCCACATATATCCTGCCCAGTGATGAACGTGCTACCTGAAATTAGGCTAGCGAGAAAATGAGGGCCCTTATGTGCACCTAGCCAACCCCTCCCCCCAGCAGGGAAACTCCCCCCAGTGTCAAACAGTGCAGACATCCCTGTGGGTGACGGGGGATCGGGGCGGGTTCCCCTCCCTGCGTCAGCGTCATTCCTCCACGCTGTGCACGTGACGTCCGTCACATTGTCGGCGTTGTGTTTACCTTCCGTGCGGACATGTGGCCGGCGGCGTCCCCAGCAGCTGTGGGCGGCGAGTGCCGCTGCGCTGGAGGAGGCCACGGTTCGCCTGGTGTCTGCACTGTTTGATGCTGGGGGGAGTTTCCCTGATGGGGGGAGGGGTTGGCTAGGTGCACATAAGGACCCTCATTTTCTCGCTAGCCTAATTTCAGGTAGCACTTCCATCACTGGGCAGGTGAGTATACATCTGGGAATTGTGGCTCTTAGCCTCTCCTATATGCATACCCTTTCTTCCTTATGCACAATCATTTTTGACCCATTTGGACTTCTTGTTTTCCTATTACATTTTTTCTTTTTGCTTTTAGATGTTGGTGCTTAATTGCCCCTGAAGAGTGTTTGATACACGAAACGCGTCGGGCTTACTACATGCACCATATCATTTTTTATTTTTTATTTGTTTTTTTATATACCAATGTTGTGACCTTGTGCATTTTATGGATGTTATAACTTTTCAATCATTTCTTGCCCTGTATCATCTGGGTTTTGTTATCTATATTAGGGATGAGCTTCGTGTTCGAGTCGAACCCACGTTCGACTCGAACATCGGCTGTTCGGTCGTTCGCCGAATTGCGAACGATATGGGCCGTTCGCGCCAAATTCGTGTGGCGCGTCACGGCCCATAATTCACTGCGGCATCGCAGTGCATTGCTGGCTGATGATTGGCCAAGCATGCACTATGACCCGCATGCTTGGCCAATCACAGCGCCGCCTGAACAGAGAGCCGTAATTGGCCAAAGCCAAGGAGGCTTTGGCCAATTATGGCTCAGGGGATTTAGTACACGCCCCACACTATATAAGGCCGCCTGCACGGCGGCCCTGTGTAGTGTGTGTTCCGGCGTTCATTGAGAGAGAGAGACAGACAGTGACATTTGATTTGGGTTAGATAGATTAGGCAGAACAGTCAGTCAGTTAGCTGCACTTACAGTGTATTGTGTATATATATGCATCCCAGGTGTTGCATATATATATATATATATATATATATATATATATATATATATATATATATATATATATATATATATACACTGTATTCAGTTTAGCTAGATCCATTCCTGTTATCTTCCTACTGACAGGCAGGCTTGTCTTGTTACAGTATATACAGCTACCTGAAGAAAATTACTGGTGTTCTTTTGATTCTATTAGTACACCAGTCCGGCAGATAGACTATTTACAGTTAGTGCAGTGCGTCCTGCTCACAGTGTTCAGCTAGATCCGTTCCTGTTATCTTCTTACTGACAGGCAGGCTTGTCTTGTTACAGTATATACAGCTACCTGAAGAAAATTACTGGTGTTCTTTTGATCCTATTAGTACCACAGTCAGGCAGCTAGACTATTTACAGTAAGTGCAGTGCATCCTGCTCACAGTGTTCAGCTAAACCTACAAGTTAGTGGGGTGCGTCCTGCTCACAGTGTTCAGCTAAACCTACAAGTTAGTGGGGTGCGTCCTGCTCACAGTGTTCAGCTAAACCTACAAGTTAGTGGGGTGTGTCCTGCTCACAGTGTTCAGCTAAACCTACAAGTTAGTGTGGTGCGTCCACCTCACAGTGTTCAGCTAAACCTACAAGTTAGTGGGGTGCGTCCTGCTCACAGTGTTCAGCTAAACCTACAAGTTAGTGGGGTGCGTCCACCTCACAGTGTTCAGCTAAACCTACAAGTTAGTGGGGTGCGTCCTTTTCACAGTGTTCAGCTAGATCCGTTCCTGTTATCTTCTTACTGACAGGCAGGCTTGTCTTGTTACAGTATATACAGCTACCTGAAGAAAATTACTGGTGTTCTTTTGATCCTATTAGTACCACAGTCAGGCAGCTAGACTATTTACAGTTAGTGCAGTGCATCCTGCTCACAGTGTTCAGCTAAACCTACAAGTTAGTGGGGTGCGTCCTGCTCACAGTGTTCAGCTAAACCTACAAGTTAGTGGGGTGCGTCCTGCTCACAGTGTTCAGCTAGATCCATTCCTGTTATCTTCTTACTGACAGGCAGGCTTGTCTTGTTACAGTATATACAGCTACCTGAAGAAAATTACTGGTGTTCTTTTGATCCTATTAGTACCACAGTCAGGCAGCTAGACTATTTACAGTTAGTGCAGTGCGTCCTGCTCACAGTGTTCAGCTAAACCTACAAGTTAGTGGGGTGCGTCCTGCTCACAGTGTTCAGCTAGATCCGTTCCTGTTATCTTCTTACTGACAGGCAGGCTTGTCTTGTTACAGTATATACAGCTACCTGAAGAAAATTACTGGTGTTCTTTTGATCCTATTAGTACCACAGTCAGGCAGCTATACTATTTACAGTTAGTGCAGTGCATCCTGCTCACAGTGTTCAGCTAAACCTACAAGTTAGTGGGGTGCGCCCTGCTCACAGTGTTCAGCTAAACCTACAAGTTAGTGGGGTGCGTCCTGCTCACAGTGTTCAGCTAAACCTACAAGTTAGTGGGGTGCGTCCACCTCACAGTGTTCAGCTAAACCTACAAGTTAGTGGGGTGCGTCCACCTCACAGTGTTCAGCTAAAGCTACCTGTAGAAGGTTGGTGGTGTTCTCATACTACAGGCAAGCAGTTGATTTTGCTAGCTGCAGTATCAGTACATATATATATATATATATATATATATATATATATATATCCCAGCTTAGTGCAGCTACAGGCCATTAGTATGTCTGGAAGGCCAAGAAGGTGAGGCAGACAGTCACAAGCCAATAAGAGAGGGCAAGCAGGCTCTGTGTCTAGTGCTGGTCGTGGAGACGGTGAATCCTCATCAGCACGTGGCCGTGGGACACGCTTGGCCTTTTTTTCGGCAGCTGGCCGTGTTGAGCCGCAACATGCGGAAGACTTGGTCGAGTGGATGACCAAGCCGTCCTCATCCTCCTCATCCTCTCTCACCCATGCCCAGGGTACTTTGTCTGGCAAAGCAGCGGCCTCTTCCCTCGGCTCAATGTCATCAGTGACTCCTTCCCTAGCTCCACCATGTCCTCATGAGGATTCCCTCGAACTGTTTGACCACAGTGTTGGGTACATGCTCCAGGAGGATGCCCAGCGTTTGGAAGGCTCTGATGATGATACTGAGCTCGATGAAGGCAGTAACATGAGCACGGACAGAGGGGGTGCCCAAGAAGGACAGCAATCTGGCAGTCATGCTCCCCCTGCTGCAGCATACTGCCAGGTTTGCTCCAGTGATGAGGAGGGAGGGGATGATGAGGTCACTGACTCAACGTGGGTGCCTCATAGGAGAGAGGAGGAGGAGGAGGAGGAGGAGGAGGAGGCACATCACCAACGAGGCAGGATGCCCTCCAGGGGCCAGCCTAAGGGCAGCACATTGACTGCATCACACCCCAAAGCTCCACATGTGCAGGGCACTGCAGTCTCTGCGCGGTATTCAAAAAGTTCTTTGGTGTGGGCCTTTTTTGAGACGAGTGCATCAGATCGCACCGCTGCTATTTGCAACATATGTCTCAAGCGTATCTCGCGTGGCCAAAACATCTCCCGCTTGGGTACCACATGCTTGACCAGACATATGTTGACCTGCCATGCAGTTCGTTGGCAAGCGTATCTAAAAGACCCACACCAAAGAACAAAGAGGACCTCTCCTTGCTCCTCATCAGCTGAGATTTCCAACCCCACTATACCTTCAGTCCTCTCTGAGACCTGCACTGAGAGGAATGAAGGTGTAGAATTAGGTGTGTCACAGCCAAGTACTTGTGGGCAATCTGATTGTACCAGGCAAATTTCCCTGCCCCAGCTGCTGCACCGCCGAAAGAAGTTGGCTCCCAGCCATCCACATGCCCAGCGGTTGAATGCTAGCTTGGCAAAATTGCTAGCACTTCAACTGCTGCCTTTTCAGTTGGTAGACTCTGCCCCCTTCCGTGAGTTTGTGGAATGTGCGGTTCCTCAGTGGCAGGTACCCAAACGCCACTTTTTCTCACGGAAGGCGATTCCGGCTCTCTACCGGCATGTGGAAGGCAATGTCCATGCCTTGCTGGACATGGCGGTCAGCGGTAAGGTGCATATTACCGCTGACTCATGGTCCAGCAGGCATGGACAGGGACGTTACCTAAGTTTCACGGCGCATTGGGTGACTCTGCTGGCAGCTGGGAAGGATGCAGGACAAGGTACAGTAGTGTTGGAGGTTGTTCCGCCACCACGCCTCCAAAATGCTAAAGATTGTGACACACCTCTCTCCTCCACCCCCTCCTCTTCTTCTTCCTCCATGGCCTCTTCCTGTGCTTTGTCCTCGGAACCAGCGGTGCTCCGTAGCCGTTCAAGGGGCTACGCAAGTACGCAGGCCAAAAGATGGCATGCGGTGCTTGAGCTGGTGTGCTTGGGGGACAGGAGCCACACTGGGTCAGAGGTTCTGTCAGCTCTGCAGGGGCAGGTTCAGAGGTGGTTGACACCACGCCAACTTAAGGCAGGAATGGTGGTTTGCGACAATGGCACCAACCTCCTCTCTGCCCTCCGACAGGGACAAATGACCCATGTGCCCTGTTTGGCTCATGTCCTTAACTTGGTGGTCCAGCGGTTCTTGGGCAGGTACCCGGGCTTACAGGATGTCCTGAGGCAGGCCAGGAAAGTCTGTGTGCATTTCCGCCGGTCATATAATGCCAGTGCTCGGCTGACGGACCTCCAAAAGGAGTTTAACCTGCCCAAGAACCGCCTAATCTGTGACATGCCCACCAGGTGGAACTCAACGTTGGCCATGCTGCAGCGGCTGCACACACAGCAGAGGGCCATCAATGAGTACCTGTGCGACTATGGCACCAGGACAGGGTCAGGGGAGCTTGTTTTTTTTTTTCCCCACGCCAGTGGGCCATGATCAGGGATGCATGCACCGTCCTGTCACCATTTGAGGAGGCCACGAGGATGGTGAGCAGTGACAGTGCATGCATCAGTGACACTGTCCCCCTTGTCCACCTGCGTGGAATAATGGACAGGGCACTTGAGGCAGAACAGAGGCAGGAGGAGGACGTCCTTAGCTCTCAAGGCCCCCTTTATCCAGACAGTGTTCCTGCGTGCCCGCCGATCACACAGGAAGAGGAGGAGGAGGAGGAGGAGGAAGATTGTGTCAGTATGGAGGTGGAGCCTGGCACTCAGCATCAGCAGCAGTCTTTAAGGGATCAGTCCCAAGAAACACATGGACTTGTACGTGGCTGGGAGGAGGTGGCTGTGGACCATGTCGTCCTTAGTGACCCAGAGGACTCCGGACCGAATGCCTCAGCAAACCTACGCTGCATGGCCTCCCTGATCCTGCAAAGCCTGCGTAAGGATCCTCGTATTTGTGGTATCAAGGAGAAGGACCAATACTGGCTGGCAACCCTCCTTGATCCACGTTACAAGGGTAAGGTTGCGGACCTTATCTTGCCATCGCAGAGGGAGCAGAGGATGAAACATCTTCGGGAGGCCTTGCAGAAAGGTCTGTGCAACGCGTTCCCAGAGACGGGGAGGTTACAAATTCCTGTTTCTGGACAACGTGTTGCTGAGGCTTCGGTCAGTCAAAGAAGGAGCGGTGGAGAAGGTGGCCGTCTGACCGATGCGTTCAGACAATTTTTTGGTCCGCAACCCCAAGGTATGATCGGTTCCAGCAACCATCGCCAGCGTCTGTTTTACATGGTGCAGGAATACCTAGGGGCAAGATCAGACTTGGACACCTTTCCCACCGAAAATCCTCTGGGTTACTGGGTCTTGAGGATGGTTCACTGGCCAGAGCTTGCACAGTATGCAATTGAGCTACTGGCCTGTCCTGCATCCAGCGTTCTTTCGGAACGCACATTCAGTGCTGCTGGAGGCGTGGTAACCGATCACAGGGTGCGTCTGTCCACCGACTCAGTCGATCGACTGACCTTCATAAAAATGAATCAGTCTTGGATCACCACCAGCTACCAAGCACCTGATGCTGATGTAACCGAATCATTTTTTTTGAAATCTCAGATCCCTTCAAAGACTGCCTATGCTGATGCTGAGTGACTATCCCTGAGTAATTATCCTCTTCCTCCTCAATGATCACGCTGATAGCTTGTAAGAACATTTTTGGTTTTGGGCGCCACCACCAGTGCCTAAGGCACAATTTTTCAGCCCCTGTTTAACAGGGGCGTGTAATTACAATTTTTGATGCAATACTTTGCAGCAGGGCTCGTTCCTGCGTTCCAACTAGAGTGTCTGTGAGGGGTTGCAGTGTTGTGGCACCAGCACCAGTGCCTAAGGCCCAATTTTTCTGCCCCTGTCTAACAGGGGCGTGTAATTACAATTTTTGATGCAATACTTTGCAGCAGGGCTCGTTCCTGCATTCCAACTAGAGTGTCTGTGAGGGGTTGCAGTGTTGTGGCACCAGCACCAGTGCCTAAGGCCCAATTTTTCAGCCCTTGTTTAACAGGGGTGTGTAATTACAATTTTTGATGCAATACTTTGCAGCAGGGCTCGTTCCTGCATTCCAACTAGAGTGTCTGTGAGGGGTTGCAGTGTTGTGGCACCAGCACCAGTGCCTAAGGCCCAATTTTTCAGCCCCTATTTAACAGGGGCGTGTAATTACAATTTTTGATGCAATACTTTGCAGCAGGGCTCGTTCCTGCGTTCCAACTAGAGTGTCTGTCAGGGGTTGCAGTGTTGTGGCACCATCACCAGTGCCTAAGGCCTAATTTTTCAGCCCCTGTTCAACGGGGGCATGTAATTACAATTCTTGATCTAATATTTCACAGCAGGGCCCATTTCTGCACCCACCAAGAGCGAGTGAGGACTTACAGTGTTGTGGCACCAGCACCAGCACCACCACCACCACCAAAGGCCCAGTTTTTCTGCCCCTGTTCAATAGGGGCATGTAATTACAATTCTTGATCTAATATTTCACAGCAGGGCCCTGTGAGGGCTTACAGTGTTGTGGCCACAACAACACCTAAGGCCCAAATTTCTGCTGAGTATATAGGGCAGGCCCCTACTTTCAAACATCTAACTTACAAACGACTCCTACTTGCAAACGGAAGGAAACAGGAAGTGAGATGAAATCTACCCCTAGGAAGGGAAATTCTCTCCTGTAAGAGTTAATATGGGAAAAACATTTCTCCTTTCCACTGATGCTTTCCAATCCTTGTTCCACAAAAAAACCCAAATTTTCAAAAAACATTTGTCATTGGGACAAAAAGTGAGGTGAAATCTTCTGAAGAGGAGGAAAGACAGCAAAACAAATGTCACAGGGGTGATAACCCTTCCCTATGTTTTCCAAAAAGCTTAAAAAAGATTTTTTGGCTGGAGCTAAACACGTTAAAAATGTACCCGTTCAAAATTACAAACAGATTCTACTTAACAACAAACCTACAGTCCCTGTCTTGTTTGCACCGCCTGTATACTGCTGTTCAGAGTATATAGGGCCTGGTGGCCCCACACCTTTCCTTATTTTAATTTGGGTGCGGGGTTCCCCTTAATATCCATACAAGACCCAAAGGGCCTGGTAATGGACTGGGGGTACCCATGCCGTTTGTCTCACTGATTTTCATCCATATTGCCAGGACCCGACATTACATTAAACCCGCAAGCAGTTTTAAATGAGATTTTTTCCTTTAAAAATGACATTTGGTGTAGGGACTGTTCTAAACACGGGAAACACGCGCCACTTTACAGGCATACTATATACACCCCCCAGGTACGATATTTAAAGGAATATTTCACTTTTTTTTTTTACTTTAAGCATCATTAAAATCACTGCTCCCGAAAAAACGGCCGTTTTTAAAAGTTTTTTTTGCATTGATACATGTCCCCTGGGGTAGAACCCGGGTCCCCAAACCCTTTTTAGGACAATACCATGCAAATTAGCCTTTAAAATAAGCACTTTTGATTTCGAACATTCGAGTCCCATAGACGTCAATGGGGTTCTACCGTTCGTGCGAATTTTCGGTCCGTTCGGTCCGTTCGCTGGTGCGAACCGAACCGGGGGGTGTTCGGCTCATCCCTAATCTATATCTACCATGTATATATATAAGGATGTATATGTACTATACTTGACGATTTTATGTATATTTTGGAACAATACTGTGCCACTAGGCTATTGTCTATCAATAAATGGTTTGTTACATGGTGACGGATCCCTTGGCCTTTTTTGCACACCTCACTCAATGACCCACTTCTCCCGTTTCTAGTATGCATAGGGATGGAGACCCATGTCTCATTTTAAGTCCCAACCTTGCTCCTTTAAACAATTTTTACATAATGGTTTCCTACACTGGAACATGCCTCTTAAAAGGAATCAAGCAGGCAGCCGCCGGTGTAGTTTCCTTCAGTGGCTGCAATTTGCTGGGTGCAATTTTATTTTTTATATTTGGGGCTTTTCTGTAGGTGATTCTAGCATGGTCGGGTAAGAGGGGTCTGAGGTCTGGGTCCTCAAGCAAGATTGGCCAATGCTTCTTGAAGATTGTCTCTATTTTGGAAAAGTTGGTATGAAATCTGGTAATAAAGCGACCTGATTGATCAAAACTTTTTTTATGATTGACTGGAGGAATATGTTGTAAATAATGTTTGTGGGGCTGGTCTACCAACGATTCAGGATAGCCTTTGTCCTTAAGTTTGTTTCTTAATAGGCAACTTTGTTCTATATATATATATATATATATATATATATATATATATATATATATATATATATATAAAAACACTATATTCTTTTTCCCACCTTCATAGTGATCCGTCACTATGAATATATTGCTCCTGTATTTATACAGCCGAAAATATCGAACTTCACCACTAGGTGGCAGTGCCGTGTAGGCATATAAATAGACCACAAAAAAGCCCATTGACTATAGCTTGAGAAAGGAGCGCACCTTCCGCGCATGCTCAGAAACGCGTCACTTTACAGGAGTACAGCCAATACCCTGAACTCTGCACTCCAGCCCGCCTTGTGACTGTCCGCGCTGTGGATCCCGCCCAAATACCGGAAGTGCACTGTGGATCAGCAAGCCAACAGTAGAGAGGAACAGAGTTGAAATTTTTTACATGTGAGTGATTTCATGCAATTTGTTATTTAATGTAAACAGTCTTACTAAGAGGCGCCTGTTGCTTTGTTTTCTCTTTTCCCTGTAAGAGGATGCTAGCTGATTTTCCTTTTCATGGAGAACGTTTGTTTGGGGATGATCTTGATAAGTACATCCAAAAAGATATCTGGAGGAAAGAGTTCCCTTCTTCCTTTGAAAAAGGTAGCTACACGACCCCCTTTTTAGGTGCCACGCGCTAATTCCTCAGGTTTTTCAGGCCCTGGACAGTTCCAACAGCACCAGGGATCTGCTGCCAAAGGTAAACAGCAGGGTCAGGGCCAAAAAAAGCCGTGGATCCAAAGTCCACTAATACTGGCACCAAACCATCCTTGTGAAGGGACGCCCCCACTCCTGCACTCCTGCGGATGGGGGGAATGTGGCTGCAGTTTTTGGGATTGTGGGGAACGCTAATTCAGGACAGGTGGGTCATTTCCACAGTGTCTCAGGGCTACAGGCTGGAATTACACTCTTACCCTCCTCAAAGATTTGTGAGGTCCAGTGTTCCCACGGACCTTTCAAGAAAGGGCCTATTACTCCAACCACTAGACCGTTTAAGGCGGCAGAGAGTGATCATGAAGGTCCCATTTCCCGAAAGGGGAACAGGGTTTTATTCGAATCTGTTCACGGTTACAAAGCCAAATGGCGACATAAGACCAATTCTGGATCTAAGAGCACTGAACGGTTATCTCTCAGTTAGGAATGAGCTCGATATTCGGGCCGAACATACGTTTGACTCGAACATCGGGTATTAGCCGTTCGCCGAAGAGCAAACATTATGAGGTGTTTGCAGAAAATTTGAGTGCCGTGGAACGCCCCATAATGCATTGCTGTATGATGATTGGCCAAAGCATGCACCTGACCTGCATGCTTTGGCCAATCACAACGTGCCCTGCTCAGAGAGCCATAATTGGCCAAAGACAGGGTGCCCTTTGGCCAATCATGGCTCAGAGGGTTAAGTCCATGCCCCACACTATATAAGGCTGCTTACAGAGATTAAAATTGGGTGCAGGGTTCCCCTTAATATCCATACCAGACCAGAAGGGACTGGTATGGATTTTGGGGGTGACATCCACGCCATTTTTTGGGGTATTTTTGGTATTTTTATTTATATTGTCGGGATCTGACAATACATTACAGCCACGAGCAGTTTTAGATTACATTTCTCCTTTAGAAATGTCATTTTGCTGTGGCACTGTTATGAACATGGGAAAGTTGCGCTACTTTACAGGCATTTTTATTGTTTCACTTTAAGCATTATTAAAATCACTGCTTCCAAAAAAACAGCCATTTTTTAAACTTTTTTTTCATTGATACATGTCCCCTGGGGCAGGACCCAGGCCCCCAAATACTTTTTATGGCAATAACTTGCATATAAGCCTTTAAAATAATCACTATTGATTTTTCACGTTTGTGTCCCATAGATTTTAATGGTGTTCACGTGAACAAATGTTTTGCCTATTCACATGTTCTGCTGCAAACCGAACCGGGGGGTGTTTGGCTCATCCCTATCTCTCAGTGCGGCCCTCTTGATTGGAATCAGTCCGCTCTGTCGTGACCTCTCCCCAAGAAAGAGATGTTCAGGCATCCATAGATATCAGGGATGCATACCTGCACGTGCCAATTTTTCAACCTCATCAAAGGCTTTTGCACTTTGTCATAGAGGAACAACATTTTCAGTTTGTGACTCTGCCCTTTGGGCTAGTAAATGCACCCCAGGTCTTCACAAAGATCCTAGCACCCGTACTGGGTCTTCTAAAATCTTGAGGGATCTTGAGTGCAGGCGACTTAGATGATCTCCTACTCAGGGATCAAGCGCTGCAGGTTTTGATGAGGAACGTGACCTTTATGGTCCAGTTCCTGGAACATCTCGGATGGATCATTAATTCAGAGAAATCGGCCCTAAAACCTGTTCAAAGTCTGGAATACTTAGGCCTTGTTATGGACACAGTCCAGGCAAGAGTGTTCTTGCCCCCAAGAAGAGCCGAGGCCCTAAAGGATCAGGTTCGGCAGGTAAGCCGAAAGAGATGCCCGTCTGTCCGACTCTGTATGAGTCGTCTGGGAAGGATGTTCATCTCATTCGAGGCAATTCGGTATGCCCAGTTCCATTCCAGGGCATTGCAGCAGAACATTCTGTCTGCATGGATCAGGAAGTTGCAGACTTTGAAATCCTGCATGATCATAACCCCCAAGGCTCAAGGAAGCCTTGCCTGGTCGTTAGTAGACCAGAATCTGGTACAGGGAAGGTCTTTTCTTCCATTGTCATGGAAGGTAGTGACCACAGATATCAGTCTTTCTGGCTGGGGCGCAGTCATGGAAAGTTCCACAGTCCAGGGGAAATGGACTCTGAAGGAACAGGGATTGACCATCAATGTGCTAGAGCTGCGGGCAATACGCCTCGTGCTGAATTATTGGATGTCAAAGTTACAGGGTCACCCGGTAAGGGTGCAAACCGACAATGCCACAGCTATGGCCTATGTCAACCATCAGGGTGGCATCTAGAGTCATCTGACCCACATGGAGTTCAGTCATGTGTTATCCTGGGCAGAAAGGCATGTGCCAGTGCTGTCTGCCATCCACATTCCGGGGGGTAGAGAACTGGAAGGCGGACTATCTCAGCCGCCAACAGATACATCCAGGAGAATGGTCTCTGAACCCACAGGTGTTTATGCATATTTGCCAGTGGTGGGGTACACTGGATGTAGAACTGCTGGCATACATTTTCAACTGCACGATTCAGAAGTTTTTATCCAGAGCAAGAGATCCACTTGTGATCGGGATAGATCCTCTGGTCAAGGCTGGTGCAAGACTATTTTGCACACTAGTCGAGACCATCTACTTGCGCCCCCCCCTAAAAAAAAAAATCAAAATGAATTCAATAGTTTTAGCACCAGATCTCCTGGTGGAGTGATGGAGGGTACAGCCAGCTGGAGGGAGGATGGAGCCAGGTGGACAGGAGAGGGGGGTCAGCCAGATAAGAAGATGGAGCTGGGTGGACGGGAGAGGGGGGGTGCAGCCAGGTGGACAGGAGGGGGTGCAGCCAGGTGGGGGGAGGATGCAGCGAGGTGGACAGGAGGGGGATGCAGCCAGGTGGACAGGAGGGGGGGTGAAGACAGGTGGAGGAATGGAGCCAGGTGGACAAGAGGGAGGGGTGCAGCCAGGCGGAGGGATGGAGCCAGGTGGACAGAAGAGGAGGTGCAGCCAGGTGGAGGGATGGAGCCAGGTGTACAGGAGGGGGGTGTAGCCAGGTGGAAGGATGGAGCCAGGTGGATAGGAGGGGGGGTTTAGCCAGGTGAAGGGATGAAGCCAGATGGATAGGGGGGGTGTAGCCAGGTGGAGGGATTGAGCCATGTGGACAGGAGAGGGGGTGCAGCCAGGTGGGGGGAGGATGGAGCCATGTGGACAGGAGGGGGGTGCAGCCAGGTGGAGGGATAGAGCCAGGTGGATAGGAGGGGGTGTAGCCAGGTGGAGGGATGGAGCCAGGTGGATAGGAGGGGGTGTAGCCAGGTGGAGGGATGGAGCCAGGTGGATAGGAGGGGGTTTAGCCAGGTGGAGGGATGGAGCCAGGTGGACAGGAGGGGGGGTGTAGCCAGGTGGAGGGATGGAGCCAGGTGGATAGGAGGAGGTGTAGTCAGGTGGAGGGATGGAGCCAGGTGGATAGGAGGTGGGTGTAGCCAAGTGGAGGGATGGAGCCAGGTGGAAAGGATGGGGTTGTAGCCAGGTGAATAGGAGGGAGGGGTGTTGCCAGGTGGAGGGATGGAGCCAGGTGGATAGGAGGGGGGTGTAGCCAGGTGGAGGGATGGAGCCAGTTGGATAGGAGGGGGGTGTAGCCAGGTGGAGGGATGGAGCCAGTTGGATAGGAGGGGGGTGTAGCCAGGTGGAGGGATGGAGCCAGGTGGATAGGAGGGGGTGTAGCCAGGTGGAGGGATGGAGCCAGGTGGACAGGAGGGGGGTGTAGCCAGGTGGATAGGAGGGGGTGTAGCCAGGTGGAGGGATGGAGACAGGTGGATAGGAGGGGGGTGTAGTCAGGTGGAGGGATGGAGCCAGGTGGATAGGAGGGGGGTGTAGCCAGGTGGAGGGATGGAGCCAGGTGGACAAGAAGGGGGTTTAGCCAGGTGGATAGGAGGGAGGGGTGTTGCCAGGTGGAGGGATGGAGCCAGGTGGATAGGAGGGGGGTGTAGCCAGGTGGAGGGATGGAGCCAGGTGGACAGGAGGGGGGTGTAGCCAGGTGGATAGGAGGGGGGTATAGCCAGTGGAGGGATAAGCCAGGTGGAGAGGAGGGGGTGGAGCCAGGTGGAGGGATGGAGCCAGGTGGATTGGAGGGATGGAGCCAGGTGGATTGGAGGGAGGTGTAGCCAGGTGGAGGGATGGAGCCAGGTGGATAGGAGGGGGGTGTAGCCAGGTGGAGGGATGGAGCCAGGTGGACAGAAGGGGGGTGTAGCCAGGTGGATAGGAGGGGGTGTAGCCAGGTGGAGGGATGAGCCAGGTGGATAGGAGGGGGGTGGAGCCAGGTGGAGGGATGGAGCCAGGTGGATTGGAGGGATGGAGCCAGGTGGACTGGAGGGATGGAGCCAGGTTGATAGAAGGGGGGGTGGAGCCAGGTGGAGGGAGTCACACATTAGTGAAAAGGTCTGACTGGAAGCCCTCATCCCCAGCGCTTCCCCCCCACCAACTGACAAGTTCTTACCTTGGGGCACTTCTTTCCAGCTCCCTCCACATGGCAGCGGGCAGCAGTCAATTTGTCACAAGTCCCAGGATTAGGAGTGGGGGTCTCCTACAGGCTGTGAGTCCCAGCCCACGCACGGGAGACCTCCTCCAGCTCATCCCCCATCCGATCAGCTGATCGTTTGGTTCCACCCCGTGCTCTGGCGGACGACCACGGAGAGGCTGGGTAAGCAGGGCGGGCTGCAGGAGCAGCTTTGTTTTGGGCTCCTCCAAGACAAGTGGCCCGGCGGCCTCGGCCCAGCGTGTGTCCTATGGCCAGTCCAACCAGCTGTCTCTGTGCACAATGCCGCTCGCCCTGCTCCTCCAATGGCTGTGCATCACCCAGGGAGGGAGGCGGGGCAGAGAGCTGACACCCACAGCTGCTGGACATTGGTATGGTCGCCCCTGGCTCTGGGGGAGGGGGAATCTGCCTGCTCCTTCTCCCCGCCAAGCGACTCTGCAGCCAACCAGATGGAGCCGCGGGAGCCGCCTCCCACTATACTCCACACCGCACCAGCCACCACCCGCCAGGCGGGAACCAATCCTCTTGAAGCGGGGACCCAGCGGTTGTGGCTGTGCCCCTACGCGGCAGTGCGCCTTAGGCGGCTGCTTGGTTTGCCTAGTGGGAGCGCCGGCCCTGCCTCTGGTAGTTCCCTGGACTCAGTTCTCTTTGATTTATGCATTCCCCCCGATTCCTCTTCTGCCACATCTTTTGCGCAGGATATGAGAGGCGATGATATCAGTCATTCTGGTAGCTCCAGCCTGGACCAGGAGGGCCTGCTACCCAGAGGTAGTAAGATTAGCAGTAGGCAAGCCTTGGACGCTTACGCTCCGACTCGATCTACAGTCACAGGGGCCTATATTCCACCCGAATTTACGCTCGCTAAATTTGGCGGCGTGGCTATTGAAGCGAGGCACCTCTAATGCCCCGTACACAGGGTCGGATTTTCCGACAGAAAATGTGTGATAGGACCTTGTTGTCGGAAATTCCGACCGTGTGTAGGGTCCATCACACATTTTCCATCGGATTTTCCGACACACAAAGTTTGAGAGCAGGCTATAAAATTTTCCGACAACAAAATCCGTTGTCGGAAATTCCGATCGTGTGTACACAAATCTGACGGACAAAGTGCCGTGATGCTCAGAATAAATAAAGAGATGAAAGCTATTGGCCACTGCCCCATTTATAGTCCCGACGTACATGTTTTATGTCACCGCGTTCAGAATGATCGGATTTTCCGACAACTTTGTGTGACCGTGTGTATGCAAGATAAGTTTGAGCCAACATCCGTCGGAAAAAATCCTAGGATTTTGTTGTCGGAATGCCCGAACAAAGTCCGACCGTGTGTACGGGGCATAAGTGTAGCAATATGGTTACATTTAATGAGGTTACAACATTTAGCAACATATTGCTACATTTAGAGGCACCTCTATTCTCTTTTATTCTCTATAGCTCCTGCTGGATTTTGCTTCTAATCCCCTTGTGGAGGCTTACATTTGTTGAAAGACATTTTATGGTTACACAACCTGGTCACATTGCTATAATCTTTTTATATAGACTAAAAACTGAAGGACCAATGGAAAAAATGGTTGTAGAATGAATCATCTGAGTGTCCATTATTTCTTATGGGGAAATTTGCTTTGATATACAAGTGCTTTGGATTACAAGCATGTTTCTGGAACGAATTGTGCTCGCAATCCAAGGCTTTACTGTACTTCAGCTAGAAGGGTCTCCAAATTGGTGGCCCTTTCCTGTAAGGAGCCATATTTGATTTTGCACCATGATAAAGTGGTGCTACGTCCTGTTCCGTCCTTTTTTGCCTAAGGTAGTTTCTGAATTTCATTTAAATCAGGACATTGTTCTACCTTCTTTTTTCTCTCAGCCTGGCTCGCCAGAAGAGAAGCAGTTGCACCTTTTGGATGTGGTGCGGGCGGTCAGAATCTACCTGGAAAGGTCTGCAAGCATCAGAAGTTCTGATGTGTTTTTTCTTTTGCCGGAAGGCCCCAAGAAGGGTCAAGCGGCTTCTAAGGATTTTATTTTACTTTGGATTTGCCAGTTAATCACTCCTTCCTTTGGCGTTAGAGCTCATTCTACCAGGGGTGTTGGAACCTCCTGGGCTTTTCGCCATCAGGCGTCAGTGGCGCAGATGTGCAAGGCCGCCACTTGATCTTCGGTACATACGTTCACAAGATTTTATCAGGTGGATGTTAAGGCAGCAGAGGACTCGGCTTTTGGATGTAGTGTCTTGCGGGCTGCTGTATAAATCTTATGGTGGTGTTTTCATACAGTGTGTCTCCCTCCCCTCAAGGGATGTCCCAGGTAGTAATGTTGATAGCTGCTCTGTGTCCCGTGATGTACAAGAAAGAAAATGTAATTTTTTATTCATACTTACCTGTAAAATCCAATTCTTTGAGTACATCACGGGACACAGAGGTCCCTCCCTTCTCTTTTTGGGAATTCATTGCTTGCTACAAAACTGGAGTACTTCCTGTATGTGAGGGGTTATATAGGGGATCACTTCCTGTTTTTGGTTATTCTACCAGTGTCCATTCACCTATAGGTGGCGCATAACCCAGGTAGTAATGTATATGGCTGCTCTGTGCCCCATGATGTACTCAAAGAAATGGATTTTACAGGTAAGTATGAAGAAAAAAATCCAATTATTTGAGTTAATGAGGCATGAAAAAATGTGGCCTGAGCATCTGCCCTCTGGGCACAACTGGGTTAATAAAAGATCAAGTCACCTTTGTGTCACCAGAAATTAGTGCGACAAAATAATTTTCAAAGGTTGGCTGTCACTAAAGTTCTGTGACATGGTTACATGCAGTGCATGGTTACATAAGTGGCCCTTACCCAATAAATAGACGTGTCATGCAGAGATTGCATGTTTGTTTTTAGATTTTTTTTTAACTTTAATTTTTAACTATGAATAATGAGATGCACATCAAGGTCACAAAGATGATATGATCAGATGCCCACAAACCTTTTGGCCATAGGTTTCCTTGAACATGGAGGCCCACACCATACCTTCCAACTTTCTGAGATGGGAATGAGGGACACCTATTAGCAAAAGTATGCAGGCATAGGACGCTCCCTTAAAGGAGAATTGTACAAAAGATATTGATCGGTTAAACCCACGAGTGCTTTTTTACCACTACTATTCCCATTATATTGGCTTGTGGAATTTACAAATGTAGCAATTTAGAAATTGAATGAAAGGTTTAGCTCTGGGAAACACTTTTTGAAAGCTAAATAGTGCATTTTATATACAACTATATAGATCAGACCAGAATGAGGGACAAATGAGTGGCTATGAGGGACAGAGGGACATTATTCCAAATCAGGGACAGTCCCTCGAAATCAGGGATAGTTGGGAGCTATGCCCACACTGATGCTTTCCGATGCTGATAGCGGTACACATGTGGCACTTTTGTCCTTCCCTTTTCTTTGCAGACAAGTGAATGACCAGACTCTACTCACACTGAGATTTTACAAACTCTGAGAAAAATGCCACATGCCCCTGATGGAGCATACCGGACTTACTTGAAACAGTTGGCTTCAGTCACATTCATCTCCCAGCTTTTAACCAGTTGCTGACTGCCTAACGCAGATATACTGCGGCAGAATGGCACCGGCAGGCAAAATCACGTACCTGGTACGGGATTGCCTTCCCGCGGGCGGGGGGTCCGATCGGACCCCCCCCGGTGCCCGAGGCAGTCGGCTTCTGACTGGGAGCGTTCAGAGATGAGGGGGAAGCCATCCATTCGTGGCCCCCCCCTCGCGATCGCTCCCAGCCAATGAGATCATTCCCCTGCCTCTGTATAGTACACAGAGGCAGAGGAAATGATGTCATCTCTCCTCGGCTCTGTATTTTCCGTTCCGGCGCCGAGGAGAGAAGACATCCGAGTGAGTGCACAAACACACACACACAGTAGAACATGCCAGGCATACTTTACACCCCCCTTTACCCCCCCCCCCGATCACCCCCTAATCACCCCTCCCCCCCGTCACACTGACACCAAGCAGTTTTTTTTCTGATTACTGCATTGGTGTCAGTTTGTGACAGTTAGTGTGGTGGGGCAGTTAGTGTTAGCCCCCTTTAGGTCTAGGATACCCCCCTAACCCCCCCTAATAAAGTTTTAACCCCTTGATCACCCCCCATCGCCAGTGTCGCTAAGCGATCATTTTTCTGATCGCTGTATTAGTGTCACTGGTTACGCTAGTTAGGGAGGTACATATTTAGGTTCGCCGTCAGCGTTTTATAGCGTCAGGGACCCCCATATACTACCTAATAAATGTTTTAACTCCTTGATTGCCCCTAGTTAACCCTTTCACCACTGATCACCGTATAACTGTTACAGGTGACGCTGGTTAGTTCGTTTATTTTTTATAGTGTCAGGGCACCACTGTTTATTACCTGATAAAGGTTTGGCCCCCTGATCGCCCGGCGGTGATATGCATCGCCCCAGGCAGCGTCAGGTTAGCGCCAGTACCGCTAACACCCACGCACGCAGCATACGCCTCCCTTAGTGGTATAGTATCTGAACGGATCAATATCTGATCCAATCAGATCTATACTAGCGTCCCCAGCAGTTTAGGGTTCCCAAAAACGCAGTGTTAGCGGCATCAGCCCAGATACCTGCTAGCCCCTGTGTTTTGCCCATCCGCCCGGCCCAGCCCAGCCCACCCTAGTGCAGTATCGATCGATCACTGTCACTTACAAAACACTAAACGCATAACTGCGGCGTTCGCAGAGTCAGGCCTGATCCCTGCGATCGCTAACAGTTTTTTTTGGTAGCATTTTGGTGAACTGGCAAGCACCAGCCCCAAGCAGCGTCAGGTTAGCGCCTGTAGCGCAAACACGCACGCACCATACACCTCCCTCAGTGGTATAGTATCTGAACGGATCAATATCTGATCCGATCAGATCTATACTAGCGTCCCCAGCAGTTTAGGGTTCCCAAAAACGCAGTGTTAGCGGGATCAGCCCAGATACCTGCTAGCACCTGCGTTTTGCCCCTCCGCCCGGCCCAGCCCAGCCCACCCCAGCCCACCCAAGTGCAGTATCGATCGATCACTGTCACTTACAAAACACTAAACGCATAACTGCAGCGTTCGCAGAGTCAGGCCTGATCCCTAACAGCTAACAGTTTTTTTGGTAGCGTTTTGGTGAACTGGCAGTTTAGGGTTCCCAAAAACGCAGTGTTAGCGGGATCAGCCCAGATACCTGCTAGCACCTGCATTTTGCCCCTCCGCCCGGCCCAGCCCAGCCCACCCCAGCCCACCCAAGTGCAGTATCGATCGATCACTGTCACTTACAAAACACTAAACGCATAACTGCAGCGTTCGCAGAGTCAGGCCTGATCCCTAACAGCTAACAGTTTTTTTGGTAGCGTTTTGGTGAACTGGCAAGCGCCAGCGGCCTAGTACACCCGGTCGTAGTTAAACCAGCACTGCAGTAACACTTGGTGACGTGGCGAGTCCCATAAGTGCAGTTCAAGCTGGTGAGATGGCAAGCACAAGTAGTGTCCCGCTGCCACCAAGAAGAAGACAAACAGGCCCGTCGTGCCCATAATGCCCTTCCTGCTGCATTCGCCAATCCTAATTTGGAACCCACCACTTCTGCAGCGCCCGTACTTCCCCCATTCACATCCCCAACCAAATGCAGTCGGCTGCATGAGAGGCATTTTCTTTATGTCCTCCCGAGTACCCCGTACCCAACAAATCCCCCCAAAAAAGATGTTGTGTCTGCAGCAAGCGCGGATATAGGCGTGACACCCGGTATTATTGTCCCTTCTGTCCTGACAATCCTGGTCTTTACATTGGTGAATGTTTTGAACGCTACCATACACTAGTTGAGTATTAGCGTAGGGTACAGCATTGCACAGACTAGGCGCACTTTCACAGGGTCTCCCAAGATGCCATCGCATTTTGAGAGACCCAAACCTGGAACCCCTTTACAGTTATAAAAGTTACAGTTACAAAAAAAGTGTAAAAAAAAAAAAAAACACAAAAAAATATATAAAATAAAAAAAATAGTTGTCGTTTTATTGTTCTCTCTCTCTCTCTATTCTCTCTCTATTGTTCTGCTCTTTTTTACTGTATTCTATTGTGCAATGTTTTATTGTTATTATGTTTTATCATGTTTGCTTTTCAGGTATGCAATTTTTTATACTTTACTGTTTACTGTGCTTTATTGTTAACCATTTTTTTGTCTTCAGGTACTCTATTCACGACTTTGAGTGGTTATACCAGAATGATGCCTGCAGGTTTAGGTATTATGTTGGTATCATTCTTTTCAGCCAGCGGTCAGCTTTCATGTAAAAGCAACCCTAGCAGCTAATTAGCCTCTAGACTGCTTTTACAAGCAGTGGAAGGGAATGCCCCCCCCCCACCGTCTTCCGTGTTTTTCTCTGGCTCTCCTGTCTCAACAGGGAACCTGAGAATGCAGCCGGTGATTCAGCCAGCTGACCATAGAGCTGATCAGAGACCAGAGTGGCTCCAAACATCTCTATGGCCTAAGAAACCGGAAGCTACGAGCATTTTATAACTTAGATTTCGCCGGATGTAAACAGCGCCATTGGGAAATTGGGAAAGCATTTTATCACACCGATCTTGGTGTGGTCAGATGCTTTGAGGGCAGAGGAGAGATCTAGGGTCTAATAGACCCCAATTTTTTCAAAAAAGAGTACCTGTCACTACCTATTGCTATCATAGGGGATATTTACATTCCCTGAGATAACAATAAAAATTATTTTTTTTTAAAAAAATGAAAGGAACAGTTTAAAAAAAAAGATAAAAAAGCAAAAAAATAATAAAGAAAAAAAAAAAAAGGCACCCCTGTCCCCCCTGCTCTCGCGCTAAGGCGAATGCAAGCGTCGGTCTGGCGTCAAATGTAAACAGCAATTGCACCATGCATGTGAGGTATCACCGCGAAGGTCAGATCGAGAGCAGTAATTTTAGCCGTAGACCTCCTCTGTAACCTGTAAAGGCTTTTAAAGGCTTTTAAAAATGTATTTATTTTGTTGCCACTGCACTTTTGTGCGCAATTTTAAAGCATGTCATGTTTGTCTTCAAGTGGTTAGAAGAGTGGGTGATGTGTGACATAAGCTTCTAAATGTTGTGCATAAAATGCCAGGACAGTTCAAACCCCCCCAAATGACCCCATTTTGGAAAGTAGACACCCCAAGCTATGTGCTGAGAGGCATGTCGAGTCCATGGAATATTTTATATTGTGACACAAGTTGCGGGAAAGAGACAATTTTTTTTCTTTTTTTTGCACAAAGTTGTTACTAAATGATATATTGCTCAAACATGCCATGGGAATATGTGAAATTACACCCCAAAATACATTCTGTTGCTTCTCCTGAGTACGGGGATACCACATGTGTGAGACTTTTTGGGAGCCTAGCCGCGTACGGGACCCCGAAAACCAAGCACCGCCTTCAGGCTTTCTAAGGGCCTATCACAGTTTTGGAGGCCATGGAATGCCCAGGTGGCACAACCCCCCCCCCCAAATGACCCCATTTTGGAAAATAGACACCCCAAGCTATTTGCTGAGAGGTATAGTGAGTATTTTGCAGACCTCACTTTTTGTCACAAAGTTTTGAAAATTGAAAAAAGAAAAAAAAAATGTTTTTTTCTTGTCTTTCTTCATTTTCAAAAACAAATGAGAGCTGCAAAATACTCACCATGCCTCTCAGCAAATAGCTTGGGGTGTCTACTTTCCAAAATGGGGTCATTTGGGGGGGGTTGTTCCACCTGGGCATTCCATGGCCTCCGAAACTGTGATAGGCAGTGAAGAGTGAAATCAAAAATTTACACCCTTAGAAATCCTGAAGGCGGTGGTATCCCCATACTCAGGAGAAGCAGCTAAATGTATTTTGGGGTGCAATTCCACATATGCCCATGGCCTGTGTGAGCAATATATCATTTAGTGACAACTTTGTGCAAAAAAAAAAAAAAAAGTGTCACTTTCCCGCAACTTGTGTCAAAATATAAAATATCCCATGGACTCAACATGCCTCAAAGCAAATAGCTTGGGGTGTCTACTTTCCAAAATGGGGTCATTTGGGGGGGGGGTTTGTGCCATCTGGGCATTTTATGGCCTTCAAAACTGTGATAGGTAGTGAGGAGTAAAATCAAAAATTTACGCCCTTAGAAATCCTGAAGGCGGGGATTGGTTTTCGGGGCCCTGTACGCGGCTAGGCTCCCAAAAAGTCCCACACATGTGGTATCCCCGTACTCAGGAGAAGCAGCTAAATATATTTTGGGGTGCAATTTCACATATGCCCATGGCCTGTGTGAGCAATATATCATTTAGTGACAACTTTTTGTAATTTTTTTTTTTTGTCATTATTCAATCACATGGGACAAAATAAATTAATATTCAATGGGCTCAACGTGCCTCTCAGCAATTTCCTTGGGGTGTCTACTTTCCAAAATGAAGTCATTAGGGGGGTTTTGTACCACCCTGCCATTTTAGCACCTCAAGAAATGACATAGGCAGTCATAAACTAAAAGCTGTGTAAATTCCAGAAAATGTACCCTAGTTTGTAGACGCTATAACTTTTGCGCAAACCAATAAATATACGCTTATTGACATTTTTTTTACCAAAGACATGTGGCCGAATACATTGTGGCCTAAATGTATGACTAAAATTGAGTTTATTGGATTTTTTTTATAACAAAAAGTAGAAAATATAATTTTTTTTCAAAATTTTCGGTCTTTTTCCGTTTATAGCGAAAAAAATAAAAACTGCAGAGGTGATCAAATACCATCAAAAGAAAGCTCTATTTGTGGGAAGAAAAGGACGCAAATTTTGTTTGGGTACAGCATTGCATGACCGTGCAATTAGCAGTTAAAGCAACGCAGTGCCAAATTGTAAAAAGTGCTCTGGTCAGGAAGGGGGTAAATCCTTCCGGGGCTGAAGTGGTTAAACAGCTCTGTCTCTTTCACCCTGCGATCACTAGGGATGGGCTGAACACCCCTCGGTTGGGTTCGCACCAGAAAATGCGAACAGGCAAAAAATTTGTGTGAACATGCAAACCCTATTAAAGTTTAAATATATGTGATAGAGTCTTGGGAGCTACCCAAAAAACTAAACTAATTATATATGGACTAGAAACACAGTGTGTGTGTGTATGTGTGTGTGTGTGAGAAAGGTATTCAAAAGACCAGCTGCTAGCACTGATCACATCCCCATATGCATGTGCACAAAAATCAATGTATAATGCCCCGTAAACACGGTCGGACTTTGTTCGGACATTCCGACAACAAAATCCTAGGATTTTTTCCGACGGATGTTGGCTCAAACTTGTCTTGCATACACACGGTCACACAAAGTTGTCGGAAAATCCGATCGTTCTAAACGCGGTGACGTAAAACATGTACATCGGGACTATAAACAGGGCAGTGGCCAATAGCTTTCATCTCTTTATTTATTCTGAGCATGCGTGGCACTTTGTCCGTCGGATTTGTGTACACACGATCGGAATTTCCGACAACGGATTTTGTTGTCGGAAAATTTTATATCCTGCTCTCAAACTTTGTGTGTCGGAAAATCCTAAGGAAAATGTGTGATGGAGCCTACACACGGTCGGAATTTCCGACAACAAGGTCCTATCACACATTTTACGTCGGAAAATCCGACCGTGTGTACGGGGTATAAGAGTGCAGCGCTGAATCATGAAATATGAACAAATATCAAAAATCATTGAATCAAAAAACATATAAAGTGCATAATTAAATGTCCATGTAATAAAGTGCAAAAAAGTCCATATTAAAACAGTGAAAATTCCACAAATAGATGTTGATTGATGAACAACTAAAAATCGTGAAATCCTATGTAAAACTTCCAGACCACCAATGAATCACCTCAGGTAGGAAAAAGCCTGTGAGCCACCCCTGTTCTCCTCCTCAGGATGTCAGCAGCAGAGTATATGCAGAGAAAAAGACTCCTGTAGTGCTTTGATTAGTTTAAAACACTTAACATGCGTTTATATTGTGAAATCTTGTATATCTTGTATCTGTTAATCTTGTGTCAACATTGGGACAAGGTGTGGGGGGCCCCAAAGCACCCTCCCCATGTTGAGGGCAAGCGGCCTGGTATATTTCAGAAGGGGGGGCTCTCCCTCGTCCCCCCCTATCCTGGCCTGCCAGGCTGCCTGCTCGGATAAGTGTCTGGTATGGATTTTGGGGGGGACCCCACGCCAATTATTTTTTTAATTTTGGCGTGGAGTTCCCCTTAAAATCCATGCCAGACCCAAAGGGCCTGGTATGGATTTTGGGGGGGACCCTATGCTTTTTTTTTATTTTGGCGTGGGGTTCCCCTTAAAGTCTATACCAGACCTAAAGGGCCTGGTATGGATGGGGGGGGGGAATGCCATTTTTTTCTTTTTAATTCTTTAATTCTGTCATAGGGTTCCCCTTAACCACTTCAATACACTATATTATATACTGTACACTGACTGCAGTATATATATATAAAAATACACACACACACACTACACTGTCTGCACTGTATTTATATACATATATAAATCTAATAAATCTATATATATCTATAGATATATATCTATATCTATAGATATATCTATATATACAGTACATATCTATATACTATACCGCCTGCACTGTATATATAGTCTACACTGAATGCATATATATATATACTACACTGTATATACTGTATCTCACAAAAGTGAGTACACCCCTCACATTTTTGTAAATATTTTATTATACCTTTTCATGTGACAACACTGAAGAAATGACACTTTGCTACATTGTAAAGTACAGAGTGTACAGCTTGTATAACAGTGTAAATTTGCTGTCCCCTCAAAATAACTCAGCACACAGCTATTAATGTCTAAACCGCTGACAACAAATGTGAGTACACCCCTAAGTGAAAATGTCCAAATTGGGCCCAATTAATAGCCATTTTCCCTACCCGGTGTCGTGTGACTCGTTAGTGTTACAAGGTCTCAGGTGTGAATGGGGAGCAGGTGTGTTAAATTTGGTGATATTGCTCTCTCTCTCTCATAATGGTCACTAGAAGTTCAACATGGCACCTCATGGCAACGAACTCTCTGAGGGTCTGAAAAAAGGAATCGTTGTTCTACATAAAGATGGCCTAGGCTATAAGAAGATTGCCAAGACTCTGAAACTAAGCTGCAGCATGGTGGCCAAGACCATACAGCTTAACAGGACAGGTTTCACTCAGAACAGGCCTCGCAATGGTCGACCAAAGTAGTTGAGTGCATGTGCTCAGCGTCATATCCATAGGTTGTCTTTGGGAAATAGACGTATGAGTACTGCCAGCATTGCTGCAGAGGTTGAAGGGTTGGGGGGTCAGCCTGTCAGTGCTCAGACCATACGCTGCACACTGCATCAAATTGATCTGCATGGCTGTTGTCCAAGAAGGAAGACTCTTCTAAAGATGATGCACAAAAGAAAGCCTGCAAACAGTTTGCTGAAGACAAGCAGACTAAGGACATGGATTACTGGAACATGTCCTGTGCTCTGATGAGACCAAGATAAACTTATTTGGTTCATATGGTTTCAAGCGTGTGTGGCAGGAGAACAAAGACAAGTGTGTCTTGCCTACAGTCAAGCATGGTGGTGGGAGTGTCATGGTCTGGGCAATGCTGTATCCTGGCCTAGGCCAACAAGGCCCAGGCCTAGGGCAGCACTTTGCAGGGGGGCAGCACAGAAAGAGTCCATGCCGGCTTGCGCTATACTGTTAGTGTAGCACCAGTCCTATGGGGTGTAATGGGCTGAGAGGAAAATTAGTCTAGCGCCCCCACAAAGCGGCTGCACTGCTTCTGGTATGCAGACGGCTGGCATTCAACAACTGGGGGGGGGGTGCTGCTTCTAATTTTGACTGTCCTCTCATCCTGGACGACAAACCTTCCTCACTGTGCTATATGTTTTCTGCTGCACCATTGGCATGGTTATATCTTCTTAGTCCTCTCCATAAAAGTAATCAGAAATTTGTGCTTAAAGTAGAACTATAGGCAACACTTTTTTTCCCCCATTTTGGAAAGAGTAAGGGAGGGTTATAGCCCCTGTCAGTTTATTTTTTTACCATCCCTGTCCCATTGCAGAGATTTCCCTTCACTTCCTGCCCCATAGCCAAACAGTAAGTGAGAGGAAATCTATGCAAATTAAGGGAATCCATTGCGCCCCCCCCCCCCAGGCCCTCAGAAATAGTGTCCCCACTCGAAAATTTCAGGGTGGGTCTTAAACAGTAAGGGTTGTGGCCTTGACAGGAAGGGGTGGGTCATATATAAATTAAGGGTGTATGAGTTTAGTCAGGCCTAGGGCAGCACAAAACCTAAATACACTACTGGGTCTGGGGCTGCATGAGTGCTGCCAGCACTGGGGAGCTACAGTTCATTGAGGGAACCATGAATGCCAACATGTACTGTGACATACTGAAGCAGAGCATGAGCATCTGCCTACGGAGACTGGGCCGCAGGGCAGTATTCCAAGATAATAACAACCCCAAACACAGCTCCAAGATGACCACTGCCTTGCTAAAGAAGCTGCCGTTAAGGGTGATGGACTGGCCAAGCATGTCTCCAGACCTAAACCCTATTGTGCATCTGTGGGGCATCCTCAAACAGAAGGTGGAGGAGTGCAAGGTCTCTAACATCCACCAGCTCTGTGATGTCATCATGAAGGAGTGAAAGAGGACTCCAGTGGCAACCTGTGAAACTCTGATTAACTCCATGCCCAAGAGGGTTAAGGCATTGCTGGAAAATAATGGTGACCACACAAAATATTGACACTTTGGGCCCAATTTAGACATTTTCACTTAGGGGTGTACTCACTTTTGCTGCCAGCGGTTTAGCCATTAACCGCTTCTGGACCAGAAGTTATACTGCGGCAGGTTGGCTCCTGCACAAGCCGTCATAGCTGTACGTCAGCTCTTTAAGACGCCTCCGGGGGCGAGCCCAAAGCGTGTCCCCGGAGCCTATGTGAGTGCCTGGTAGGCGCGATGACAGCCGGGCAACCTTGATTGCTCATTACAGAACGAGAATGGAGATGTGTGTGTGTAAACACACAAATCCTGGTTCTTTTAGGGGAGTAGAGACATAACGTGTGTTCATACTAAGTATGAGCACCGATCTCTCTCTCCTGCTAGTCAGTCCCACCCCCCTACAGTTAGAACACACCTAGGGAACACAGTTAACCCCTTGATCGCCCCCTATGTTAACCCCTTCAGTGCCAGTGTAATTTATACAGTAATAAGTGCATTTTTATAGCACTGATCGCTGTATAAATGTCACTGGTCCCAAAAATGTGTCAAAAGTGTCCGTTTTGTCCGCCACAATATTGCAGTCCCTATAAAAATCGTTGATCGCTGCCATCACTAATAAAAAAAAATTTAATAATAAAAATGCCATAAATCTATCCCCTATTTTGTAGACGCTATAGATTTTGTGCAAACCAATCAGTATACACTTATTGCGATTTTTTTTTTACCAAAAATATGTAGAAGAATACATATCGGCCTAAACTGAAGAAAATCATTTTTTTTTTTTTTTTTAAATGTGGGTTATTTGTTATAGCAAAAAGTAAAAGGTATTGTGTTTTTTTTTTAAATTGTCACTCTTCTTTCGTTTATAGCGCAAAAAAATAAAAACGCAGAGGTGATCAAATACCAACAAAAGAAAGCTTTATTTGTGGGAAAAAAAGGATGTCAATTTTGTTTGGGTAGTCAGTTAAATGAGTCAGGATTGTCAGTTAAAGCGACGCATTGCCGTATTGCAAAAAACGGCCTGGTCATTAAGCAGCCAACTCTTCTGGGGCTCAAATGTTTAAAGGCTGTGTGTTGAGTTATTTTGAGGGGACAGCAAATTTACACTGTTATACAAGCTGTACACTCACTACTTTACACTGTAGCAAAGTGTCATTTCTTCAGTGTTGTCACATGAAAATTATAATAAAATATTTACAAAAATGTGAGAGGTGTACTCACTTTTGTGAGATACTGTGTATATATATATATATATATATATATATATATATATATACACATATATATATATATATATATATATATATATATACACATACACACACACACACACACACACAGTATCTCACAAAAGTGAGTACACCCCATCACATTTTATGTTATATTTTATAAGATCTTTTCATGTGACAACACTGAAGAAATGACACTGTGCTACAATGTAAAGTAGTGAGTGTACAGCTTATATAACAGTGTCAATTTGCTGTCCCCTCAAAATAACTCAACACACAGCCATTAATGTCTAAACTGCTGGCAACAAAAGTGAGTACACCCCTAAGTGAAAATGTCCAAATTGGGCCCAATTAGCCATTTTCCCTCTCCGGTGTCATGTGACTTGTTAGTGTTACAAGGTCTCAGGTGTGAATGGGGAGCAGGTGTGGTAAATTTGGTGTTATTGCTCTCACTCTCTCACACTGGTCCCTGGAAGTTCAACATGGCACCTCATGACAAAGAACTCTCTGAGGATTTGAAAAATAAAGAATTGTTGCTCTATGTAAAGATGGCCTAAGCTATAAGAAGATTGCCAAGACCTTGAAACTGAGCTGCAGCATGGTGGCCAAGACCATATAGCAGTTTAACAGGACAGGTTCCACTCAGAGCAAGCCTCACCATGTTCGACCAAAGAAGTTGAGTGCACGTGCTCAGCGTCATATCCAGAAGTTGTCTTTGGGAAATAGACTTATGAGTGTGCCAGCATTGCTACAGAGGTTTAAGGGGTGGGGTCAGCCTGTCAGTGCTCAGACCATATGCCGCACACTGGTCTGAGCACTGAGCACAAATTGGTCTGCATGGCTGTTGTCCCAGAAGGAAGCCTCTTCTAAAGATGATGCACAAGAAAGCCCACAAACAGTTTGCTGAAGACAAGCAGACTAAGGATGAATCACTGGAACCATCTCCTGTGGTCTGATGAGACCAAGATAAAACGTATTTGGTTCAGATGGTTTCAAGCGTGTGTGGCTGCAACCAGGTGAGGAGTACAAAGACAAGTGTCATGTGGGAGTGTCATGGTCTGGGGTTGCATGAGTGCTGCTGGCACTGGAGAGCTACAGTTCATTGAGGGAACCATGAATGCCAACATGTACTGTGACATACTGAAGTAGAGCATGATCCCCTCCCTTTGGAGACTGGGCCGCAGGGCAGTATTCCAACATAACGACCCCAAACACACCTCCAAGATGACCGCTGCCTTGCTAAAGAAGCTGAGGGTAAAAGTGATGGACTGGCCAAGCATGTCTCCAGACCTAAACCCTATAGAGCATCCGTGGGGCATCCTCAAATGGAAGGTGGAGGAGCGCAAGGTCTCTTGGAGGAGTGGAAGAGGACTTCAGTGGCAACCTGTGAAGCTCTGGTGAACTCCATGCTCAAGAGGGTTAAGGCAGTGCTGGAAAATAATGGTGGCCACACAAAATATTGAAACTTTGGGCCCAATTTGGACATTTTTGCTTGGGGGTGCACTTACTTTTGTTGCCAGCGCTTTAAACATTAATGGGTGTGTCCTGAATTATTTTGAGGGGACAGCAAATTTATACAAGCTGTAAACTCCCTACTATACATTGTAGCAAAGTGTAATTTCGTCAGCGTTGTCACATGAAAAGATATAATAAAATATTTACAAAAATGTGAGGGCTGTACTTTTGTGAGATAATATATGTAGGAAGGCCAGTATGGTGGCCTGAATTTATGGGAGGAGCCCAGGGGGTATTTAAGCAGCCCGCTCACCTGTGGTGCTTGTCGGTTTCCTGTGCGCGATATACGTCACTAGGCCGACGATTCGAATGCCAGCGTCCGCTAGTTCTTGTCTCGCAAGTTCCCGTTTTCGCAAATTTCCGTGCTCGAGAGTTTCGAAGTCCGTGTTACCGATTCGTAGTTCGTACCGCGCGTCTGGCTTGGCTGTTGCAGGTAGGGTCCCGTGGGACTTTGTTTTTTACGCATTGTTAGATATCATGTCACTAAACCGTGATATCAAACTTACGAGTCACTCGCAATTTCACAAACGTAACCGCAATGCATACCACTCGCACTTTCGTTATGTTACCATTTCCCGTTATCTGAAAAAACCACCGCGACATAGACGTCGCTTCATTTCTGGCATGTCTAATTATTACCAGGCGTCAGCAAACAGCCGTAGCGATTCGCAATTCCTTATCGAACCACGTCAGTTCGATACCAATCATTTCTCATTTTTGAACATTTCTAAATACATTTCTAACATTTCAAACCATTTTGAATCATTTCTTTCATTTCAGTCACGTACCGCGCTCCGATTCGAATCCAGTCGCATCTAAAGATGCACCGATTCGCTCCGGTGTGCCCCAGTAGTTATGGCCTCATTTCAGTACATGCTCCAGAGTCACGTCATTATCAGTCGCTTTCGACTCACCGATTCGTACCTCTGTCATGGTTATCATGCCACGTATCACGCTCCGTTACGAATTCAGTCGCATGGAAATGCACCGATTCGTCTCGGCGTGCCCCAGGTATTGGCCACATTTCAGTACATGCTTCAGAGTCCGATTCGCAGTCAGTCGCTATAGCGGCATGATCGATTCGTGCCTCTGTCATGGCAACAAAATGTTACACCTGCACTTACCACGCTCTGGTTCGAATCCAGTCGCATCTTCGATGCATCGATTCGTTACGGCGTGCCCCAGGACCCAGCCTCATTTCTGGACATGCTCCAGAGTCCGGTTCGTTGTCAGTCGCAGCTGCGGCACGACCGATTCGTGCCTCTGTCATGGCGAAACGTTTTCCATTCATTTCACTCTAAGGCAAACATTTCATCTATTTCGTTGTCGCATGCCGCGCCCCGATTCAAGTTCAGGGCATCCGTCAGACATCGATTCATCCTGGCAAGCCCCAGTTGGCGTGGCTTCATTGGCGCAGTCATGGCACACCGATTCGTGCCTCTGTCATGGCACAAACGGTTCACTCATTTATTTAATGCCATGCACCTGTCGCTTAAACATGTTACAATTTACCTTTCAAACCAGGTAGTCAAACCCTCCACCGGTTGTCATCTGTCATTTCCTCTAGGTCAGTCAAAAAAAAAAAGGGGGGGGCCATACCCCGTCTTCCTTCGAAGTTCAGTCATGGTCCCGATTCATTCGTTGAAACCTTTGCCTCGCTACTATACCCCCTCATAGTCACAGCACATCCAAGTATAACTTCTTGCAATCGTTGCAAATACGCATCCAAACACAACTTCTTGCATTTCATTGCAAGCACACATCGAAACATAATTCTCGCAATTGTTGCAAGCACACATCCCATCATGACTTCTTGCAATCGTTGCAAGTACGCATCCAAACAGAACGTCTTGCAATCGTTGCAAGCACACATCCAAGCACAATTTCTTGCAATCATTTCAAACACGCATCCAATCATAAAACTTCTTGCAAACGTTGCAGGCATGCATTCAAGCATAACTTCTTGCAATCGTTGCAAGTACGCATCCAATTACAACTTCTCGCAACCATTGCAAGCACATATCCAAGCTTAACTCTTGCAGTCTTGCAAGCACATGCAGCAATACGAACTTTTCACAGTCACTACAAACACATCTCCACCGACAGGAACTACCTTGCAATCGTTGCAAGCACACATTCAAGCACAAATCTTACAATCAGTACAAGACACGCATCTTAGCATAACTTCTTGCAAATGTTGCAAGCATGCATCCAAGCATAACTTCTTGCAATCATTGCAAGCACAGATCCAGTCACAACTTCTTGCAAATGTTGCAGGGACACACCCAAGCATAACTTCTTGCAATCATGGCAAGCACGCATCCAAACACAACTTTATAATCGTTGCAAACATACATCCAAGTTTAACTCCTTGCAGCCCGTGCAAGCACATGCAGTAATACGGACTTCTTGCAGTCACGGCAAACACATCTCCATTGACACAAATTCCCTGGCAATTGTTGCAAACACGTATTTAATTTCAATAGTTTTATTGGTTTTTAAGATAATCAATTGACATATCACATCAAAATATATCATTGATAGCGTAGGCTGAAAACATCGAGCCTTCCTCAGACACCAGTAATACAGTATTACAACTAGATAATACAGTCAGTTATCAGTTGAGTGCTATTGCGATATTTGAAATATGAATAACTGTCGTGTGCTTAAGTTATAACAAAAGAAATAATGAAAGAGCATAAATTTGCTCTGAATGGTTTGAACTTGCAAAGAAAGGTGTACATAAGGAGAACAGGAGGCAAATAAAGTTAATACACCGTTGAACCAGTACAGAGTGCCTCTTGTTCATTATTATTGTCTTTGTTTAACAGTCTCGCATAAAACTTCATTGACTAAAACTCAATGCACAAGTGTCTCAAAACTCAAGTTTCTCCCTCCTTAAACTTTGCTCTTCAATATAGTTTGTTTAAGTGAAACCTGTCCAATAGAGGGACCCTAGAGTATTGTGCATTGACTCTCAGTCAACAAACCCCTCGACGACCGCTTTGATGAGTATCAAACACAGACAATATTATAAATGTATCCGTTACATGGTATATGTGTGGTGCAAGGAAACGCAGAACTTGGTAAACATACATCTAACTTTCTAGCAGTCATGAAAATTGCAATAAATTTTGTTTCCAGCAGACAAAGTTAAATATCTCTGCGGTGAGTGACTACAGTTGCCTATGCTTGGATCCCACGGGGGGAGGCACTCTCTCCTCCCCGGGCACCCCGTTAGGGTTCTTGCTGTGCCCATCGGAGCGATCAAAGACCCTCCCCAGCCGGATCCCTTTCCCTGTATAGTCCTCATAGACACCACACCATTCTTGGAGCTAATGAAGACTTAGAACTATGCTATGCTGAATAACTATGGAATTTCGGAGCTAGAGAGGCCTTTCTTGAGTGTATGTGACCTACACCTTGTATGTACAAAGAGGCAACTTATCTTGGTGTGGGTTTCTCCTGTGTGCTCTGATTTATGTACGTGTCTGCCTCGTATGTCTATACATTTCCTACTGTATGGAATAATTAATTCATCCCTTTTTGAAAATAAGACAGTATATCACCAGATTTTTGGTAAGCATATCCTATGTATTACCCCGTCATGAATGTGTCTTGATGCGTATAACTTAAGGGCCAAGAGAGGCCTGTATATACCGAAGAGGCTCGCTGGCCCCTGTCTTAGAGAGAAGAAAACGTGTTAGAAGAAGAGAAGAAAGGCAAGAGAAAGAGAGAGAGAAAAGTTATTGGTACTGTAGAGTAGGTAGGTTACCTGGTCCCATCTCCATACCCGGATAGAGTGAAATATTACAATATCGCGCCCATGGTTCCCAAATGATATTGAATTTCTCAACCGTATCCAACAGTTTAGCTACAATTTTCTCCTGGGACATTATCCATGTTACCTTCCTTTTACAACATTGAAAGGACACTGTACGCCTTTTCCAGGCCTTTGCTATGGTAAGTTTTGCTCCCAATAAAATAAAGAAGGCTAACTTCTGGGAGCTTTTAGGTAGGTTCGGTATGGTATGATTGAGTAAAGCTATAGTTGGATCTGGCGCTATACGTATACTCATTAAACTGCCCATCATACAGAATATTTTCTTCCAGTAGGTTCTAATGCGCGGACAAGTCCACCAGACATGTAGCATAGTGCCTTCCAGTTTGCAATCTCTGAAGCAGGATGGAGAGGTCCCAGGATAAAACATGGCCAACTTAGCAGGTACATAATACCATCTTTCCATTACCTTTAAGCTAGCTTCTATCAGAGAGATATTATAAATACCTTTGTAAGAGCGGTCCCACCCTCTGAACCAGTCCCCTGAAGTCCAAGATCCGCTCAAGTCCTCCTCCCAGGTCCTGGCATATGCTGGTTTGTCCGACTTAGACATGAGTGCTGTGTATATTATCGAGATCCCCCCTTTCTGTCCGTCCAGGTTAGAACACCACTGTTCGTATGGTGTAATCGAGGGAGCTACTTGTATGTTGCACCAAAGTGATTGTATGAAGTGGAATATTTGGTTAAATCTGAACCTTTCAGAGTCAGGCATTTCCAATGTGCGTTTACAGTAATTCAAATTGATAGGACCCGTCGCAGTTAGATAGTGTCCTATCCTATAGAGTCCTTTGTCTGTCCACCACTTAAACGCCTGAATGTTTAGTCCTGGCGGGAACGCTGTGTTATTAAATATGTGTGACAGAGGTCTAAGTGGGGAAATTACAGACGTTTGAGTAAAAAGTTTATTGCAAAGTGCGATCGAGTGAGATAATGTGGGGGCCAGGATGGCTGGTCTGCTTTTGGGGTCGCACCATAATAAAAAGTCAATGGTGTTGCGAGGTGTAGCCTGCCTTTCCATAGACAACCAGTCAGGTTTTGAGCCCTTTCCGAAAATGAGGGAAATCTGCGCTAATTGAGCTGCCCGATAATAACCCCAGAGATCAGGCAATCCCAGCCCTCCCTGTGATCGTAAGCGTAAAAGAACAGTGGATGGGCATCTGTAACCCCTACTTCCCCATACAAAGCGTATTATCGACGATTGTAGTTTGTTGAGGAAGCCTTTCGTTAGGGGGATTGGGAGAGAGCGAAATAAATATAAGAGGCGGGGAAGTAGTGTCATCTTGATAGCGTTTACTCTTCCTACCCAGGAAAGACCATATTTAGCCCATTTATCTAATTCTTGTCTGCATTTCAGTATCATTGGAGGATAATTAGCTTTAAATAATCCCCCTATCTCAGAGGTTAAGTTAATTCCCAGATAAGGGATAGCCGTATCAGACCAAGAGAACTCAAAGCTTTGTTGAAGTTGTGAGAGAGTTTCTGCCGGTACCGTAATATTCAGGGCCACTGATTTAGTCATATTCACCGTCAGACCTGAGATTTTACTGAAAGTTCTTAGGATCCTGCATACTACTGGGGTGGATATCAGGGGGGAAGAGATGTACAGCAGTAAATCATCTGCGTATAAAGCGCATTTGTGTTCCTGGTCTCCACACCTCACCCCCCTGACATCCGGGTTTGTTCTGATGGCTATAGCCAATGTCTCTATGGCAATGGCGAATAGGAGGGGAGAAAGTGGGCATCCCTGTCTGGTACCCCTATTAATAGGCAGTGCTGCCGAGTATCTGCCCATGAGCCGCACTTGCGCCGAGGGGTTTGAATATAGAGACTTGATTATATTTCTGAAAGTGCTACCAAAGCCCCACCTTTGTAGGATATCAGACAGGTATTCCCAGTCAATAGAGTCGAATGCCTTATGTAGGTCGATTGATAAAATATATCCTTTTTGTGGTTGTCCCCCATCCCAGCTCGACTTCAGGAGAGATACTATATCTATGGTCCGTCTAATTTGATCCGGCCCCTGTCTGCCAGGTATGAAGCCTACCTGGTCTTTGTGTATATATGATGCAATGAAGCTAGACATTCTACTTGCTAAGATCTTCGTTAGAATTTTAACATCGTTATTAATTAGGGATATTGGTCGATAGTTCCCTATTTCCCTGGGATCCTTCCCTGGCTTGGGGATTACTGTTATGTACGCAGCATTTAATTCAGAGCCCAGTGGTCCCCCTTCTCTAAGGGAATTCAAGAATTTCATCAAGTGTGAGACCAGTGTAGGTCCGAACTTTTTGTAATAGCCGTTGGAGAACCCATCCGGGCCAGGGGAGGATCCAAGCTTCAATGAGTTCATGACATCCAGAACTTCTTCCTGGGTGAAGGGCTCTTCCATTAGCTCCCTATGTGACTGTGTTAGTGTCGGTAAGGTCAGGGAGTCAAGGAACTCCTGTTTAAGCTTTCCTTCCACAGACGCTTTAGATTTATACAGTTCATGGAAGAAGGTAAAAAATTCCTCCATAATCTTACTTGGATTTTGTGTTATATCTCCGGATTTGAGCTTAATTTTAGGGAAAGCTAATGCCCGGTGTTTCGGACTAATCTTAACCGCTAATCTGGCGCCTATCTTATCTTTTTGGCTGTAATATTTCGCTCCCATCCACCTGAGATGTTTTTCCGCTGCAGTGGTCAGAGTAAGGTTTAGGAGAGCCCTGGCCCTATCCAGGTTTGCTAGAGATTCAACGGTGGGTGTCCTTTTATGTGCCCTAGCTAGAGCCTTAAATTCTTCTGATTGTTTTAATGTGTCTGCCCTATGCTCCGCCTTAAGTTTCGCCGTCATTTGCATTATCTTTGCCCTGATCACTGGTTTGTGAGCTGCCCAGATCACTTCCGGTGAAACATCTGGGGTTGTGTTAATTTGAAAATATTCCTTGATGTAGTTTTCTAATATTGTGCACTGAATGGGGTCACTTAGTATGGATTCCTGTAGTCTCCATCTTGGGGGGTTATTATCCCTTGATGACTTTTTGAAACTTACTGTGACCATCGAGTGGTCCGATATTGGCGAGTCTACAATCTTGGATTTCAGTATCAATGGAATCGAATATGAGCGTGTAAAAATATGGTCAATCCTGGCGTGTGATCTGTGGGGTGCAGAATAATGTGTGTAATCCTTAACATGAGGGTTAGTTTCCCTCCAGATATCGATGAATCCCTCCTCCTGTAACATTTCAGCTATGTGAACACTTTGCCTAGAGGGACGCTTGGGTTCAGGTTTACCAGAGCCAGATATTCCCATTGAGAAGTCAAAAGCCACGTTCGTATCACCTCCGAGAAAGACAGAGCCTTTCATATGAGGTCGTAGCTTGATCATCATTGTTTCAAAAAAAATGTTCTGTCCCTTGTTCGGGGCGTAGTACGATATAAATGTATATAATTCCCCGTCTATATGTCCCGCAACTAGGATGTAACGACCCTGTGGATCAGCGATCACATCCGACTGGGAAATGTTAATGTGTTTAGCGAAACATATTGCTACTCCCTTTGTTTTGTTAGGAGCTGAAGATAAAAAAAATTGGGGATAATGGTGATGTAAAAATTTTGGTTGATATGATATGGGGAAGTGTGTTTCTTGTAAGAATAGTATATCAGCATGCATGGATTTAAAAAGTTGAAATGTCTTCCTACGCTTAATGGGAGAATTTAACCCCTGAGTGTTATTAGAAACAATCCTAAGGGATGAGCTAACCTTAACCTGATCAATCATGTGGTGTACCTTGTGGTGCTATGATGGTGTGGTGAGTCTTACCTAGTTGGTCGGGAGGATCTGTTTTACGCGGTGATGAGCCAGTGATTCGGGCCAATACGAGACCTGGGAGGAGAGACCATCTGCGGATCCGAGACCTGTACTCAATCGGAGGAATAGAAATCAGGAAGTAGAAGAAAGAAATGAAAAAGAGAAAAAGAAGAATAGTGATCAGTACATTAGGCAATATTTTATCACTCATATCAAGTGATGCGAGATCAATATCTAAGAAGTTAGTTTGGGAGTCCCCAGACTCCCCCCCATTCCCGAGGCAGAATGCACCAGGCATTCTGAGCCTCTTAACCCGTTAGAGCTATCCCCTCACTAGTGGAGAAGTTAGTCCTGAGAACCGGAGTACAAATGTCTCTCCGGTAATCACAAGGAGCGCATTGAAGCCACCACGGCTCCATCACCTGAGTTACATAACCATTTAAAGTGAACTTGCGGACTGAGACCATAACCGGTCTAACGGTCTTCAAAACCTCAAACATAACCTCTGAAACTTAAACCCACCACCCCGCCTGCTCTCTGTGAGGGAGATCCTCCCCCTCCAGGCCCCGTCCCATACCAGGCGAGGCCAGGGGGGGAGGTCAACCCCCCATCCAAATTCCCCACACAGACCTACCCCCATCCATGGAGTTTCATTCCCAACAGTGACCATCACCTTGATGGTATGAAACCCTCAGACTTCCTCCGTGAATGTATGTTAGGATAGAAGTCAATACCCATAATCAGTAACAACATAGTAAATTCAGACATATGCCTATTCCCCTCAGCCTCAGCCCAATCCCTGTAGGAGTCACAGTAAGATCTGACCCTCCCCCCTCCCCTCCCCCTTCAGCCGCTGCTTATTTCTGTATGAGAAGTTCAGCCTCAGGGGAAATGCCCATCTGTACGTTATGGCTCTTTCTGTAAGCAGGTGTAATAACGGTTTCAAAGAACGTCTCTTCTGGACTGTGTAGGGTGAAAGGTCGGCGAAAATTTGAATTTTGTGGCCCAGTAATTGTAGATTTTCTGTTCCCCTAGCTCTCCTCATAATTTCCTCCTTTATGGCATAATAGTGGGGTTTCACAATAATGTCTCTTGGAAGACCGTCTGCTCGGGGCGGTTGCAGAGCTCTGTGCGCTCTATCCAATTCTGTGCGATGCTCAGCTATATCTGGGATTAGATCCTTTAGCAGGGTTTTTACTGCCGCACTGACATCCTTCTCAGTCTCAGGCAGGCCACGAATCCTAAAATTGTAGCGTCTTGAGCGATTTTCGAGGTCGTCAATTTTAGCAAGAGCAGTGTCCAGTTGTTCTTGTATATCCTGAATTCTATCTGTGTTTTGATTTATACGTGCTGCAGCTTGATCAGCTCTCTTTTCAATGAAATCCATACGCTGTCCTAGTTGCTGCAGATCAGCATGTATGGAGGAGGTGATGTGATCAGCATTTCTGGCCAGGCTCTGGGAGAGCAGGTGGGAGAAAGCCTCCATCATTGAAGGAAAGTCCGTGGGGACAGGGGAGTTATTAGAGACCTCTGTGTGGGACAGTAGCATGCCCGTGTGTGGGTCCAGCATAGGGGTGGAGGGGGGCCATCCTGCAACCTGCCTAGCAGGGATTCTGTGGAAGTGGGAGATGTTCCCATGTGCAGAGGGGGGAAATCGGTACCTGGAGACTGCGGGGACCAAACTTCCTGGTCTGCGATTGAGTCCTCTTCTCCCCCTGTGCTGTGTCTGCCTCGTGCTGCCGCCGCCATCTTGGCATAACTGACTGGGCCGGGCGCCGCAGTCATCTGGCCGATTAGGCTTCTGCGGACGTGCGCCGTTCTGCTCCCCTGATTCCGGGAGGTCTCCCCCACACTGTGAGCCCGTTTGGCCTTTTTAGAGTCCGCTCTGCTCGCTCCGGTGAGCTCCGTAGGGCCGTGGTGGAGCGGAGCTTCAGTGACTCGCGGCCATCTTAGAAGCTGCCGCGCATGCGCATTGCAAACACGTATTTAAGCACAACTCTTGCAATCATTGCAGGGCTCGCATCTTAGCATGACTTCTTGCAATCAGTACACATTTCCAGTGGCACACAATCAGTCACACATCATTCTTCAGTGGCACTTAATCGGCCACTTGTCTCCAGTGGCATTTCATACGGGCCACTCATCAATTTCTGTGTCATTTCTCGCTTAGGTCAGTTGAGTTCAGGTTCCACCCCGCACCAGGTATCGTATTGCCACACACAGCTGGCTCCTCATAACATCATCAGGCTATACCTAGCCAACATCCAGCATTTCTTGCCCTCACAGGACCCCAGAGAGTAATCCGTGTTTACGGCTCATACAGTAGGATCCTTTCTACGTGGCGTCCAGAAGCATCAGCCCATAGCTAACGGCAAACGCTTGCCCATCACAACTGCCATCTTCAGGGACATGTCAAAACCTCAGACATTCCCAAGTCTAGTCATACAAGCAGCCATCTACCTGGCCCTCTGTGGTTTTCTACGGCCTAACAAATTCACTTTTACTGGCACAGGCAGCCAGGTACTACGTAGACACAACTTGACTCGCTGGTAATACCATTATGTCCTTCAGCTTGTAGTCTCTAAAAACTCAATAATCTGGAACCGAGGTCTACAATAACCTCCTCCGAATTAACGAACACCACGCAGGCCAGCCTCCCCCTTGACAAACTGACCCATATCAGGTTAGTTCCCCAAGACTTCACCCATACACGGGTGTGTACTAACAAGTAGCTGCAGTCTTTCCTAAGAATGTGGACCTATCAATGTCGGAAGGTCCCGTACTACGTGGATCGGTGTATACATGATTATACCTTAACTCTAGGGTCTTATCACCTACGTCGCCCTTGTCACCCCAGATAGCGACAGATGCCACACCCACCACAGGCATCGCGGCAATTTTTGGCCATCATCGGTTTACAAGTACATGGCCCCCAGAGACACTCCTAAACTCCGGGTTTACCCGGACTTCCTCCCTCTTCGAGTTACACCCGGTCATGGCAACCGCTTAACTCTAGGGTCTTATCTGGACAGGATAGGCCGTGGCTTTGCCACCGACATCCGGTCCGAGGCGAGCCTCTTAATGAAGCCGGGTCCGCATCGCTCTGTTATGTCCTTCCTGCGCAGGCTGGTGTAATTATCTTGGCAAAACCAGTTTAATGTCCACTGCACGTTCGTTCCAGGCTGCCATCTTCTGGGACATGTCTACTATATTAACCAGTTCGCTATTGGGCCTTCTCCCCAGTTTTGTCATACAAGCAGCCATTTACTTGGCCTACCACGGGTTCTGGCGGCCCAGCGAGTTCACCCGCAGCAATCCCGCAGGCCAAGTTCTGTGTAGTTGGCTCGCTGCCAACACCATTTCATCCTCCACCCTGCAGTGTCCAAAACTCAGCAATCAAGCTGCAGGATAGACATCCATCTCCATAAAGTAAACAACGTCCGGTGGCCAGTAACCATACTCGACTGCCTACTGTCACTTCTACCGGAACACTCAAACTCTAGTCCCCTATTACCTTTTCGGGCAACCCTCGAGTGCCTGCCAGTTCATCAAACACCTGGGGTTTCTTCTACGCTGCCTACACCTCGACCCCAGTCAGCACTCCAGTCACTCTTTAGTATTGGCGCAGCCTTGGCAGCATTTCGGCATGGGTCCCAGACCACGTCATCAAGAGACTTAGCAGGTGAAACTCTGCCTACCTCGCCCGGTACGTCCCCACTCCTTAGGTGGAAACGGCACAAGCATTCACCAAACTTGCTCAAATAAATAAAGCCAAAACTAATAAAACCACACCCCTACCTGAATTTTTTTGCCCCCTTATTCTGGCATACCGACCAGCAGACCAAGGCACACTTTCAGGTCCATTTCATATGGTAAGTCCACACTTCCAGGTCTATTTCCGATGGTAAGTTTTATGTTAACTACAAATGTTATCTATGTCCATATCGGACATAGGGCTCCACCCATAAGTAGGAAGGCCAGTATGGTGGCCTGAATTTATGGGAGGAGCCCGGGGGGGGGTATTTAAGCAGCCCGCTCACCTGTGGTGCTTGTCGGTTTCCTGTGCGTGATACCCACCCTCCCATCCCCATTTCAAGGCATTCATTTCATTCATTCATTTCATTCATTTCTCTCTACAGAATAATCATTTCTTAAACGAGGGTATGCCCCCTTATTCTGGCATACCGACCAGCAGACCAAGGCACACTTTCAGGTCCATTTCATATGGTAAGTCCACACTTCCAGGTCTATTTCCTATGGTAAATTTTATGTTAACTACAAATGTTATCTATGTCCATATCGGACATAGGGCTCCACCCCTATATATATATATCTAGATATAGATATATATATATAGATAGCTTTTTTTCAGTGGGAACGCAGTTCCAACACCTCCAACACTGAATGTATGTAATAGCATGGGGTGTGGGGTGTGCTGGAGGGTCTATTGATGTTGTCTGCTGGGGGATCTATTGTCACTGTTGGGGATCTGATTTTGTGTGAGGGTCTATTGTTGCTGATGGGGAATCTATTGTTGCTGGGGAGTCTTATGTTGCTGGCTGCTGGGAGATCTGTTGTTGCTGGTGGTGGTGGGGGGGTCTAATGTTGTTTGGGTGGATATTTTGTTACTGGGTGTGATATTTTGTTGTGGGTGGTTCACTGTTGCTGCAGGGAATCTATTGTTGTTGGGGTGGAGTCCATTGTTGCTGGGGGAGTCTATTCTTGTGTGGGGATCTATTGCTGGGATTCTATTGTTGCTGGCTGCAGGGGATTTCTTTTACTGCTTTTCTTTTTATCATTACTATGTTCCATACAAATGATTTAGCACCACAAAATGATACTTGGTTCTGTGTTCTCTAAAAGGGACAGTACTGGTAGGTGGGTAGAGGATGGAATTAAGGGACGATGGTCAAAGGTGGGTAGGGAGCAAAGACAAGGGGTGACTCAGATGGGGGGGGGGTTCCTGCACCTATTCTTTGAGAAAAAAAGCTCTGTGTGTGTATATATATATATATATATGTATATATATATATATATATTAATACACTGCCTGCACTGTATATATATATATATATATATATATATATATATATATATATATATATATATATACAGTATATACACACACATACTAAACTGCCTGCATGCCACTAACTAACCTGCCTTTAGCTAATGTTCTCTCAATGATTAACAAAACACTATATACGGCCACCGTGTAAGCAGCCTTATATAGTGTGGGGCGTGGCCATGATTGGCTAAAGGCACCCTGCTTTTGGCTAATCATGGCTCTCGCAGCAGAGCGCGCTGTGATTGGCCAAAGCACGCAGGTCAGGTGCATGCTTTGGCTATTTATCAGACGTCAATGCACTGCGAAATCGCAGTGCATTATGGGGCGTTCCGCAGCAGTCGAATTTGCCATGAACGCCCCATAATGTTCGGTATTCGGCGAAAGGCCGAACACCCAATGTTCGAGTAGAACGTAAGGGCCCATCCCTCACACTTTAGCCGGTAAGCATGCATTCTCCCCATAAGGTTTCAAGATTTCAAGATTGAACGTTTATCTTACTGGTGATGGTGGCTAATCACATGTTTAAGAACATTCGAACACAGAAAAAGACAAATTTTCTTTTGGACTTGTTTTGTATTTTTTCACATGAAATTAATTTGTCCTGTTTGGTACACAAATGTTTTATATAATTTGTCATTTTCATATAAGCGTGACTCTTTTTGGTGTAATATAAGTTTGACTGTGTATAATATCTCACCAACTATAAGTGCCTTGGGACAAAGTTCCATACTATACACGGATATGCCCATCTCAATCTTATCGAATAAAGCCAAAGGCCTGAATCACTCTGTCAAATGTAACTTCTTATGGAAAACTGCACAATCACATCCTTGTGATATCTTATGCGTTCAAGAGACACTTCTATTAATCTGCCGTGCCTTCATGCCACAATAAGTGATTTCCACACATGTTCCATGCATGCTTCACTTCTAAGAAAATAGGTGTAATGGTCGCTATTAAAGATACAGTTTCTTTCCAACCACACCAGAGTGTTCAAGACCCAAATGGCCACTTTCTCATTCTGATATGCACTATCAACAATGTACTCTACACCCTGTTGAACATCTATGCTCCTAACAAGTGATAGATCACTTTTCTAACTAAACCTGTCCGGAAAGCAAAGTCCATTCAGTAAGGTCATCTGCTTATCTGTGGTGAATTTAACCACTAGCCTATTGTCACACTTTGAATGTCAATTTCGCAATCATGCAACACTGCACCCATATGACATTTTTTATAATTTTTTTCATACAAATAGAGTTTTTTTTGGTGGTATTTAATCACCACTGGGCTTTTTATTTTTTGCTAAACAAAAAAAGACAATTTAGAAAAAACAAAACAGGTAATTTTTCTTCTTCATTGATGTGAGGCTGCACTGGTGGGCACTGAAGAGGTAGCACTGATGGGCACTGAAGAGGCTGCACTGGTGGGCACTGATGAGGAGGCACTGAGGTGACTGCATTGATAGGTGGCACTGATTGGCACTCATGGGCGGCACTGATAGGCAACACTGATAGGTGACACTGATGAGGAGGCACTGATGGGCACTGATTGGCAGTACTGATGAGCTCTGATTGGCAGCACCGGTGGGCACTGTTGGGACTGCACTGATAATCAATGTAGATGTCCCTTTCACACAAGCCAGTTTTTGGCTCTCCTCTCCTCACGCTGTCCTCGTGAGGAAAGGAATGCCGATAACCGGCTTGTGTTTACATCGTGATCGGCTGTCATTAGACACAGCTGCTTACGTGGTAAAGGACCGCTGTAATTGGCCCTTTACCCAGATCTGTGGTCAGCTGCATACTAATGCCCCGTACACACGATCGGACATTCCGACAACAAAATCCATGGATTTTTTCCGACGGATGTTGGCTCAAACCTGTTTTGCATACACACGGTCACACAAAGTTGTCAGAATTTCCGAACGTCAAGAACGCGGTGACGTACAACATGTACGACGAGCCGAGAAAAATGGAGTTAAATAGCCAGTGCGGCTCTTCTGCTTGATTCCGAGCATGCGTGGCACTTTGTACGTGGGAATTGTGTACACACAATCAGAATTTGCGTGAACGGATTTTGTTGTCGGAAAATTTGACAACCAGATCTCAAATTTTGTGCGACGGAAATTCCGATGGAAATTGTCCGATGGAGCCTACACACGGTCGGAATTTCCGACAACAAGCTCCGATCGCACATTTTACATCGGAGAGTCCGATCGTGTGTACGCGGCATAAGAATACAGTGATTACAGAGCGTGTTGCCCAAGTCCATGGACGCCCTCCTGGAACAGTAGGACCCCCGCTGTGTCTGTTTTTCAGCTATAGCATGGGTGGGAAGAGGATAATGTGATTCCTGACTGCTTTATTCAGTTTGCGCTTGCCCCAGAATGGTGGCCAGGCACTATAGCCAGGGCCGCTGCTAGGCAGTACAACTGGTCCTCTTGTACTGGGTCCGGTCCCAATCAGCTCAACAGGGGGCCTTTATAGTTAATTTCTTCCAAATAAAAAAAATAGGGCTCACTAAATTACACCCTGCTCATTTTCTGCTATGGGGAGGGAGGTGTGTAATTTCATTTTTCTGGGCCCCAGCAGGTCAATGGAGGGGCACAGGAGGCAGGAGTAGTGCAAGGACATTTTCTTTATTTTTGGGTTATGCACCTGCGCCGCACTGCATGCTCGATAGGCTGGCTGCTCTCTTCCTTTCCTGGTGCCTGGTGGAGTGATCTGTAATACACTGTACCTGCTCCACTCTCTCAGGTGCTGGGACTGCTGTGAGGAGGCTGACGGAGGGGACAGTAAAACTAATCCTGGGGGCAGCGAGTTGCATGGCGGGCAATGGCAGCACACAGTAAATCACATATCTTACTTAATAAAATCCTCACTGTGCAATATGATCCTTATCATTAGGATATTCATTCACATAGCGCATCAGGTGTTAGGCTCTATCACAGTGTCACATGCCTGTTGGGGGCAGTGAAAATTAGCACTTTAACCACTATAGTCCCAGAGCCATTTTAAAACAGCACTAGGACCATGCTGCAAACATGTTTTTTAACACATACACACATTCTATAGGCCAAAACTGCATTTTGTTTTGAGGCGGGGTCAGGTGAGGGGCCGGGGTGGAGTCAAAGGCGGGGTCAAAGGGGGCCCCCGTCAGGTAGGCTGTATGGGCCCCATGATTTCTAACAGAGGCCATAACTAGAGCATTGTGTATAAGTCCTGGGTGGATCCAAGTACGGGTAGGTCTGCTTGCCTTATGGGAAAGGGGACTGCTATAGGTGAAAAACACAAAAGTTAGCTATAGTGTCTGACCACCTGTATTATGGGTAAGAGTGACAGTATGAAGGTGCTACCACGTTAACGAATGTGATTACACCTATTTCTCCCCCTGCCACATCTCTTACTCTTGTATAGACTTTTTTCTCACTGACAAGTTGTTATTGGAAAAAGTTCAGTCGTCTGATACGCCACACTATAATCACCCCTCCACCAAATGATTTGGAACAGAGCACAAAGCAAGGTCCATAAAGACATGGAAGAGTTTGGCTTGGTGGAACTTGACTGGCCTGCACCTTAACCCGATAGAACACCTTTGTGATGAATTAGAGCAGAGACTTCAAGCCTGGCCTTCTCGTGCCTGACCTCACAAATGCGCTTCTGGAAGAATGGTCAAACATTTCCATAGACGCACTTTAGAAACTTTGAAGCTGTTATAGCCGCAAACGATGGGCCAACGCAATATTGAACCCTATGGACTAAGACTGGGATGCCATTAAAATTCATGTGCATACTTTTGGCAGTATAGTGTATATACACAGGCAAACACTCCATATCCCCACACCCGATCATTGCCAAGTACCATAATTATGCGGATAAAGCCACCATCTTACAAAACTTCCAGCAATCCAGATCTCTGCAAATTGACAGCGTCAAGATCCTGTTCTTTGCAGACTACTCCATTGAAGTCTCGGAGCTGTATCAGCAACAAATCAAATTTACCTATTTTGCCTTAAATCGCTGAATGGGGACCAACTCACATTCCACGACCCATTAGAAGCTGAGGCTTTTCTACGCTCCCTAAACCCAGAAGTTCAATCAAATCTCTCATCCAGGGCACAACCCATCTCTCACCCTTTGGATCAACGGAGCCCAAGGAAGGACCCCCCTCAACGTCTCAATCTCTCTGGTTCTAATAATCAATTCAGGCATCACCGACTCTTATTCCCCCTAGCCTCTTCTCTTACGACATATGGGTAAATTACTATATTTTTTTCCCTTTGAGTGTTATCTATATTCTGTTTATACAAGCTGTTATGTGTAGCCAGTTTACATTCATTTGCCCCTTTTTGGACACCGCTTTCCTGGTTTTCTTCATGGGCCTTATTTATTGCATTACTGTGCCTTCCTCCCTGAACAGTCTGACCTGCGCTGGCTAAGTAATTACCCAGAAAACCTATGAGCTCATGTCATTGTGTGAGCTAATGGGAGCTTGCTCACACAGTGACCCGATAAGGAGAAAAGCAAACTCCCACTGTTACCTGTTAGTCTGGTTTTTATTTTACTTCTTGGTTTTATGTTCCCATCCTTGTCAAATACATGCACTCTCCACTCTTGCACACCTTCCTGACACTCAGACCATATCCAAACTTCTTACGTCACACATGATGATATCTACTAGCTCTTTTATCAGCTCTACCTTGGAGAACACCCTCGCCTCCATATCTCCTGCTCTAATTCATTTTCCCCAAAAGCCTCCATGAAAATTACCTCATGGAACATAAAGGGGCTTAGGTCTCCCATTAAAAGACTCAAGATCCTTCGCTATCTTAAAAGAGTAAAGACAGACATCGCCCTGTTACAGGAAACACACCTTACATCCCCTGATTTCCACCGTATAAGGAAGCTTCGAGTAGGCACAGTTTTAGGATTTGATGCAGTCAGACGTAAGACTGGAGTACTCATACTGATCCACAAAAACCTCCCTTGTGAGGTCATATCGGTAGACTCTGATAGTCAGGGATGACTTTTCACTGCTCATATATGACTAGGAAATAAGGACCTTCTGTTAACAAATACTTATGCACCAAAAAACCCTCAGAAACAATTTTTTGGGGACCTGTCCACCAGACTTTTAAATTTCCCTCACATTCCACACATAGTTGGAGGTGACTTTAACTCCACAATGCACTTAACCGAAGATAGGTCCACTCCCAAACACTCCCATAAAACACTTGAGGATCCTAGTCTGACCATTTTTGCCACAACCATAGATTCTCTACACTTCACTAATATTTGGCGGTTATTCCAACCCATAGATAGGAATTTCACATTTTATTCCCCACCCCACAATGTATTTACAAGGATTGACAATATCTTCAGCACTGACAGTATCATCCCAACAGTCTCAGGAGCAGAGATTCATGACACTGTGATCTCTGTATCATTTGCCAACCCTGGTTCTTAACCAAACCTCCCCCTGTGGTGATTCCCATCTTACCTCTATAATATTAATGCTGACTTCCAGGCTTGTATGGGAGCTGCCTGGGAATAATTTTCTTCTGACAACTCCACTCACATAGATAATCCCAACCTGTATTGGGAACCTGGTAAGGCCTTCTGGGGTCGGATCATTTCATATGCCGCCTCTTGCAAGAAGCATGCTTTAATACACTAACTGGAGGCAAGCTCTTGTCTCCAGCTTGAACAGCTCTCCTTTTCATACCAAAACACCCCGGAACATAGAGTAATATATATATATGTATATATATATATATATATATATATATATATATATATATATATATATATATATATATATATATATATATATATATATATATTTACTATATTACCAAAAGTATTGGAACGCCTGCCTTTACACGCACATGAACTTTAATGGCATCCCAGTCTTAGTCCATAGAATTCAATATTGAGTTGGCACACGTTTTGCAGCTATAACAGCTTCAACTCTGTCTACAAGGTTTAGGAGTGTGTCTATGAGGATGTTTGACTATTCTTTCAGAAGCACATTTGTTAGGTCAGGCACTGATTTGTTGGAGAGAAGGCCTGGCTCACAGTCTGCGCTTTAGTTCATCCCAAAGGTGTTCTATCGTTTTTTTGATGTCAGGACTCTGCACAGGCCAGTCAAGTACCTCCCCCAAACTCACTCATCCATATCTTTATGGACTTTGCTTTGTGGACTGGTTCAAACCATTTGGTGGAGGGGGATTATGGTGTTGGGTTGTTTTTCAGGGGTAGAGCCTGGCCCATTAGTTGAAGTAATGGGAACTCTTAAGCAGGTGAGGTCAGTGGCTGGTGAGGCACTGGCTAGTATCCAAGCCAGATACACACAGGTTACATACGCTGTAAACGTTAGAGCGAGAGCAATAATTCCAGCACTAGACCTCCTCTATACCTATAAACATGTAACCTGTAAAAAATGTTAAAGCGTCGCCTATTAAAAATTTTAAGTACTGAAGTTTGTCACCATTCCACAAGTGTGCGCAATTTTAAAGTGTGACATGTTAGGTATCTATTTACTTTTTTTTAATCATGAAACAGTTTCTTTCCAAAAATATCTCATTTGAAAAATTGCTGCGCAAATACCATGTAACATAAAAAGTTGCACCGACCACCATTTTATTCCCAAGGTCGTTTGCTAAAACAATATATATACTGTTTGGGGGTTCTGAGTGATTTTGTAGCAAACAAATGATGATTTTTACATGTAGGAGAGAAGTGTCAGAATTGGCCTGGGTGGCAAGTGGTTAATTACCAATAAGTAAGTCATATACAAATAATTATTATATATTGTTTTTAAGATAATTTACTATATTTTCAAAAACTGTACTCAAGCAGGTGGCTTAACAGACAAATTAATGAAGTTTGAAGTTATAATTTCAAACCAGTAATTTCACAGTAAATAGATAAGTAATAAATTATTATGTTATAACATATTGCATAATAATATATTATTTACTTGATTAAAACAGTACCTTTTCAGCAGTAGAAGATTCTCATTTTCCCTCTTAACTGTGTGAGAAGAACAAGGGGTTATGGGTAAATCTTATACCCATGAACCCATGTTTTTTCCTTCTAGTTAAGAGGGCTGGGCTGGAAGGGAGCATGTGTCTTTTAGACACATGCCCCCTTCTATGAAACTGCAGTGAGAGGACAGCCTCCACTGCAGCATTTTTATTGGACCGCTGGGGCCAATGGTACTTGGTCCAAGGCTCCAAGCTGTGCATTTAGCTCAGTGCTTCTGACAAGAAGAGGCACTGTGAGCTCATCCTCTCAGTCTGCTGCAAACAGAGTGTGCCAGCTTGTATTTAAACTGGCTGCTCTGTATGTAGCTTATGACAGACTGCACAAGGGGCCCCATATCTCCAGAACCATAGATCCCAGAAATCCCAAATTCTGACTAGTGGTGGGGTAGGACTTTGGCTACCTTTTTTTGTTGTTCATTGCAGGTGAGGCTCTGCCTCACCTGCCTTCCCTGACTGCATGTCCCTGCTCTTAAGGTGTCAGCATACCAAGCCTTTTTGGACAATTTGGGGTTGGCCCTTCCTGCTCCAACATGACTGCACACTAGTGCACAAACAAGGTTCATAAAGACATGAATGAGCGAGTTTGGGCTGGGGGAACTTTACTGGCCTGCACAGAGTCCTGACCTCAACCCAATAGAACACCTTTGGGATGAATTAGAGCGGAGACTGTGAGCCAGGTTTTCTCTCCAACATCAGTGCATGACCTCACAAATGTGCTTCTAGAACAATTTGTCTTCAAACTATGGCCCTCCGGTTGTTCAAGAACTACAATTCCCATCATGCATAGCCATGTCTGTGAATGTCAGAGTTTTACAATGCCTCATGGGATGTGTAGTTCCGCAACAGCTGGTGGGCCGTAGTTTGAGGATCCCTGTTCTAGAAGATTGGTCAAACATATCCATAGACACATTCCTAAACCTTGTGGACAGCCTTCCCAAAAGAGTTGAAGGTGTTATAGCTGCAAAGGGTGGGCCAACTCAATATTAAACCCTACAGACTTATGCCCCGTACACACGTTCGGACATTGATTGGACATTCCGACAACAAAATCCTAGGATTTTTTCAGACGAATGTTGGCTCAAACTTGTTTTGCGTACACACGGTCGCACAAAGTTGTCGGAATTTCCGATCGCCAAGAACGTGGTGACGTCAACCACATACGACGAGACTAGAAAAGGCCATTTCAGAAGCAAGCACAGCACCCTTTGGGCTCCTTTTGCTAATCTCGTGTTAGTTAAAGTTTGGTGAGAGACGATTCGCACTTTTTCAGACTCGTGGCTTTCAGATCGTTTTCTGCGGTTTAGTTTGTGCTTGTGGGTTTGTATCTGCTCTTCAGTGCGTGCAAGCAAGCTACGCGTGACTTTCCCCTTAATAAATGTTATCTTGATGTTGGCCAAGAATGTTTGTGTCTAATCTGCTTTTCATGTTTTAATGTGCAAAAAGACTATTTTTTTTTTTTCCTCCACAGTTTCCTTCCACGCCACAGGAATGGCAGACTGTGGCCTCCCACTTTGCCCAGTGGTGGGACTTTCCTAACTGCGGAGGGGCAATTGATGGGAAACATGCCCACATCGTCCCACCACCCAACTCGGGGTCATACTATTATAATTATAAAGGGTTCAATAGTATTATGATGTTTAGACTCAAAACACAAGGAAGAGGGACTTTGGACTTTTTAGGCACGACTACAAGAAGTATCTATAAAAAATTAGTTTTATTGAAAAAATACAAAAAGGACATCAATTAAAACCACAAATCATATATAATAAGGAGGCGATAGCTATACAACACCATCTAAATGCACAGTTCTTCGGACATGAAGGAAAATTATCCCAAATAACAATCGGTCCGAGAGGATGGCTGGATAGCAAATCCACAATCGATTAATTCATGTCAGGTAGATATTCAATGCTCAACATGTTTTGCGTGTCTTCACGCTTCTTCAAGAGCGGAAAGGTAAATTGTGGCTATCAAAATACATAACATAACATATAATTAATACATAAAACCCTGAAAACTAGCACCTACAACGATGCCATATATTCCATAATCACACAATTTCCTACAGGCTGAACCAGTGCGGTATAGCGTAGAGACACAACCCCAGAAGGTGGTGAAAGGCTACCATGGGGGCGCACACAACATAGTACTGAATGGTAGCTGAAAAGTGTATCAATATAGAAAAGCTTCATGCAAAAATAATTGTAGATCCACCAGTAGTACGGAAAGGAAAGGGAAGGAATGGGAAAAGGGGGGCGGGGGGGGGGGAAATAGGACGGGATGGGGGGGAGGGAAGGAGAGGGAAAAAAGAGAGGAAAGGGGAGGGAGAGACAAAAAGAGGATATATCTCTGAAAGTACTCACAACGTAAATATGTTCTAAAATCATGAAAATTATGCCCGCAGGTTAGAGAAGGGCCAACAATGTGGTATAGCAGCACGCGTCGGGATGAATCTGGGCTGATAATATGTCCTATGAGGAGACCTTTCTAAAAAGAAAGAACTGACTTAAAAAACGGTGATCTATATGCCTAGAATGTTTATATAGTTCACCAAGCGCATAACAAGACTCACTTACCAGCAGCTCAGAATGTAAAAAAAGTATATCTATATATTGCCTGTCAATCTCAGATCTGTATGTATGAGTATAACAGGAGGGTTCAGAAGGTCAAAGATAATTAAATTGATACCAGAGCCTAGGAGTCTCAACAGGTAATCAAATGGTACTTATGCCTGGAAAACAAAAGGGAGCAAGATGGGGAGTCAGCTATGAAAAAGTTTGCCTGGAGGATATATATGCACACCAGTATTTCCTATGTTGTAGCCACTGCTTATATAGAAAAAAGGGGGGGTACCTGAATGCCATGGATCATTAGCCTCCGACGCGTGCAGCCTTCCCTGCGCTGGATCGGTTGCACACAATAAACAGGATGCCGTCCTATTTGTGTGTGCGTCCCGTCCGTAGTCGCCCGTCCGTAGTCGCCGACGTGACGTCATCCAGACCGGCCGAGTGCTCCCAGTGCGCATGCGCGCCACCCGACCCGGATCGCCGTCAGTGTGAATGACGGCAAGTCCGACGTGAGGAGCAACACACGCCACATAGAGCAAAAACAGCCAGCATGGAGGACAGGAATTAACCATCCATGCCAGCTGATGTAAGCGTCACATCAGCAATATATGCTGGTGTGATGCTGGGCGGCCGCATGGCAGCCAAGAACCCACCACTAGGTGGCCCCCACACCAACCACACTGGAACAGCACCGCAGGAAAAGGGAACGAGGTACAACAAATAAAAATAACAAGGAGTAAATCATCATCAACAAACATTATTCAACATTATAAGCAGTTTATAAACCTGAGCTTCAATAGTCTTCATGAATGAGATTAGAGCTTGAATATCGAGCTCTAATGTGTAAAAAATACAGTCAGTTCATAACAGTGTTCTACATGTAAATACACATAAAATTGAAAAGATATGGACACACACAGCAAAAATCTATTGGAAAGGGTGTATGAAGAGGAATGCCACCAGGGGAAGGGAAGGGGGAAAGGGGAAGTTAAATTACCCCCGTGTCTCTGATATCTCACAGATCCTACTTCGCATAGGGATATATATAGGAAATACTGATTCAAAGAAAGGGTTTGTAGGACTGAGCTTCATTTATGCCAGGAGCCCGGGTCGCATTCAGGCATTCTATCCAGAGTGTTTCTTGTCTCAGTATTTGTTTGTCCCAATCGCCACCCCGGGGGTTCCTAGGGATCACTGCATGGGCGATGAAAGAAACCACCGAGGTGTCGAATCTATGGTAGAGGTCCAATAGAGGCAATATATAGATATACTTTTTTTACATTCTGAGCTGCTGGTAAGTGAGTCTTGTTATGCGCTTGGTGAAATATATAAACATTCTAGGCATAATGATCACCGTTTTTTAAGTCAGTTCTTTCTTTTTAGAAAGGTCTCCTCATAGGACATATTATCAGCCCAGATTCATCCCGACGTGTGCTGCTATACCACATTGTTGGCCCTTCTCTAACCTGCGGGCATAATTTTCATGATTTTAGAAAATATTTACGTTGTGAGTACTTTCACAGATATATCCTCTTTTTGTCTCTCCCTCCCCTTTCCTCTCTTTTTTCCCTCTCCTTCCCTTCCCCTCCCCCTCCCCCCCTCCCTTTCCTCCCCCCCTCCCTTTCCTCCCCCCCCATCCCGTCCTATTTTCCCCGCCCCCTTTTTCCCATTCCTTCCCTTTCCTTTCCTTACTACTGGTGGATCTACAATTATTTTTGCATGAAGCTTTTCTATATTGATACACTTTTCAGCTACCATTCAGTACTATGTTGTGTGCGCCCCCATGGTAGCCTTTCCCCACCTTCTGGGGTTGTGTCTCTATGCTATACCGCACTGGTTCAGCCTGTAGGAAATTATGTGATTATGGAATATATGGCATCGATGTAGGTGCTAATTTTCAGGGTTTTATGTATTAATTATATGTTATGTTATGTATTTTGATAGCCACAATTTACCTTTCTGCTCTTGAAGAAGCGAGAAGACACGCAAAACATGTTGAGCATTGAATATCTACCTGAAATTAATTAATCGATTGTGGATTTGCTATCCAGCCATCCTCTTGGACCGATTGTTATTTGGGATAATTTTCCTTCATGTCCGAAGAACTGTGCATTTAGATGGTGTTGTATAGCTATCGCCTCCTTATTATATATGATTTGTGGTTTTAATTGATGTCCTTTTTGTATTTTTTCAATAAAACTAATTTTTTATAGATACTTCTTGTAGTCGTGCCTAAAAAGTCCAAAGTCCCTCCTCCTTGTGTTTTGAGTCTAAATAATAGTTGTAGGACGTGGCACAAGTATACCCTTTATGTATCCACAGTACCACTCTGTGTTGTGATTCAATTTAAATTTTGTAGTATTGTGATGTTGGCGGTGGTGTCGGCTAATTATGAGTTCCTGTATGTGGACGTGGGGAAGAATCGCCCAGACAGAGTTTTACAGGCGTCTCCAGAATGGCAGCTTGGACTTGCCACCTCCAGAAGACAATGTGGAAGGACTCCCATTCGTCTTCGTTGCGGATGAAGCCTTTGCGCTGGGGGACCACCTTATGTGGCCATTCCCGATGAGGACCCTCACCGCGGACCAGAGGGTTTTTAATTACTGGCTGGCCAGAGCCAGAAGAGTGGTGGAGAACACATTTGGAATCAGGGCCAGCTGGTTCCGCCTATTTCTTACACCCATCCATATGGCGGAGTATAAACTGAATCATATAATCCTGGCGTGCTGTGTTCTACATAACTTTTTACGGCAACATTCTGCCAACTATGCTGGCTCAGTTGGGCCTGAGGCCGGAATTATAAATTAAACAACCCTGACGGCGCTTGAAAGTGGCCGTCCTGGCTTGCCCTCCCTGAGTGCCCAGGATGTCCGGCTAAGATACCTTGAGTTCTTTGTGGGTAAGGGGGCCATCAATATGCCAGACAATTTGTGAAACCTTGATCAAATAAAAAAAAATTAAGCAAATCTTTGGTGACATTTACTGCTTGTGTTTGTTTTAGCTGACCCTGACCGAAATGTGGTGAGTCCTGAAAATGGCGTGATTGAGTAGCCTTACAAAGCACTGTTGGATGTCATTTACTAAAGGCAAAGACACTTTGCACTACAAGTGCACTTGAACATCCACTGAAACTGCACTTGTAGTGCAAAGTGGATTTGCCCTTAGGAAATAACACCCATTGTCACAGAAAGCAGCCATTAGAGCACCACAAAAGTGTTGTAGCGTTGAGACAATAATCCACACATTCTTGATTAACAATCTTTTTAATACCTGCACAATCACATGTGCATTTACAAATTGTTGTATAACAATTGTTGGGGTGGCATTATCAAAAATAGAAATGTCCATTTAAGATAAAACAGGCATGTTTCAAAACAACAAGAAAGACACAAATCTTGAACTTACAAAGTTCACATTTGGTAGAACTTGAAGGCAATATCAGACATGAGTATTTAGAAACTGTGTTTGCTATTGCGTTCAGATGGGGTGAAGTCACCATAGGAAAAGCCAAATTTTGAAGATGCACACCAATTTATGAATGTCAACATGTGCTAGCTGCCATCACGGGGGATCAAGGGACGTGTTTTGGGGGAGCAACCCCTTCCTCTCAGCTACTTTATTATTGAGGAAGGGGTTGCACCCCCAAAGCGCATCCATTGATCTCCCGTGATGGCAGATAGCACATATTGACACACTGTGTGCATCTTCAAAATTTGGCTTTTCTAAAAATTGCTAAAACATTTTTAACATTGTAGCACACAAAAAAAGGGTTTTGGAGGGGTTTTAAACTCTCCCCAAAACATCAATGATGCTCTTATTTTTTTGAATAACATCATTGATGTTTTTCTTGAGGTTTTCCAATGCAATATTACACCCCATGATCTCCCCGATCAGGATCTGGGCACTTTCCGAGGTGAAGGGATCTGGATCCACAACATCATGATCACCTAAAAAGAGAGAAACAAAAAAAACCATGTATTATAAATATGCCGGCATCCATCTCTTACCTGAGCCTGTGGTCGCAGACACTCACCTGTTGTGGTGACTAGTTCCACCACGTCTTCCTCCTCCTGCTCTGCTTGTCTTTGGGGTATTTCCCCTTCTTCCAGATGTGGGGGGTCTCTGGTCTCCTTGGATGAGGGGTGTCCTCCGAGTCTTTTCTCACCTATGTTAAAAAAAACCCTATACTTAGCACACAGATATTTGATGGCAGAACTATAAATATGAAACATTGCTTGGAAGTGGGGTACAATTGTCTGTTTTGGTAGAGTTCCAAGATGTAGCATTTTCAGTGTCCTTTGTCAAGCTTCAATACTTTACCTGTTTTGTACAAGCTTCACAGATGGAGACACCCCTATAGTATACACTAGAGCACCTGTGTGGGGCCCCCTAATAAAAATGGTGTTCTTGTGTCCCACACTAGTGCTCCAGCGTCCAGATGTGAAAACTGCTGCTGAGTGTCCTCTCCTTACACAGAATCTAGTTTGCATTTCATTGTAGTAACAAACCCATCTACACAACCAAATTATTTTCAGACAAGTTTGCCGTCAAAAATGTGGGCAAATGCATATGGCTAAAACAATGGTGTTTTATAGGCCGAAAGAAAAATGTTTGATACGAACGAATAACGTGCCCATGAAAGTTGCCATTTTAAACTGTACAACAGTTCCTAAAAGCACATGGAGCAGCACGAACGTAATAAACAGAAAAAGAATAGGAACACAGCACAACTACTTACTTTTTTGCAGCACTCTCCGGATCTTTCTGTACTGCTCGTGTTCTCTTAATTTGAGGTCCGACCACCACTTCCTGAGCTGATCTTTCGATCGTCGTACCCCGAAATTCCGGTGCAGACTCCTGACCACTTTCACCATGATCTTGGCCTTTCTGACATTGGGGTTGGGGTAAGGTCCATACTTTCCATCATAGTCGGCCCTCTTCAGGATGTCGACCATCTCCAACATCTCCCCAAAGGACATATTTGAGGCCTTAAATCTTCTCCTTCTTGATCCAGACGTTTCCGGATCCGGGCTTTTCTCCTCCTCCTCCTCATTGCTATAATTAGCACGCACCTGCTGTGTCTCCACCATGTGCTCTTCCCCCACTGTGCCAAATGAAAAGGAGAGGGGAATAGATTAGAAAGAACGTCATGGGCGGGCGGAGTTACACGCATGCGCAGTGTGTATAAAGCGTAACACGCATGCGTAGTACGTACGATCTGTGAGCGGAGGAAGGAGCATCGGAGGCGCCGATCGTGAGAACGAAGGTAAGATCTAAACTAGGGCCTATACTGCTTCTAAATTGAAGCCTATATTGTAACAAGATTAGGAGAGTTTGGCCTGACATTAGGGTTTGTCTTGTGTTGTGTCTTGCAGAGAAAATGGATGGCTTCAACGACCACAATTTCCTCCCCCTGTTCATAGACAAATACAGGGAGCTGCCCTGTCTGTGGCAGGTGAGACATCCCCATTACAATAATAAACAAAAGAGGCAGGCAGCGCTGGAGAAACTGCTGGAGTTGGTGAAGCCAGTGGTCCCCACAGCAACCATCCCCTATTTAAAAACCAAAATTGGTGGCCTGAGGAGCACTTATCTTAGGGAGCGCAAGAAGGTCACAGATTCCCAGAGGTCCGGAGCTGGAGCAGATGACGTTTATGTCCCCAGGCTGTGGTACTATAAGAGACTGCGATTTCTGTCAGACCATACTGAAGTCAGGGAATCCCTCTCAACCCTTCCTTCCACTCTTCCTTCCACCCCAGCTGAGGCTTCTGATGTCCAACCTGGGCCTTCCAGCCAGGAAGAAATGGAGGAGCCCAGCTTGAGCCAGGTATAGCATTCTTCTACAGATTTCTGGTCAATAAAGAAATGATCTTTACTAGATGTCATTATTGATCACCAATTGCTGATTGCAAAAAGTGTTTTACATATCAATAGACAGTAGTGGGCACAAAAAATTGGGACAAGAATGAAAAATGCTGGGCTCAGAAGGATAGTCTGTTATATTTGTTAACATTCAATTTGCAACAGTCAGGAGGTGAAAATTGTGTGTGATTGATGAATAAGAAACTAAAACTATGTCCCTTTTTCATACACAGGAAGACCTCAGCCAGAAGGAGGCTGTGGAATGTGGCAGCCAGGAGGAGGTGGGGCTAAGTTGCAGCCAGGAGGAGGTGGGGCTAAGTGTCAGCAAGGAGAAGCCTGGGACAAGTCGAACTGACTCGCAGGTTCCTCCCCTCCGCCTTCCATTCAAAAGAGCGAGGAAAGCGACTCACATGCAGGATTCTGCGCTCAGGCTAATTCAGGAGGCTTCTGCGTCCCTCCGAGCCTTACCCACTCCTGAAGAGGCCTTTGCCTGCATGGCTGCCACAAAACTGCAGGGCATGCAGGAGGGTCAACGCAAACTATGTGAGGACCTTCTTTATAAAGTCCTAAGTAAGGGGGTGAGTGGTGAACTAACACTCAATACCCACCTGAGTGAGTTGGCCCCTCTTCCTCCTCCTTCCCCAACTCCACCACCAGAGCCACAGCATGGAAGGAAGCATGGAAGGAAGACCAGAGAGTGATGGCCCTGGGTTCAGTCTGGTCTGACAAAATATGCAGTCTCTTGTATGACCACAGCCTGGGGACACAGATGTCATCTGCTGCTTTCCCGGATCTCTGGGACTTCTGGACCAGACTGCACTCCCTTATATATGGACTCCTCAGGCCACCAATTTTGCTTGAAAATAGTTGATGTGTGCCCTGGGGGTCCAAGGCTTCACCCATTTCAGCTGTTTCTCCAGCGTTGCCTCCCTCTTTGTTTAGTTATGAGCCCTTAATAAATGAAATTTTTGTTCAATTATACTCGCCTATGTGTGTTTTCATTCAAAAAGGACAGTTTGTTTGTGAGGAGGCAGGTACATTTCAAAATACAATGTGAAATTAACAAGGGACACCAACACCAAACAATCTCCTACAGATTAAATAATACAAGATATCAATGGTGTTGTGGTAACTTGACACACAAAACACACACAAAAATATTATAAAGTAAAACACAACAAAAACAATAAAAACACAGCCTTGAAAAACAAAACAAACCCCCAAAAAATACAAAACCAGCCTGGAAGAAAACAAAAAAAATTACAAACAACCAAAAACTAATTTGGGCAGATTTGACAAATCTAAATATATTGAGGGAATCCCAAGAAATAATAAAGAAATAAGTTTGTGAGAAGTCTGTGTGAATATGAGCAGCAAAACTACTTTATTCTTCTCAAATTATAAAGAAGAGTGCGCTGTATTAAACCATTTTTAACATTGCAGCGTGACGAAAGTGTTGTATCCATTGCGAACGCTAATTTTACCAGACCGAGCTGTTCCGTCTCGGAATTTCTTCTGAGCATGTGTGGCACTTTGTGCGTCGGAACTGGCCACACACGGTCGGAATTGACGCGATCGGATTTTGTTGTTGGAAAATTTTATAGCCTGCTCTCAAACTTTGTGTGTCGGAAAATCCGATGGAAAATGTCCGATGGAGCCCACACACGGTCGAAATGTCCGACAACACGCTCCGATCGGACATTTTCCATCGGAAAATCCGACCGTGTGTACGGGGCATTAGACTGGGATGCCGTTAAACTTAATGTGTGTGTAAAGGCAGGCGTGCCAAAATTATTGGTAATATAGTGTATGTATTATTCATAGGATATGATATCATATGATCTGCTATTGATATTCATACTTTGAAGACGTCTACTAATGACGAAACATGTAGGGCGTGGCTACGTTGTAAGCCGTCACGATTGCCCCATGTTATGCACGGGTTATTGCGATTTTTATATGCCGGCTTGTTTTTAATTGTATTTCTACCTCACGGAGCGTGCACTCTCCGTTGCGGTCTGTACTTTTATTCAATAAATCCTGAAACTTTTTACACTATTGGAGCTCCGCTCTTTTGTTTTTTCCTTTGCCACACTGGGAGCAAGAGAGCTGTCCTTCCCCCCCTCTTCAGGCATTTCACTTGGACTAGCCCGGACCGGAGACAGCATTCCTGACAGCTGCTGGGGAGATCTTCTCATCACACGGTCCCTGCAGAGGGCAAAATCTGCATGCCTGATAGACCCTGCCAAGGAGGGGGTCCAACACGGAGGGTAAGAGTCCACCTTTACCACTTTTCTCACTTATTGGAGTCACCGCCAGTGGAATTGTACCATCCTGCACATCCCTCACCTTTGTCGATCCACTCATAGGGAGATTGGTTGCTGCTAAGCTGTATAGTGGTTGGAAGTATTTTTTCACTGATGAACATTTTATGTTTGAACTCATGGACTGAGTCTGTTTGATTATCATGTTTTCACGTTATTATTATTGTTGTACTTCGCATGTACACTTTTTTCTTTTTATTTGAGTTTTTATGATTGGCACGTATATTTTTCCATCACCCATTGAGTCATTTATTTGCTCTCAGTAGATTGTGGTTTTCACTACCACCCATATGCATTCACATTTATGTGTATATTCTCATACAGTTAGCGCACTTTATTTATTTTTATATTCATACTATATACAGTATACAGTACATACCAAACATATCAAATTTGCAATACAGTCATACATACGTAAATAAACACATACAGAGAATGCTTTAATGCCCAAGCTTTTCTTATCTATATTCTCCCCTGCAGAAATCAGATAGAGAACTGAAGACATTCTAGACTCCAGATACAGTAGTTATGCTTCATAGGTATTTTTAGGTGTCTGTTCTTACACTATAAAGTAGTTTTACGTTTAAATTAGATGTGTCTTATTATGACGTAATTTTGTTTTTGTGATGTCTGGTTTCCTATGTTTGCTTTTGAGGTGTAACCACACATTTTTGGAGTACTAGCAGTGGGGGTAATCAGCCAGCCACATTCCTTCATCACTGGGTACCATTCAGCTCCTAAAGCATTATTAGATCTTTTAGGGAAGGAAGGAAGTCAAGCAGCAGGAAATTAGCTAATTGGTTTTTTAACAGTTTACTAAGTCAATCCTGGTTAAGAATTATTAATCAGACTTAGCATGCAGACTACAATGCATATCAACCCCACAAATCTGCCATCTACACGATTTATTTAATGTCCTTTCAACAGCAGCAGTGATAATCACACAAAACACAGGATATAGTTACTTTGGTTTTCTTATTCCCACATGTTTAGATCTTTCCAGCAGGCCCTTTCTGAGGCCCCTATACCCACAGAAAACTGTAATATGTAAACACACAGTGACAAATATGTTAACGTGATTTTAAGCGAGTATTAAAGCTGAACTGCAAGCATAAAAACTTTTATTTAAAATACATTCCTTAATAAGCACAAAGGATGTAAATCCATTTTGTGCTCACCAAATGTATTTTCAAATCCAGATATTACCTTGTAAAATAGCAGTGACATCATCACTGTGATGTACATAGCCTGTACAGAAGGCAGAGCTATTAGAGGGACCCATCTGGTCCACCCACTGCAGGCTGTCTGTAGAAAATTATAGGAGGGGACAGAGACAAGACCAGTCTCCCTGTACAAGGAGAAAGAACAGCAGTGACTAATCTTTAATAGGGATGAGCCGAACACCCCCCAGTTCGGTTCGCATCCAGAACATGCGAACAGACCGAAAGTTTGCGCGAACATTCGAACACCGTTAAAGTCTATTGGACTCGAATGTGAGAAATCAAAGTGCAAATTTTAAAGGCTAATATGCAAGTTAATGTCCTAAAAAGGGTTTGGGGACCCGGGTCCTGCCCCAGGAAACATGTATCAATGGAAAAGAAAGTTTCAAAAATGGACGTTTTTTCAGGAGCAGTGATTTTAATGATGCTTAACCTCTAGACATCCGCGCTATGGCCGAATGACGGCCACAGCGCGGACCTACATTCCCGGGAGGCCGTCATATGATCAGCCAATGACAGCTGATCACATGATGTAAACAAAAGATCGGTAATCGCTGACAGCGCGAGTAGAAAAAAAAGCCGATCACCGGATCGGATGTGAGGGACATCGGTCCCCAAGTGGAAGAGGCACATCTGCCTCATCAGTGCCCACTAAAAGTGCCACCTAATAGTGCCCACAGTGCCACCTAACAGTGCCCACAGTGCCACCTAACAGTGCCCACAAGTGCCACCTAACAGTGCCCACAAATGCCACCTATCAATGCCCACAAGTACCACCTATCAATGCCCACCTGTAGTGCCAATCAGTGCCACCTGCCAGTGCTGCCCATCACTGCCACCCATCAGTGCCCATCACTGCCACCCATCAGTGCCCATCACTGCCACCCATCAGTGCCCATCACTGCCGCCTCATCAGCGTACATCAATGAAGGAGAAAATTTTTTTATAACAAAATATAAAAAAAATAAACATTTTTTTTTTAAAAAAATTCAGTTTTTTACATTTTTTTAATAAAAAGTAAAAACCGCAGAGGTGATCAAATACCACCAAAAGAAAGCTCTATTTGTGGTGAAAAAATGATAAAAATTTCATTTGGGTACAGTGTTGTATGACCGCGCAATTGTCATTCAAAGTGCGTCAGCGCTGAAAGCTGAAAATTGGTCTGGATAGGAGGGGGGTTTAAGTGCCCTGTAAGCAAGTGGTTAAAGTGAAAAAATAAAAGTGAAATATTCCTTTAAATATCGTACCTGGGGGGTGTCAATAATATGCCTGTAAAGTGGCACGTGTTTCCCCTGCTTTGAACAGTCCCTACACAAAATGACATTTCTAAAGGAATAGTCATTTAAAACTGCTTAAGGCTTTAATGTAATGTAATGTCGGGTCCCGGCAATATGGATGAAAATCAGTGAGACAAACGGCATGGGTACCCCCCAGCCCATTACCAGGCCCTTTGGGTCTTGTATGGATATTAAGGGAAACCCCGCGACCAAATTAAAAAAAGAAAAGGCGTTGGACCCCCAGGCCCTATATACTCTGAACAGCAGTATACAGGCGGTGAAAACAAGACAGGGACTGTAGGTTTGTTCTTATGTAGAATCTGTTTGTAATTTGGAACAGGTACATTTTGTAAGTGTAGCTCCAGCCAAAAAATCTATTTTAAAGCTTTTTTGGAAAACATAGGGAAGGTTTATCACCCCTGTAACATTTGTTTTGCTGTCTGTGCCCCTGTTCAGAAGATTTCACCTTGTTTTCTGCCCCAATGACAATTGGATTTTGAAAATTTGGGGTTTTTAAGGGAAACAAGGATTGGTGATAAATCAGTGGAGGAGACACCTTTTTCCCATATTAACTCTTACAGGAGACAATTTCCCTTCCTAGGGGTCTTACTTACTGTTGTCTCCCTCCCTTTGTAAGTAGGAGTCGTATATACTATACGGCCTGCTCTATACACTGTGGAAAATTGGGCCTTAGGTGTTGGTGGTACCAGAAAACTGTAAGCCCTCACAGTTACTATTGCTGGGTGCTGGAATGGGACCTGCTGTGAAATATTATATCAAGAATTGTAATTACATACCCCTGTTAAACAGGGGCAGAAAAATTGGGCCTTAGGCGGTGGTGGTGGTGGTGGTGGCACAACACTGTAGAGCCTCACAGATATTTTTGTTGAGCGCAGGAACAGGCGCTGCTGTGAAATATTAGATCAAAAATTGTAATTACATGCCCCTCTTAAACAGGGGCAGAAAAATTGGGCCTAAGGCAGTGGTGGTGATGCCACAACACTGCAACCCCTCACAGATACTCTTGTTGAGCACAGGAACGGGCCTTGCTGTGAAAAATGATATCAAGAATTGTAATTACATGTCCCTGTTGAACAGGGGCAGAAAAATTGGACCTTTGGTGGTATGGTGGTGGTGCCACAACACTGTAAGCCCTCACAGTTACTCTTGGTGAGCGCAGGAACGGGCCCTGCTGTGAAATAGTAATTATAAATTGTAATTAAAAAATAAAACATAGGTGCGCTCACAATCGGAAATTCAAATATTAGTTCAAAATAATATTTGCTAAGGGAAATAGAATATCCTAAAACCCTAAAGTGGGGTTCCACCCAAAAAACAAAACTACCTGGAAAAATTTAAAAAACAAAAAAACATTTGGATATTTTTTTTTTTTCCACTTACCTCTAAATGCCTGTTGCTAGGTGGTCCCTCGTAGTCTGCCTGTTCCTTAGCCTGGGCTGGTGACATCACTTCCTCCTCGGCACAGGAAGGGCTCCGCTCTGCTCCCTCCCTCCTGTCAATCATCTGGGACCCATTACAGGTCCCAGGTGATTGAGCGGCCAATCACGGCGCACGGCGCCGCTCGCGCATGCGCAGTGGGTGCCAGGCTGTGAAGCCACAGCCCGGCGCCCACAGTTGAAATGCCGGTGCCGACGAGCGGAGGGGGGGACGAGCGGGGCTTCGATCCCCTGCATCGCTGGACCCTGGGACAAGTAAGTGTCCAATTAAAAGTCAGCAGCTGCAGTATTTGTAGCTGCTGACTTTTAATTTTTTTTTTTTTTTGACGGCCCCCCAGGGTGGAACTCCTCTTTAAGTAGAATACAAATAAAATAAAATAAAACAAAATAAAACAAAATAAACTCAATGAAGAGATATGTGAATATATCGAGAAAAAACAGTATGTGTTCAAACATGTGAAAAGAACAAATACAATTAAAAATTAGACCTTATTACACATTTGAACAAAGTTCATTTGCATAAAAAAAGAGTTCAATAAAGGTGCAATAAATCAATAAAGGTGGGAAAACAATTCCACAATACGCCAAAGAGTCAGCCTATATATATGGAAGGAGTGGTGAAGGAGGATGTAAAGATGAAACCCATAGAGGTGGTAGATCCGAAGAGCATTAGAGATGGACTCTTACCCGGAGTGGTGGACCTCCCTGTTAGCGAGGTCTTGTGTGCATGCAGATATGGCCCTCTGCAGGGACAGCTGGATCGGCGTCTGACTCTGCTGAGGAATAGGTTGTTTCCAAATGAGACTGTTCCACTTCGTCCGCCTGAAGGGGGAACACCCACTCCGCCCCACGGTGGTGGGTGAAAAAAAGAAAAAAGGGGCTCCAATGGTGTAGTAAATTAAGTAAATTTATTGGTAGAAACACAGCCAGAGAGTTATACTCCGCAATGCACTGTTAAAACATATGGTAAAAAGCCGGCATAAGATAAAAAACGAACACCCGTGCTAACATGGTGCGAACGGGGTGATGGCGTACAGTACGTAGCACAGGTGTTCGTTTTTCTCCTTCACCACTCCTTCCATATATATAGGCTGACTCTTTGGCGTATTGTGGACTTGTTTTCCCACCTTTATGGATTTATTGCACCTTTATTGAACTCTTTTTTTATGCAAATGAACTTTGTTCATATGTGTAATAAGGTCTAATTTTTAATTGTATTTGTTCTTCTCACATGTTTGAACACATACTGTTTTTTCTCGATATATTCACATATCTCTTCATTGAGTTTATTTTCTTTTATTTTATTTTGTTTGTATTCTACTTAAGGTTTTAGGATATTCTATTTCACTTAGCAAATATTATTTTGAACTAATATTTGAATTTCCGATTGTGAGCACACCTATGTTTTATTTTATTGTTATTTATCACACGGATATTGGTGTTTTTTGGGTGCAGCTGCAGTCTTTTATTTTTAAAGTTTTTTCGCTCTGCAGCGTGGGTTTTCTTTCCCTTTCCCAAAAATTGTAATTACACACCCTTGTTAAACAGGGGTAGAAAAATTGGGCCTTAGGCAGTGGTGGTGATGCCACAACACTGCAACCCCTCACAGATACTCTTGTAGAGCACAGGAACGAGCCCTGCTGTTAAATATTTGATCAAAAATTGTAATTACACGCCCCTGTTAAACAGGGGCAGAAAAATTGGGCCTTAGGCAGTGGTGGTGCTGCCACAGCACTGCAACCCTTCACAGATACTCTTGTTGAGCGCAGGAACGGGCCCTGCTGCAAAATATTACAGCAAAAATTGTAATTACACGCCTCTGTTAATCAGGGGCAGAAAAATTGGGCCTTAGCCACTGGTGGTGGTGCCCAGAACCAAAAATGTTCTTAGAAGCTATCAACATGAACATTGAGGAGGAATAGGATAGTCACTCAGCAGAACAGGATAGTCACTCAGCATCAGCATAGGCAGTTTTCAAGGGATCTCACATTCATAAAAAAAAATATTTTGGTTACATCAGCATCAGTTGCTTGGTAACTGGTGATCCAAGACTGATTCATTTTTATGAAGTTAAGCCGATCAACCGAGTCGGTGGACAGGCGCACTCTGTGATCGGTTACAAAGCCTCCACTGTCTTCAACGATGTTCCGTGAGGGCTCCAGGGAATGATCATGTAAAGCAGAAGGAAGGAGAAGGACTCCAATGGTGCATGTCAAAAACCAATGAGGTTTATTAAGAATAAAAGTTCAGATAGTAAACACCAATCAATAAAAGTGATCATAGGAACAGGTAAAAATTAAAGAAAAGCAATGTGGGATACAAGAAATGCTAGCCCGACCGGTTTCAACACTATGGAGTCTTCAACTGGGGCAAAACCTTCCTTCTGCTTTACATGATCATTCCCTGGAGCCCTCACGGAACATCGTGAAGACGGCTATTCAACAGGGAAGTACTTGGAGCCTTCACGGTCCAGGAGCTGAGGATACCACCTTGAACGGGTTCTTCCATCTGTGTCCAGTATCTGAGCGACATCTGATGAATACAACAACATCTAAAATACATAATATAAGATACCAAGCCTGTCTGATCCCTCTGCCGTATGGCATTTGGGGTCCATCACAGCTGGTAAGAGTACCCATTTATATCTTGAGTTCCGCTGTTGTTGACTACAGACAAGCCTTACACTGATTATCTCACCATCGGGATTACACTCACCAGAGGAATATCAACAGAGAACACTAGGGTCAAATACAAAACCAGCTTTATTAATTACCAAAAAATCTTAACCTAATAATAGTAACAAAAGTGAGGTTGGAAGCAATATGGACAGACGGTTATAACAAACATGTTAAAATTGGACAACGTTGTCACAGGGGATATTAAAATCAAATGGGAGCCGCGGCCATACACCCACACATTCTCATCATACACACTGGATATAAAGTGTTTTCAGGATAGTCATGCACATTAGGTGGCAATGTCGGAATTATTTCCTGGTATTGAGTGTCCAATTGGGCAGAAACATTCCTATATCACTAGTATGGAGGTAATGTGAGTGGGTGGATGATCTGACAAATCAAGCAATCATGAAATTGGACCATAGATGGAGCGATCTCTCAAGGGATCATTGCATTCAGTGATTGCGTAGACCACAGCTGATGAATAAATAATAAACGCTTTCCAAGTTGCAGTAGAACTGATTGTGCAGATATCTACAAAGGCAGCAGAATAAATGTCCTTGGAGACAACATTATTGGAAACATAGAAAAACTGACATACGTTTTGTTGCAAGTGCTGGGTGAAGTGAAGGAATCTCACAGATCGCACTATGTCCGTCGTCAGACTATGATAGTCCTGAGTGTTGAGGTCTCCCTGTGGACAGATGCCTCTGTATGGTTCGTCTGGGGTGTAGATCAGCAAGGGGTCGTCTCTCACTGCTTCTCACCATAGAACCGCTGAAGCGCCACTGCCGCCATGTGATACGTGACTATAGGGGAAAGCCAGCATCAGCTGTTGGATCAGCTGTTAGGTCCGTGTGGAGGTGAGTCAGATCAAATTGCGCGCGGCTCCCAGGGACGTGCTGACGTCACACGGCCATTTGATTTTAATATCCCCTGTGACAACGTTGTCCAATTTTAACATGTTTGTTATAACCGTCTGTCCATATTGCTTCCAACCTCACTTTTGTTACTATTATTAGGTTAAGATTTTTTGGTAATTAATAAAGCTGGTTTTGTATTTGACCCTAGTGTTCTCTGTTGACCTTCTTTAGAGAAACAATCTGTTTCTCCCCCCTCTTTTTGTACTATATGTTTAAAAGGCCAACTTGAACTGCATCCAGGCTTCTCTTCCTGCATGATAGGTCTATACTCACCCGCTGAAACTAGCCATTATTGCTAAATTAATACGGGTTGATCCGGGCTAAAATCCTTGTTTTTTTTTCACCAGAGGAATATACCATTTAAGATTTTCTGTGGACATTCTTTCTCACACCCCCACTGGGTTATATGTAGCATAGCCAATTTATATTGTTTTTTGGTTTCTTTTTAGATTTGTTATTTATTTTCTATTTTTTGTGATTTATTTTCACTTTTTAGTAGTGCTACACTATTATTATATTAAATACTGCACCCTGTCCTGCATCCTTCCCAGCTGCCAGCAGGGTTACCCAGTGTGCCGTGAAAGAAAGGTAACGTCTCTGTCCATGCCTGCTGGACCATGAGTCAGCGGTAATATGCACCTTATCGCTGACTGCCATGTCCAATGAGACAAAGACATTGCCTTCCACATGTCGGTAGAGAGCCGGAATGGCCTTCCGAGAAAAAAAATTAGCGTTTGGGAACCTGCCACTGAGGTACCGCACATTCCACAAATTCTCGAAAGGGGGCAGAGTCTACCAGCTGAAAAGGCAGCAGTTGGAGTGCTAGCAATTTAGCCAAACTAGCATTCAGCCGCTGAGCATGTGGATGGCTGGGACTGAATTTCTTTCGCCGGTTTAGCAACTGGGGTAGGAAAATTTGCCTGCTATAATCAGATGTTGGTGTACTGCTAGCAGATTGCCCGGAAGTGCTTAGGACACCTAATTCTACACCTTCATTCCTCTCAGTGCAGGTCTCTGAGAAGACTGAAGTTATAGTGGGGTTGGAGATCCCAGCTGATGAGGAGCAAGGAGAGGTCCGCCTTGTTCTTTGGTGTGCGTCTTTTAACTACTGTTGCCAACGGACTGCATGGGAGCTCGACATATGTCTGGTCAAGCATGTGGTGCCCAAGCGGATGCCGTTTTGGCCACGCTTGATACGCTTCAGACATATGTTGCAAACAGCAATGGTGCAATCTGCTGCACATGTCTCAAAAAAGGCCCACATCAAAGAACTTTTGGAAAAACGTGCACATGCGGAGCTCTGTGGTGTGATGCAGTCGGTTTCCTGCCCTTAAGCTGACCCCTGGAGGGCATCCTGCCTCATTGGAGATGTGCCTCCTCCTCCTCTCTTCTATCTGGCACCCATGTAGAGTCAGTGACCTCATCATCCCCTCCCTCCTCGCCACTGGAGTAAACCCGGCAGTATGCTGCAGCTGGGGGAACATGACTGCAAGTTTCTTGACCTTCGTAGGCACCCCCCTCTCTCTGGGCTCACGTTACTGCCTTCATCCTCAACCTGGGTACCATCACCAGAGCCTTCAAAATGCTGTGCATCCCCCACAGCATGTACCCTACACTGTGGTCGAACAATTCGGGGGACTCCTCGGGGTATGATGGTGGGGCTAGGGAAGGAGTGACTGATGACATTGAGCCGATGGAAGAGGCCGTTTGGCAGCTGCATTGGCAGACAAAGTACCCTGAGCCTGGGTGACAGAGGATGAGGATGGCTTGGTCATCCACTCTACCAACTCTTCTGCATGTTGTAGCTCAACACGGCCACGTGCTGAGGATGCACCATGTCCACGACCAGCACTGTTGGCTGTAGACACAGAGCCTGCTTGCCCTCTTTTAGTGGCCTGTGAGCATCTGCCTCTCCTTGGTGGCCTTCCAGACATACTGTACAATTAGATTAGCAAAACAACGCCTGAAGTTTACTAAAAACAGTACACCAGGAATGGCCTACAGTCAGGTATAGGCTTGGCTAAACTATATATACATACAAGCATAATATATATATATATATATATATATATATATATATATATATATATATATATATATATACCGTATTTATCGGCGTATAACACGCGCCGGCGTATAACACGCACCCCAAGTTTAGGAGAGAATTTTAAGGAAAAAAAACTTACATTAAAATGCCCATAAATGCAGCCTTATCTGTCCATCTGCAGCCTTTTCAGTGTCAGTGCAGCCTTGCCCCAGTGCAGCCTTGTCAGTGCAGCTTTGTCAGTGCAGCCTTGCCTCAGTGCAGCCTTGTCAGTGCAGCCTTGTCAGTGCAGCCTTGCCCCAGTGCAGCCTTGTCAGTGCAGCTTTGTCAGTGCAGCCTTGCCCCAGTGCAGCTTTGCCCCAGTGCAGCCATGTCAGTGCAGCTTTGTGATAGATTTAAATATGGCGCCGAGACTGAAGGGATAGTTCGGAGCCGAGATACACATACGAGTGTTCTCGTCTTTTTTCGGCGCCGCCGTCACGCCCAGTCCCGCCCCTGGACCTGTGTTATGTCCATCATAGGGCGTGACTGGGCGTGACTGTGAGCGGCGCCGAAAAAAGCCGAGAACACTCGGGTATGTGTATTTCGGCTCCGAAGTATCCCTGCAGTCTCAGCGCCATATTTAAATCTACCCATGGCTGTGTATGTCGGCGGCGACCGCGGCAATTGCCGCGATCGCTCCGATAAAACACAAAATCGGCCTATAACACGCACCCACGATTTTCCCCTGATTTTCAGGGGAAAAAAGTGTGTGTTATATGTCGATAAATACGGTATATATATATAAAAATAAATAAAATGAACTGCAGCTCACTGAGTCACCTGCCTGAAAATGTCTTTGAACACGTACTCCAGGAATGGCCTACAGTCAGGTATAGGCTTGGCTGGACTACAATGCAGGCAGTGGCGTATCCAGGGTATGGCGCATATGTCAAGTGCCATGGGCGCAATATGAAGTGGGCGCTGCTGAGTGGCTGGGCAGCAAGGCTTTGTCCTGCATTATTATGTTGCTTATATGTCAACTTGTGGCTGAATAGGACCTGCAGCAGTGTGAACATCCATTACATCCAGGGATTGGCGAGCAAGCCAGCTGGATGTTCACTGTGCAGTTCCGATGAAAGACTTCACCTGTCAGATCCAAGATGTGATGTCGGGTATGGGCGGGACTGCTACTCAGACCCGCCCCTCTATCAAACAACCAGTGTAATGAAAGAGCCGACTCACATGGTACTTCATTACATGTAATGCTCCTCCCCCTCCTCCCTTACACAGAACACAGCAGCCCCTCCCCTCTAGCTCTACCAGGTTGTATCTAAGCCCCACCCCTCTCCCTATGTCCTTTCCAGCATGAGCAGCTTCTGTTAATATACACAGGGAGAACACTGCAGATGAATGTAAGGTGAGTGTATAGTGAGAAGAGGCTGAGCTCTGATTGGACAGTGGGGTATCAGACATGCACAGGAGGGACTTCAGGTCCCAGCATGTCAGCTGCTTTCTGGGGAGGTTTGTTGTTATGCCATCACTATGTACAATGCTGAGGACATCACTTCCTGGGTACTAAATACTTTGTGATGTTCCATCCACTCACTGTGCTGGTGGGGGGGAACCATGTGTCAGGCTGCCCCCCCCCCCTCTCAGCTCTGTGTGTATTGTTGGTATCTCTCGTTGCAGATACTATATCTCTCTGCAGATTGTATCTGTCCAGTGTGTGGGCTTCGGGGCCCCCTACAGGGGATCTGAGAGGGGGATTAGGCACCTAGGGGTGTCAGGCAGTAAAGAGAACCTGTCATCGTCCATTCAGATCAAAGTAAGACCCCCTTCACACTGTGCCGCCCCGGGCGTCAGGGGTAAAGCAGCGCTATTTTTAGCGCCGCTTTACCGTCGTTTTAGCTGCACTATTCACGCCACTAGCGGAGCGGTTTTAACCCCCGCTAGCGGCCGAAAAGGGGTTAAATCTGCCCACAAAACGCAGCCGCAACGGTGTTTTGCCGGTGATATAGCAGCTCTGCCTCATTGATTTCAAAGGGGAGGAGCGGTGAGTTCACCACTCTTTCACCGCTCCAAAGAAGCTGCTGGCAGGACTTTTTCTGAAGCCCTGCCAGCACACCGCTCCAGTCTGAAAGCCCTCGGGCTTTCACATTGGAGTGAATGGAGCCACTTTTTCAGGGCGTTTTGCAGGCGCTATTTTTAATGCTATAGCGCCTGAAAAACGCCTCAGTGTGAAAGGGGTCTAAAAGATATGTACTACAGCTGGGTGCCTCCATTGCTGACATCATCCCTGCACTCTCCTGCCATCTGTCTGAAAGGCACCTGGTGAATGCTTTGCTCTGTGCCAAGGCTGATCCCTGATGTGGAGAGACATATAGGCTCCTTTCAAACTGAGGCACTTTACCCTTTTTCGCCCGCTAGCAGGGGTTAAAAATGCCCCGCTAGCGGCCGAATATCGCCGCTAAAATGACGGTAAAGCGCCGCTAAATATAGTGGTGCTTTACCGCCAGCGCCCGCAACGCTTCAGTGTGAAAGTAGCCTAAAGCTGACATTTACCTGAAAATCGAATTGGGTATACACTGTTCATTTTTTCTCATTCAATCAGCAGGCTGAATGAAAAAAAACTGACAGCTTTTGGCGACTCTTTCATTACACTGGTTGTTTGACAGAGGGGCGGGTCTAAGTAGCAGTCCCGCCCATATCCGACATCACAGCTTGGATCTGACAGGTGAAGTCTCTGATCTCTCTGAGCTGAAAATGAGTGTGCACCCAGTGCACTGAGAGGCGGATGGAAGCTCTGGCTGCAGTGGATAGAAGAGCCATCTACAGAAAGGAGCTGCTTTTACAAAGATAAACAGGTGGAAGATGGTGGAGCTTTAGGGAGGGGATGGGGAGATGAGGGCAGAGGAGAGGGGCAATAGTGAGATGTGGATAGATGACCTGCACTCTGTGCAAAAGGCTCTCGAGAAACCCTGCAGTCTGTACCTAGTGCTCTCCCGAGCCTTGCACTCTGTAAATAAAGCACTCCAGAAATCTACTCCCTGTGCATATCACACTCCTGAACAAGGCACTCTGTTCATAGCACACTTCTGAACCCTGAACTCTGTACACAATGCATTCCTGAATCCTTCCACACTTTGTGTAACGCACACTTTCATAGTTTATACAAAACCATTTGTAATGGAAGCTTTTCCTTTTTTTTTTTTATGATAGTGCTAGAGTTTGTATGTGTTCATGAGACTTTATCTTGTGGCACAGCAATCAAAGCATATTTTAGAGGTACAAGGAAACCTGAGTTTTGTTTAGCCAGGCCCATTAAGCCCCCCTCCCCCACTGTTAAGAGTCTGACCACATCCACTTTTGCCACAGTGCACATAGCATGCCGTCGGACACTTCCTCCCTCAAGTGCCACTCATTCTGAAGTTCAAAAGTTGGGAGGTATGGTCTCTTCTGCCCATAAAAGCCTGTTACGGGCAGCTGTGCCTGTAAAAAGATGGCCATGGGCCGGCCATGCAACCGTTTCAAAGCCTGCAGGGCTCAGGAAAGATCGATCGTACAGGCTCAACTGGGCAGCGCATGTGCAGCCATTTTTAAATGAAAGGCACTCGTCCTCGGCGGTGCCAAAGTGGCGCAACAGTGCAGAGGAGGCACAGACCACAGGAGGACTCAGGAGGACATTACTGGGGGGAAGCCAGCCCAGCAGAGGAGGACAGTACACTGATGTGCACAGTGCCTGACTGCAGAGGTGAATGGGACACAGTGACAGAACAGAAGACGGACACTGACTGATGTGGAAAGGTATGGTAATATTAAGGGGGGACAGAGTAGGAAACTACCATGTCCACAGCCTCTAACCATGTCCTATCCGCAGTATCTGAAAGATGGGTTTGAAATGTTTTGACAGGGGCGCAGTTTCAGTGGTTGCCATAGGTGCCATTTTTACTAGATACGCCTCTGAAAGCAGGGGATATATATTTTATGAACTGCACCTCACTGAGTCACCTGCCTGAAAGTGTCTTTGAACATGAACTCCAGGAATGGCCTACAGTCAGGTATAGGCTTGGCTAGACTAATATATATATATATATATATATATATATATATATATATATATATATATATATATATATATATATATATATATATATATATATATATATATATATATATATATTGTAACCTGGGGGACAGGTAGCAGGTACAAAAGCTCCCTGGGATGAGCAGTCTTTCAGGCACAGATACCAAATCCAGCAAAATAGTGACAAACAGTGCGGTGTTTATTTGTGATATATACAAGTCTATATACAGGTGCTGTACAGTGTTCCAAAAAAAACAAATAGGAACAAAAATAGCCAAAGCAAAACCTAGCCGTGTCTCGGCACTAACTAAACAATATTTACAGATCCTAACTACCAAGCTGAGCAAGCCTACAGCTTGTCAGCTTCCACATACCTTTTTGCTCTCCTACACAGAAGTCGTCTGAGTATCCCAGGCCAAGAGCAAAGGCTGTCTGCTCCGGTGAGCTTAAATTAGCCTGGGGGAGAGGACCAAGACCTGAACTGGACCATGGATCAGAGATCCCTGAACGTGTATGAGAGGAGCCTGGGAGATGTATAAACCCCGAACAGGACTTTTCCTGGCTCTCTCTGGGACGATCTGCTACATATCCCCCCCCTTGTTTCAACCCCAGGGTTGGAACACCTGTAGCCCAACAGGAGTGAACACGGGACAGGGCATCTACATTCCCCATCTCAACACCTGGCCTGTGTTTTATAATGAATGAGTAATCCTGTAGAGGCAAAAACCACCGGTTCACCCGTCTATTAGTCTCCTTCTTTTGGGCCATCCATTTCAGAGGAGCATGGTCAGTTATTAACTCAAATTGGCGTCCTAACAAATAGTACCTGAGTGCGTCCATGGCCCACTTTATGGCTAAACACTCCTTTTCAATGACTGCATACCTTTGCTCATGGTCATTGAGCTTTCTGCTTAGGTACACCACAGGGTGTTCTTCCCCATTGTGTACCTGTGATAGTACTGCCCCGATACCAACATCAGACGCATACGTCTGAACCAAAAAATCCTTGGAGAAATCGGGGGAGTACAGTACTGGTTGTGCACAAAGAGCCTTCTTCAGGACTTGGAAAGATTCCTCTGCTACTGAGGACCATTTCACCATTACAGAGTCTTTCCCTTTCGTAAGGTCTGTCAGTGGGGCAGCTATAGTTGCAAAATTTGGGATAAATCTTCTATAATACCCCGCAATGCCAAGAAAGGCCCTGACCTGCTTCTTGTTTGCAGGACGTGGCCATTCCTGGATGGCTTCTATTTTATTCACTTGAGGTTTTATGACCCCACGCCCAATAGTGTAGCCCAAATACTTGGCTTCCTCTAGACCAATGGCACATTTTTTTGGATTTGCTGTAAAACCTTCTTTGAAGAGGGAATCAAGGACAGCCTGGACACGGGGCAAGTGAGACTCCCAGTCAGTGCTATGTACCACTATGTCATCTAGATATGCTGCTGCATATTGTCGGTGGGGTCTTAGAGTCCTGTCCATGGCCCTCTGAAATGTCGCGGGGGCATTTTGCAACCCAAAAGGCATTTTTTGTATTGAAAGGAACCCTCCGTGGGTCACAAATGCGGTCTTCTCTTTGGCGCTACCAGTCAGGGGTATTTGCCAATAACCTTTTGTCAAGTCCAAAGTGGTCAGATAGCGAGCCTTACCAAGTCGGTCTATAAGTTCGTCCACTCTGGGCATTGGGTACGTGTCAAACTTTGTCACTGCATTAAGCTTCCTGAAGTCATTACAGAACCTCTAAGTGCCATCCGGTTTTGGGACTAACACGATGGGGCTAGACCAGTCCCTATTGGATTCCTCAACGACATCTAGCTCCAACATTCTTTTAACTTCCTCGCTGATGTCCTTTCTCCTCGCTTCAGGAATTCAGTACGGTTTGAGCTTGACACGGACCCCAGGTTCAGTAACAATATCATGCTGAACTGCTGAAGTTGTGCCAGGTAACTCTGAAAATTTCTCTCTATTTCTTACCAGGAATTCTCTAGTTTCCTGCTTTTGGGAATATGACAGGGTGTCTGGAATAGTGACCTCGGGGATCAGAAGGGACTTAGCACCCTTAGGCGTTACCGGGAGGGACCTCGCAGTTAGTGCCAGTCTATCCTTCCAGGGCTTTAACAGGTTTATATGGTAAATCTGTTCGGGCTTCCTTTTCCCTGGTTGATATACCTTGTAATTGACCTCCCCAACTCTTTCAATTACTTCAAAAGGACCCTGCCACTTAGCCAGAAACTTGCTCTCAACAGTGGGAACCAACACCAGGACCCTGTCATCAGGTGAGAAAACACGGAGTTGGGCCCCCCTGTTGTATATCCTCTGTTGGGCTGCTTGGGCCTGCAGTAAGTGTTCTTTTACCATCGGCATAATTGCTGCAATCCTGTCCTGCATTTGAGCGATATGCTCAATGACACTTTTATGGGGTGTCTGCTCCCCCTCCCAAGTTTCTTTGGCTATGTCCAAGAGTCCCCGAGGGTGTCTCCCATAAAGCAACTCAAATGGAGAGTACCCCATGGAGGACTGGGGAACCTCCCTGATGGCAAACATCAAGTATGGTATCAGGAAGTCCCAGTTTTTCCCATCCTTGTCAACAACCTTTTTTAACATGCTCTTTAATGTCTTATTGAAGCGTTCCACCAAGCCATCCGTTTGAGGATGGTACACCGAGGTTCGCAATTGCGACACCTTAAATAACTTGCACAGCTCTCTAGTTATCCGTGACATAAATGGGGTGCCCTGGTCTGTAAGGACTTCTTTAGGGATTCCAACACGACTGAACACCATAAACAGCTCTTTGGCAATGTTTTTAGCAGACGCGGGGCATAAGGGAATGGCCTCGGGGTAACGGGTAGCATATACCATGATTACAAGGATATGCTGATGACCTCGGGCAGACTTGGGGAGTGGACCCACAAGGTCCATGGCAATCCTCTCAAAGGGCACTTCAATAATGGGCAAGGGCACTAAAGGACTTCGGAAGTGTTGTAGTGGGGCTGACATCTGACACACAGGACAGGATTGACAATAATTCTTAATATCCTTCTGTATTCCGGGCCAATAAAACCTGCGCAACACCCTTTCAGTAGTTTTCTCAACCCCTAAATGACCTCCTAGCAAGTGCCCATGGGCAAGTTCCAACACCACCCGTCTGTATGGCTTAGGGACCACCAACTGTTCAACCACTTCATCATTTTTTTTTATATACACGATACAGTAAATTCTCATTACTGCTAAAATAAGGAAAACAGAGCCTGTCCCCTGATTCGACAGGTACATCATTAATCACCATTACATTTTCCCAGGCCCTGGCAAGGGTTGGGTCTTTTCTCTGCTCGGTACCAAAATTTTCCTTGTGTACATTAAGGTCAGCAAACTCCAACGTAGGCTCTGATTCAGCAGATGGCTGTCCAGCTCCACTGGTTGTGGGGACCTCCTCAGGCTCCTCCAGCTCTCCTGCCATAACTGAGAAAGGAAAACCCGGGGAGCCCTGAGAAGAGTCCCCTGAACCCATATTGTCAGTAGCGGCCAGGAGTTCTGGCTCTGTCACTGAGTCAGCTACTGCGACCGGGTCGGGACGATCCCACAGTTCCCAAAACTTAGGGAAGTCCCTACCAATGATGGCCTCGTGCATCAAGTGGGGCACAAGTCCGACCGGATGGGTCACCGTACCTAAGCCAGTTTTAAACTGAACAGTGGCTATAGGATACTCGCGGGTATCCCCATGTACACAGATCACAGCAACTTTTTTTAGCATGCAATTTCACAGTGTCAACCATCTCAGCTGTAACCAAAGTCACTAGACTTCCAGAGTCCAGCAAGGCCGTAATAGGCTTATTATTAACAGTCATTTGGCACATGTGTTTTCCCATACTTGGTGCTGCAGGACATGAAACAGCAGCAAACATAGACTGCCTTCTAATAGATACATCACACTGCATTGGTTCATCTGTCAATGGACAGTTTGCTGCCACATGTCCCAGTTCTTGGCAACGAAAACACCTGATGTTTCCCCAGTTTGGTTTGCTGACAGGCAGTAGCTTCCCTTGTTTGGGACGCCAAACTTCAGTCCTGGCACCAAAAATCCTCCCCCCTATTTCCTTGCCATGCTTACCACCCACTTCCCCTGGAACAGTCTTACCGGTTGCCTGGGGAGACCGTGGCTTTGGGCGGAAAGTCCGTGCGGCTGTAGGGGTGGTGACCAGGTTCTCTGCAGCAAAGTACCTTTCAACAAGTTCCACGAGGTTGTCCGAGTTGGGGTCTCCTTGACTCACCCACTTCTGCAGGGGAACTGGTATTGACCTCAGGAACCGGTCCATGACCACACGCTCCACTATTTGTGGCCCAGACAGGGACTCCGGCTGTAGCCATTTTCTCACCAAGTGAATTAGATCGAACATCTGCGATCTTGGGGGCCTCTCGTCTTGGAAGAACCAGTTGTGGACCCGCTGTGCTCGAACTGCCAAGGTGACACCAAGTCGCGCCAGGATTTCCCGCTTGACCTTTTCATAGTCTCCTGCTTCTGCTGACTCCAAATCATAGTAGGCCTTCTGCGATTCTCCAGACAGCAAGGGAGCGACCAGTCCGGCCCACTGGGTTTTGGGCCAACCTTCCCTCTCAGCGGTCCGTTCAAACGTTAAGAGAAAGGCCTCTGGATCATCATCTGCAGTCATCTTGGAAAGAAAGTGACCCACATGGATGGCTGAGGGCTTGTCTCCAACAACATTAACTTTAGCAGGTGACCACTGTGCTAGCGTCTCCACAACCGCAGCCAAGGTTTTCCTATCCTCTTTTGCATCAGTGGCTAGCTGTTTAAACAGCCTCTGCGATAGCTCCTGTACAGCACCAATCTGTTGGCACAGTGCCTTGGTTTGCTCCTGTGCGATAGCGTTTGTTTGCTGCTGTGTAGCGTTTGCTTGATGCAGTGCAGCATTTGCTTGTTGCTGTGCAGCATTGGATTGTTGCTGTGCAGCATTGGATATGACCAATTGTTTTAGGATTTCCTCCATGTTTAGTCACTCTAGGTACTGGCCTTTTAAGTAGTAACTTACTACAGCTGGTCGCAGTCTCCACCATATGTAACCTGGGGGACAGGTAGCAGGTACAAAAGCTCCCTGGGATGAGCAGTCTTTCAGGCACAGATACCAAATCCAGCAAAATAGTGACAAACAGTGCGGTGTTTATTTGTGATATATACAAGTCTATATACAGGTGCTGTACAGTGTTCCAAAAAAAACAAATAGGAACAAAAATAGCCAAAGCAAAACCTAGCCGTGTCTCGGCACTAACTAAACAATATTTACAGATCCTAACTACCAAGCTGAGCAAGCCTACAGCTTGTCAGCTTCCACATACCTTTTTGCTCTCCTACACAGAAGTCGTCTGAGTATCTCAGGCCAAGAGCAAAGGCTGTCTGCTCAGGTGAGCTTAAATTAGCCTGGGGGAGAGGACCAAGACCTGAACTGGACCATGGATCAGAGATCCCTGAACGTGTATGAGAGGAGCCTGGGAGATGTATAAACCCCGAACAGGACTTTTCCTGGCTCTCTCTGGGATGCTCTGCTACATATATATATATATATATATATATATATATATATATATATATATATATATATATATATATATATATATATATATATATATATATATATTGTAACATTGGGGGTTGGTTTAGCTTAAAGGTAGAGCTTACCAGTGAGCTGAGTCCACGTCAGATACGCAGTTTTAAGGGCTTGTCGGCCCACTTTTATTAAAGAAAGAAAATGTCCGATAACAGAAGTGTTGCCCACACAGGGGTTTCAGCTTTCCACAGCAACAATGTAAGTTCAATCACCTAGCTCTCTTTAGCAGCACTGCTGCTCAGACTTATGCTTCAGCCCTCTCAGCTCTATAACAGAGTTCCTGTAAACCCAGTACCTCAGCACTCTTTTCCAGCTTCCTTTTCCAGCCCATAGGCTTGAACCCTCTGTCTACTCTGACAGACCTGTGCAGACATGCACACTTCTCCCTTGCTTGCCTGGACTCCTCGGGAGGGTGGAGCCCAGAACTATGGTCAGGTGTCTACAAATAGCCCAACACACACCTGACCAGTCAATATGCTGGTGGATCTCAAAATCTGGAGAAAGCTGCAAAAGCAGTTTTCTCCAGTCCACATTTATGCTCTGAAGCCTTGCCCCAAGCAAATGTGCATACCCTGTGTCCCCCAAACTATCAATTTTACCTTGACAGCATCTCCTACTGTCACATATCCCCCCCCCTTTGTTTCGATCCGGAGGGAGGAACACCAGCACCCGTCATGGTTGGGACACCTCTGTGCTGGCTGTCAGCCACGTAGACCCAACCTTTTTTTCGGGTGCGCTTCCAGGTACGTCCCACCCTGGATCTTAACAGGGTCCTACATTTCCCTATACTCAGCCTACTCCCTCTGTCCTTGGGGTTCCTGAGCTCACATTTCTTTTCTGTTGGCCCCCTGCCTTTCCTGCTACTTCCTTCCAACTCAGTTTCCTGATTCTGTAGAGAACCATCTCCAGACACTACGCCTGATGAGTAACCACCTTTTCCCTCACTGGTACCCGTTTTCCCCATCACACTAGGTCTCTTGGTCTCTTGGGTTTACCAACTCTTTTGCCTCCACGCTTCAAGTTTCCTGCATTACTGTTCTGAGACTGTAGAGGGCCTATTTCTATGGTGTTTATAACGGGACCCCTCCTCTTATTTCTGGTACCTGACTCAGCAGTCACTAATTGTTTACCAGGTTTACCTGTACCTTTGGACACCACATTATAATGTACCACTAACACATTACTTGGTTCATCATTGACAGACATTTTCAAACCAACATTACACCTCTCAATGTCACCAATGCCTTTTTTTTCAGCATTTGCTAGGGCAGAGTCTGCAGAGGGCACACATACCGGAGGGCCGCCATCACCCACGGGAACCTCACAGGATGTCACTTCCCCTGGGTTCACCCACTCTGCAGACAGCTGTCCTACCACTTGACCTTTAATACCACCTGGATTTCTATCCAAAACCGGAACAGGCGAGCTCTCGTCTGATCCGCGTACCAACCTTATTGCACTTTTTACCCATTTCCCTGTCTCAGGGACCATATCAGGTTTGTCACATAAACCTATTATTGGACTGGTCACCCCAGTCTCTTTAACCGCCTCGGTCTGAGCCCCGGTCAGGATTTCTGCTGTTTTCTGGTCCATGCTCGGCCCTTCCATCTCACGTGGTTTGTCCACCGGTGCAGTATACGCGCCCTTCACCGACAACTGACCAGCACCACCCTGGACCATAGCCGCAGAAATGCTTCCCATCGGGCTGTTAGGAGGTGAAACCTCAGACATTGACTCATTTTTAGTTTCTCCACAGCATCTCCCATATACCATTTTTTCAGGAATTAACCCAGCAGCATACCCAGAAGCAACTTTTAACAAGAGTAATACTTTCAAGAATAAACCATTCCTGTCTTGTTCTCCTTTGTTCTGTACAGCCTGCCATTTAGTGCTCCACCTAGTGGTACTCCACATATCAGGCCGTCTGACTGTGGAGGAGACACCCCAATATAGATTGGCTGTACATCCCAAAGTTTAAGCATCTCCTTTAATGCTTTGGTTACAGACCAGCCCCTTGATCCCAGACCCAAGTCCTTTCTGGGGACTTTCATTACATTGGGAATGCAGACAGACTCATTTGCTGAGACTTGAGAAGTTGCAATTGTCAAACAAACATCCTCCCAGCTGGAGGTAACCACAGCCTGGTGCTCACCCAGAGCGCTGCCAGGTGCTGGACTCATACCCAACTTCTCAGGCTCAGGCTCAGCATCAGTGAACTGCTCCAGAACATTACCAGTGACAACGTCACTTTGACACTCCATGTCAACCTCAGTTTTGTGGGTCACAGATAATGTCTCTGCTGTGCGCTCACCCTTATTTGGTTCATCCTGCTCATGAGGGTTAACCCCTGCAGCAGCCACTGCACCCTCAGGTACAAGCTGTTCTGCAGTCCCTCCTGCTGGCACAGCAGAAACCGTGTCCACCTTATTTTTGTGCTTAAAAACCTTATCTATCAGGGAGATTACATTTTTACCCCAACTATCCCAATCAGTTGTATGCGTGCTCCCTGCAGCGGTATTCCTCAGCACTGATCCATCCGCCCAAGGAGACACATAAGAACAGACTGGCTTAGTTGCAGACTCATTACACAAGTCATTGTAAATCATGTCAAATTGTGGCAATATGTGTATTAGCATAGTAGGTTGCAATACACCATATTCACCACCTTGCTCGGCTGGTGCTTCATAAACCGCACACACCTTTGCATTTTTCACAGGTTGTGTTAACCCACCATTTACCTGCACATTTTTAGTACTAACAGCTTGTACTAACACATTACCATTACACGGTACAGTTCCACTCTGTCCCACCAGAGTGACATCGCAGTTGTCCAGGGCAACCTCCGACTCCAATACATGAAGTTCCCTGGAGATTTCTGGGGACAACTGTGTTATCTTACCACCCGTTGCTACAGGCAACGGCCCATTTGTGATAACTTTTGCTCTGAAAGAACCTGGGGTTTTCCCAACCGCAACAAACTTTTCATTAACAGTAACACTTACAGCACTTTTAGCTTTTGCAGGCTGTCCTAGCCCACTGCCAACTTGAGACTGACAGTCATTAGACACAACACTTTTAGTCATCAACACAGGTTCTATTTGGACTTTAACCCCTGCATTCCCACTGGGTAGGGAAAAGTCATTCTCAAATGTACATTCAATGGCCCCACTAACTGGGGTCATTCTCACATCATCATGGACATTCTCGTAACCAGTCCTTTTATACATGAAATCAGCAGTTCCAGCCATCACTTCATTAAAGTCCGTCTTACCCACCGCAGTAGTTGGGGTCACCATCTTCATTTGAGTATGTTGTCTTATGAACCAATCCTCTGCTGCACTTTTACTGGCCAACTCCCCCTGGTGGCCACGGGATGAAACTACAGCAGGCATCTCCCACTGTTTAGCACCACCTGCCGACACAACAGGAAACTCCTTCTTGTTGCTAGGGGTGACTGCAAACATATTTTCACAGGAATCTGGGCCTGCAGATAAAGACTTTTTCTCAGCAATATTATCTCCAGCTGAATTCCAGAACCTAGGACAAGAAAACATGCCACGCCCCAGCTGGCCACATTCCAGGCATGGTACTGGATGACTTTTTCCCAGAGCGCTTCTCTACTGGTGATTCCCAGCTGGCTGGAACGCACAAGCCTCTTTGCGGGGACGCTGAGCCAAATCTCCTCTGCAGCTCCTCCTGTCCGGCACCACTTTCACTCTCGTCGCCATGGGAGATCGCACTCTCCCAGCAGAACTTTGCTGGCTCTCTCCAACATGATGTATCGGCTTCTCCTGAAGCCACTTGCCATGATCCTGTTTAGACATACCCCATGGTACACAGACAGCCTGACTGGCTTCCTCTGTGTTGCTATGGGCAACCACTCTTGGTCTCAGCCTTTGATCAGCCTTTCTCTTTGTAAATAGTATGGGCTTCTCTCTGCTGGATCCTGACACATTGACATTTTTCACAATAGCTACTGTTTTAACTGCAGCAGCGTTGCCAGGGGCAACAACACCCCTCTTCCAGTTATGGACATCCAGCCGCTCTCCCCTTACACTGAGGGTTGGCTTTCTTTCCTCTGTAGCTTGGTCCAGCGCTGCCAGGTGCCGCTTGCACCAGTCCACAGCCGATTCTAACACTGGTGGACTTTCCATATTCGCAGTCACTCCACTGCACTTTTGCGGCCTCCAGCAAAAAATGAAGCACTGTCACTTTAAAGCAAGTTGCTTTTCATCTCATGCAAGCTTTCCTCACCTGCACAGTGCACACACAGATTGTGCTGTCTCATGCACACAAACACAGTTCATAGCAGAAAAATTTTTTTTGACTTTTTATTCACAGGTACACCACCTGCAACACGCAATGCCTTTTGCCTGGCTGTACTTCCACACACAGCCAATAGTTACTGACTTGAACTCACTGTGGAGCAAGGACCCGGATTTCACCGTCTGTTGCCCGCATTCGAACACCACTTGTAACATCGGGGGTTGGTTTAGCTTAAAGGTAGAGCTTACCAGTGAGCTGAGTCCACGCCAGATACGCAGTTTTAAGGGCTTGTCGGCCCACTTTTAATAAAGAAAGAAAATGTCCGATAACAGAAGTGTTGCCCACACTGGGGTTTCAGCTTTCCACAGCAACAATGTAAGTTCAATCAAAAATACCAAGCCACCTGGCTCTCTTTAGCAGCACTGCTGCTCAGACTTACGCTTCAGCCCTCTCGGCTCTATAACAGAGTTCCTGTAAACCCAGTACCTCAGCACTCTTTTCCAGCTTCCTTTTCCAGCCCATAGGCTTGAACCCTCTGTCTACTCTGACAGACCTGTGCAGACATGCACACTTCTCCCTTGCTTGCCTGGACTCCTCGGGAGGGTGGAGCCCAGAACTATGGTCAGGTGTCTACAAATAGCTCAACACACACCTGACCAGTCAATATGCTGGTGGAGCTCAAAATCTGGAGAAAGCTGCGAAAGCAGTTTTCTCCAGTCCACATTTATGCTCTGAAGCCTTGCCCCAAGCAAATGTGCATACCCTGTGTCCCCCAAACTATCAATTTTACCTTGACAGCATCTCCTACTGTCACAATATATATATATATATATATATATATATATATATATATATATATACACAAGCCTGCATACATATGTATGAAATACACTGCAGCTAACTGAATCAACTAACTGCCTGAAGTATATTAGAAACAGTACAGCAGGAACGGTCTGCAGTGAGATCTAGCTAAACTGGATACAGTGGATATATATATATATATATAGCAGTCTGACTGTATATATATGAAATACACTGCAGCTAACTGAATCAACTAACTGCCTGAAGTATATTAGAAACAGTACAGCAGGAACGGTCTGCAGTGAGATCTAGCTAAACTGGATACAGTGGATATATATATATATAGCAGTCTGACTGTATATATATGAAATACACTGCAGCTAACTGAATCAACTGCCTGCCTGAAGTAGAATAGATACAGTACAGCATGAATGGTCTGCAGTGAGATCTAGCTAAACTGGATCAACTGCCTGCTTGAAGTAGATTAGAAATAGTACAGCAGAAACGGTCTGCAGTGAGATTTAGCTAACAGAATAAACTGCCTGCTCAAAGTAAATGAAATGACACACTCTCTCTCTATCTTTCTATAACACCAGCAACACACTACACAGAGCCGATGTGCAGTCAGCCTTATATAGTGTGGGGCATGTACTTAACCCCCTGAGCCATAATCGGCCAAAGGCACCCTGCCTTTGGCCAATTATGGCTCTGTTTGCTTATGGCGCTGTGATTGACCAAAGCATGCGGGTTATAGTGCATGCTTGGCCAATCATCAGCCAGCAAAGCACTGTGATGACGCAGTGAATTATGGGCCGTGACGCGCCGCTCGAATTTGGCACGAGCGGCCCATAATGTTTGATCTTCATCGAACGATCGAACAGCCGATGTTCAAGTCGAACTCATGTTCGACTCGAACAGTCAGCCCATCCCTAGTCTTTAATAAAGGAAGCTGCTGCACAAAGGCAACGTTTCACAGAGGATTTCTGCACAGATCTGGAAGAAATACACAAAGAACACCAACAAGACTCAAGTAAGAAAATAGTTGCTCCTTGTATTTAGACAATATATGCTTATCCCGGAGTTCAGCTTTAATCAGTGGTGACTGTCAGATTTAGTTTTCTCTCCTTTTCTATATTAATTTACATTACAGTAAGTGTAAGGAGGGATTTTATTCTATCATAGATTGCGGGTTTATGCCTCTGAGGATGCAAAGTTGAAAATGTATTTATTTTTGTGCTGTAGTTGAACATTATAGATATTTCATCTTGACTATGTAGCTATTTATGACTACAGCAGGGCACCTGTCATGGGCCAGGGCAAGACGTGAACGGTGACACCGTACAATAAGTGCCGGTTCACACAGGGGCGACTTGTCAGGCGACCTAGCCGCCTGACAAGTCGCCTCCCGTTCTGTACAATGGAACCGTTCTAATAGGAGCGACGCAAGTCACTCCGACTTAGAAAAAGGTTCCTGTACTACTTTGGGGTCGACTTGAGGCGACTTGCATAGACTTCTATACATAAGTCGTTTTGCAAGTCGCCGTGGAAGTCGTGTGCAGGTCGCCTCGGTGAGGCGACCTGTAAGTCGTGCCGCCCCTGTGTGAACCTGGGCTAAATCAGTGATATTATTACAAAGTTCCTCACAACATCATCATTTTACAGAAAAAAAAAATGTTTTTGCTTTACATTGTTTTCTACTAAATAAAGTGGATATTAAGGATGGGTGAAGTGTAACCAGAACTATAACTGATACCTGCTCCAGAATTCCTTCTTTGGTTGGTGCTCTGTATTATCCTTCTGCAGCGTGGACAGGGCTAAACTAAATATTCATTAAAGTGGTTGTAAACCTCAGACATGCAATATGAACAAAGTATATCCCTCTATAGTGAGTACCTGTCTCAATTAAGAGCACTAATGCCCTGTACACACAATAGGATTTTCCGATGGAAAATGTGTGATAGGACCTTGTTGTCAGAAATTCCGACCGTGTGTAGGCTCCATCACACATTTTCCATAGGAATTTCCGACATACAAAGTTTGAGAGCTTGCTATAAAGTTTTCCAACAACAAAATCCGTTGTCGGAAATTCCGATCGTGTGTACACAATTCCGACGCACAAAGTTCCACGCATGCTCGGAATCAAGCAAAAGAGCAGCACTGGCTATTGAATTTCATTTTTCTCAGCTCGTCATACGTCACCGCGTTCTGGACGTTCGGAATTTCCGACCAACTTTGTGTGACCGTGTGTATGCAAGACAAGTTTGAGCCAACATCCGTTGGAAAAAATCCATGGATTTTGTTGTCGGAATGTCCGAACAATGTCCGACCGTGTGTACAGGGCATAAGTGTTATTTCTGTCTTCTGCTTTGTTCTTCTGTTATCAGCATGAGTAACTATGTGTGAGGGTTTACCACCACTTTAAAGCAGAAGTGCACTTCCATCCTTACAAAGACCACTTTGCAATTCTCATCTGTGGAGTGTCTCCAGTACTGGGGCAGCCATCTTGGCTGGGTCTGCCATCTTGGCTGGGTCTGGATCGATCCTGGAGGACGATGATATTCATTGAACATGTAGTGAACAAAAAGTAGTGCCTAAAAAATTCCTGTGAATAATATATATTATTTTTATATTATTCACAGGAATTTTTTAGGCACTACTTTTTCACAGTTTTAAGTTCCCACTTCCATTTCAGTCACAGCTTTTTTGAGTTTGTAGATTGATTATCACTAATCAACTTCCTGGACACATGTTCAATGAATATTGGTATATATAGGGGATTCATTCATGTGATATTTAGCTATGATTAAGCACTGACTACAGTGTGAAACGTGTCAGTTTCCTGCTTTGTGATGCTGTGGCATGTATTTTTATGATTATATTTAAATAAAGATCGAAGATTACTTTTGAGTGCGGCTGTCCAATATTTCTCGCTTACCTCTCAATTACCAACATTGCCTGCACCTGTTACTTCCAGCATGGAGAAAATTTTTGTTCCTCACAGACCTCCTTCAGAGCGGTGATATTTTTCTCTCTTAGCTACATTTTTAGTGAGAGAAAAAAACAATCCCCTCTGGATGATTCAATTTAAATTGCAAGGATTTTAACAAACTTTGTTGCAGACTCCTACCTGATTCTGCTCTGAAGAAAAAGCTGTTTGATTATGTTATTGTGCAGAGTGAATCTGAATGGAAGTGGGTTTTTCATGATTAATCAGCCGATGCACTTGCAGTGTTCTAATGGGGAAAACTGCAGTGTCAGCATCTCTGACACTGCAGTTTAAAAGGGATAAATCTCACCAAAAATTTAATTTTTGTTGCAGAGGATGCCTAAAATTTGACTTCATAATTCAGGGAAAATCAGTGAGCCAATCATGCAAGAAGGAAATTACATTTCTGGGTAAGTTCTCAACACCAGCTGTGTACATAAGGCCTCCTAGTTGCCATATTACATTGAATTTTAATGATAGTCCTGCAGTTTAAGGACATTTTTAATAACATTCAGTCACAATATGGCTTGTGTAGCAATTGTATACGATATTTTATTTGTTTTCATTTGCTATTTTTTCTATTTGCTATTTTTCACTAATTAAGTGCAGTTACCCTTTAAGCCAAAACTGGAGAAAATAATTAATTTATACTTTGACTTTAAAATGCATAGACAATTTTTAGAATACGCTACCACAAAAAAAGCATTGTTGGTCCCCAAAAATTATACAGGTATCATATGTAACAAAAAAGCTATTGCTTAATCAGTAGTCTCATAGCTGAAATATTAAAATAGTTTTTGACTTTAACAGGGAAACAGTTGGGGGGGCGCATGCGCGGCGCGATGCTAGACGGACGCTGCTGAGCTGCGCTCCGTCTGACGAGGCAGGCCAGGCACGATACCCGGGGCTATCTACAGCTAAAAACCACACCATCCACCTGATCACCCCCGCGGGACCACTCTGTGCATGCCCTCTGGCAAAAAGGGGCGACAAAACCGTTCCCAACATACCCTCACAAACTACCTTATGAACATGGAGAGGAGGATGACCCAAAATGGCGCCGGCCACCATGCGGCCTCCAGCGTTCCGGAGCATGCATCTAAAGGCAGTGAGTACTCTCAACCCCTTTCTAAGGCTGATCTTGATGCAAGCCTGTCGCAATCTATGATAGATTTGTGGACAAGCTGGAACAAGAGATACACAAATCTACCACCGCTCTCTCACAGGAGATTGCCAGTATAGGAGGCCGCACTGACCTATTAGAAGCCAAGCATGACGAACTAGCCATTGCACATAATGACCTCAGAAAGGACTATGAAACCTTGGCAGACTTTTTCTTTCATGCAGGCTCACATTGAAGATCTTGACAATAGGAACAGACGAAACAATATAAGAGTTCGTGGAGTTCCAGAGTCAATTACAGACCTTAACCAAGTCATCACAAAGCTGTTCCATAACCTTGTACCAGACAAACCTCTCTCTGCTTTTGCATGTGATAGAATGCACAGGGCTCTGCGTCCAAAACCAACAGCAGATAAACCCCCCAGAGATATAATAATGTGCATGAAGGACTTTATCACTAAAGAAGATATAATGCGTGCCGCCAGGAACGCCCCATCCATTGAATTAGATGGAATAAGGCTGCAGATCTACCCTGACATCTCCCCTGCGACTTTGGACTGAAGACGCAGGATGAAAGAAGTTACAAATGTCCTCCAAACAGCCAGAATCAAATATAGATGGGGTTTCCCATTCAAATTGTCATTAACACATAATGGCAATACCTACACGGTTTATAATGTCATCGAAGGAAAAGATCTGCTCATTAAGCTGGGACTGTTGGATCCACAACCATCACAACGTCTCCCTGCAACTCCTAGATCTTCCTCTATATGGTCCACACCCTCCACCAGACGCAACCCGAGAGAACTAAAAAGATGGCAACAACACTCCCCTCAAGATCGTATCGCCTGATCTGTCCAACCATTAATTAGTTGAGCGAGTTTTTTTTTTTTTTTTTTTCGCTACTCCCTTCACTGGTAGACAATCAAAATTCAGTCTATACAGCTCTTCCCCACCTAACACCCCAAAGCTGATGAAACTTTCAATTCTTATGTAAATCTCCCTGACACTACAATCAACCCCGGCTCGGAAGCTTGGATCAGATCATTTACCCAATCTTCTTCCCATACTAACTTTATTTTTTTATTTTATTTTTTTAATATATATTTTTCATTGACTCCGTCTTTGGAAGGAATGGGAATGTAAGGGGACATGGCAAGGGGGGGAGGGGTTGAGTAGGGAAAGTTTCCTTTTTCTCCTTTTTTTTTTTTTTCTCTTTAACATTTTGTTGGTTCTTCCTTTTTTCCTCCTTCCCCTATACAGGTTTTTTTTTTCTTTTAAATCCTCAAATCTCACAAGTATCCTCCTCCCTTATGAGTAGACATCAAGGAGGTCATATCTTACTGCAGTGATACCTTTTGACCAGGGGCGGACTGACCACTGAGCCACTCGGGCACTGCCCGAGGGCCCTGGGCCACTAGGGTGCCCCATCAGGGTTGCCAGCCTCAGTAAAACCAGGGACAGTATGTATAAATCTGTGTTTTTTTTACATCTGTCTGTGTATACTGTGTGTACATGTATGTGTATACTGTGTGATTGTATACTGTGTGTGTGTATATTGTGTAACCCCATAATCTCTGATTGCCTGGGGGCCCCATAATCTCCTATTGCCCGGGGGCCCCAAGAGTTATCAGTCCGCCCCTGCTTTTGACTGATATCCACACACCAGAGTAATGTGGGATTCTAAAAATATGTCATATTGTATACTATAACATAAGCTTGCTTCTCTCAAAACCTGATATAAAAGCGTTTACCTCGTTACATTTTTTGAGGTTACCTACTATACTGTGGTATGTTAAGGTTAACCCTATTGTATTCTTACCATGCACAAATCCTTTTTTTCAAATTAGTTATCTACTTTTTAAATTGCCTGGCCCATCCGCTGTTGCTAGTTTGACCCCCATTCTGACTGAGGGGCCTGCGGCCCACCCTTCTTTTGGGGAGGGGCGGCACTCCCCACTGGCAGAAATTGGACTATCAAGTCCTATCGTAGAAATTACTAGGCTGAGTGACTTTTGGTCCTTCAGTCCCCTTTTTTTTGTTATTTCAGTTATTGTTTTATTAGCCCTTATGGCAATTTTTGCAAACAATGTTCTCTTTGGAAGACGTCTTAGTTCAGGTTATCCTATATCTTGGGTATATCTATATGGTTATCTCTTATTCTATACAGGATTCTTTTTCTTAATTTAAATAGTAATACAGCGGTATTGTTTTCACACCAATTGATAAATGTATGCACAGTCTATTACTTCAATGTCATTACATACTTACTGTGTCCTCTATTTTGGTTCGTGTTGATCACCTTCTATATAATTAGAATCATCACCCCTAATAAAAATGGGACTTAAAGTATTTTCCCATAATGTCCAAGGCCTCAACTCTCCCAATAAATGTAAAAAAGCTTTCAAACAGTATAAAAGATTGGGTGCCGACATAGTTCTAATGCAATAGACCCACTTCTCTACCTCCAACCACCCACAGTATTTTGATAAATCATTCAGCCAATTCCACTATACTACCTTCCCAAATAAATCATGTGGTGTTGCTATTTTTATTAAAAACTCCATAATTTTTAAACCCCATTCCATTTATAAAGATGACGACAGTAGATTCATTATACTAAAGGGCAGTATAAACAGACGAATTGTCACTATTGCTTCCCTTTATGCCCCAAACGAAGCCCAAACATCATTCTTCACAAAATTTTTTAACATACTAGAACAATACATCTCTCCTCATTTGATAATTGGAGGTGATTTTAATCTATCTGCTCACGCAGCTCTTGATAGGAGTAAGGTGGCCCCCTCCTCCAAAGCTTTTAGTAAATCTATGAATCGCTCTCTCAGCAAACTGCAACTAATTGACTCTTGGAGGGCACACAATATTGGTATTAGAGCGTACACCCACTATTCCCACCCTCATAGCTGTTTTGCTAGATTAGACTATATCTTCTGCACCCCGATCCTCTTAGCAAACTCTTCTAAATCAGACATACACCCTTGCCCATGGTCAGACCACAACATAGTAGAGTTTGAAACATCCCATATTGGCATGACTCCCACCCCCTTTAATTGGCACCTCAATGATTCACTCTTATCAAACCCCTCTATTGTCCAACAAATTAATACCCATATTGAGGAATATTTCCGCACTAACACGTCAGATGAGGTTCTCCCAACCTCGGTTTGGGCTGCCAACAAAGCAGTTCTAAGAGGTCACTTGATCAATATAGCTGCAGCTAAAAATAAATCCAAACTGACAGAAATTAAATGTCTTACCAAAGAACTCCATGAACTATATAATAAACTAAATAACAATATCACTCCAGAATTAACGAACCTCATTCAAATAAAACGTAAGACTCTAAACACATTACTTTCTGAAGACACAGAAAAATCTCTTAGATTCTCTAAAGCTAAATTTCTGCTACATGGGAACTCTTCCTCAACAATGTTTGCCAGAAAACTGAATCATGATACTAAACCCCCACATGTTTACAAACTTTGCGACCCAAAAGGCAATATGGTAACACACCCCCAAGATGTCCTCCAAATTTTCACTTCTTTCTATAAAAACCTCCTTTCTGGCCCCCAAACACATCCCCACCCCACTACTCTAGACTGGTTAAATTCTCTACAACTTCCTAAACTCAGTCAACTTCAATCTTCTTCGTTAAACGACCCTTGCACTGACATTGAAATTCTCAACATAATAAAATCCCTCAAAACTTCGACTGCACCAGGCTCAGATGGCTTTACTACATCATACTATAAAAAATTTGCCCCCTTACTGACTCCTAGTCTCACCAAAATGTTCAATCACATCTTATCAGGTGGCCACTTCCCTGAGGATATGCTACTGGCTAACCTATCATTAATTCCCAAACCCCAAAAAGACCACTCCCACCCTCAAAATTTTCGTCCCATTTCAGTCCTCAACAATGACCTTAAATTGTTTGGCAGATTGCTGGCAAATAGACTGGCCACAGTTATCACCTCCCTAATCCATACGGATCAAACTGGCTTTATCCCAGGCAGACAAATAGTCAACAACATTAGACTAGTTACGAATATAGTCCAAGATGCTAACCTTCACTCTCACCCCCTCTATTTGCTCAGCCTTGACATCCACAAGGCCTTTGACAGTGTTAACTGGTCCTACTTAAACCACCTATTACCTAAATTTGGCATATCAGAAAAATTTATACATGGTTTTAATGCTCTATACCACCTTCCCCAAACCAGAATTAGAATTCCAGGTAATAATTCCGATTTCTTCCCTCTAAGCAGAGGAACTAGACAGGGCTGTCCTCTTTCCCCCCTCCTCTTCGCCTTAGCCATTGAACCCCTTGCAATCGCCATTAGAAATAACTTGAATATTAAAGGTTACCAGAAAGATCCATATCACTTTAAACTCAGTCTTTATGCTGACGATGCACTTCTATTCCTAACAGACCCTCTAAGCTCAATCCCTAATCTTCTCTCAGAACTCCACTCATTCCATAAACTCTCAGGTCTTTTCATCAATACAAACAAGTGCTCCATTTTACCTATTAATTGCCCTCCAAACTTAACCTCACTTCTGAAGAAAAACTTCAATTTCCTATGGTCCTCACACTCCTTTAAATATTTGGGAGTCAACATCACAACATCCCATAACCTCCTATATAAAAGCAACTACCTTCCCCTTTTCTCACAAATCAACTCACTGTTAAAACTTTGGTCATCTTACCATATCTCCTTCCTCGGAAGGATATGTGCCTTTAAGATGACTATCCTTCCAAAACGACTATACTATTTCAGAGCCCTCCCCATTAACGTTCCCAAAAGAAGACTGGAATCCCTTCAACGCGAAATCAATAGATTTATTTGGAATAACAAAAAACCTAGATGTAGTTATATTCTTATGCACAGACCTCATAATAGAGGTGGGCTGGGACTTCCCAACCTTTGGCTTTACTTTCTAGCAGCCAGATTAGTACAAATGTCTCAATGGTCTTCCCCTGGAACAAATATTTCTTGGCTGATCTTTGAGTCCACCTCTATTCTTCCTTTGAACATTAAAGGCATTTTATGGTCTAATACAAAACTATATCACACTCTTAACAAAAAAAAACACTATAATAGCCCAATTTATTCAACTATGGAACAAAATTAAGGATAATTTTAAAGTCTCCTCTGCAACCCCTCCATTAGCCTCATTCTTAGGGGATCCCAGATTCCCCTCTGCTTTCCTTGATCAGACCCCCTTTCACAACTGGACCAAAAACAACCTTACCACTTTAAAAACAATTACACTCAACTCTAAATTCCCAACTTTTGCCTCGTTACAATCCAGATTTAATTTTCCCCCTTCAGAACACCACCAATACACTTTAATCAGTGAGTTCTATTCTACATACTACTCATTATCTGTTATCCCCCCTAGTACTCTATTTGAACACATCTGTATTTCTACACCCAGAGATAAAGGATTGATATCCCTACTTTATAATGACCTCAATAACTCCCTCCAACCTGAAAAATCTGGCCCAATGATTAGATGGGAAACAGAGATTGGCAACTCATTCCCAGTAGACTCATGGTCTAAAATGATAGATAATCTCCGCAAAAGTAATTGCGCTGCTGCATTTAGAGAATCCCCAATGAAGCTACACATCAGATGGTACATGACCCTATCTAGGTTACACTCCTTCTACCCCTCAACCCCCCCAGATTGCTTCAGAGTTTGTCACCTGGAGGGCAACTATACCCATATTTTCTGGGACTGTAAACTTCTGGAACCGATATGGAATAAAGTAATCAGCAAACTAGAAGACCCCCTTAAGAAAAAAATCTCCCTATCCCCCCAAATATGCCTTCTATACGCTTCGGTCCCAGATGTTCCCCCTCCATTCAACAGACTAATCCACTCTTTAATCCTCTCTATACAATGGATGATAGCCTTTAACTGGAAAACGCAGAACCTACCGTGACCCCAGGTTGAGTCCAGAATGGAAACACTCAGACTCTCGGAGAGAATACATCACACCCTCTCAGATAGTATGCACATTTTTAATGAGAAGTGGAGGTTTTGGTCCCCACCTGATCTTCACTCCTCATGATCCTTCCTACCTTTCTGAGAGTATTCTCCTATCCTTTTAAATCTTCTCGTTTTGATTTTCCATGATCATATTCTTTGAACTCTAACAATTACCTTTTGTAACCCACCCTGTTATCCTGCTTTAGATTTATGTATCTCATACATCTTTGTACAATACCTCTACAGTATCCTGTTAAACCAATTATTGCAACCCAACTCTCTGTATCCTACAAAATTTTTACCGCACCTGTATAATCTTATGGTTATATTATGCAATTGTTTTATTTTATGTCTTCCAAATAAACTTTTGTAAACAAAAAAAACAGGGAAACAGTTGAAGAGCTGAAGTGGTTAAAAAGAAAAGAGTGATAAAATGTTCACTCTAGTTGGAAACTTTGATTCATTTATCATGCTTTAACATTTGACCCCCCATCACAGACAATGGGTGATTGGGAAAATCTACCGTGTGGGTAATAAGAACCTGACAGAAGTTCTAACTCTTACCTCCTTTATCCAAAAAAGTTGGTTGGATTTGGGCTTTACATATTCAAATTTTTTCAGGTGCATGTAGTCCTTGTTTCTCAGCTCTTACCTTTATTTACTATTGGATATACAGCATCTCACAAAAGTGAGTACACCCCTCACATTTTTGGAAATATTTTATTATAACTTTTCATGTGACAACACTAAAGAAATTACACTTTGCTACAGTGTAAAGTAATGCGTGTACAGCTTGTATAACAGTGTAAATTTGCTGTCCCCGCAAAATAACTCAACACACAGCCATTAATGTCTAAACCGCTGGCAACAAAAGTGAGTACACCCCTAATTTGAAAATGTCCAAATTGGTCCTAATTAGCCATTTACCCTCCCCGGTGTCTTGTGTCTCATTAGTGTTATAGGGTCTCAGGTGTGAAGGAGAGCAGGTTTGTTAAATTTGGTGTGTAACGAGCCCCTGCTCGCTCGGTTCCACTCTCCCGACACTCCTCTGCAGCTATAGAATCAGATTGCAGATCGCAACATCTGATGGTTCAGTCATCCGATGCTTCAGGACTAGAACTACAGCTATGTGCTGTTCTAATCCAGTTGTGTAGCTCAGAACAAACACCAGGCAGGCTGTAAGTTCAACCAGGAATCTCCCTTTATTGACAGGAATACAGTCTCTTTTATACAGTAAAAGAGGAGGTGCAGACCTCCTGCTCATATTATTCTAACAATACACCTGTAACCTAATTAACCTAATTAACATGGGCTAATTAACTAATCCCTTTAGACAGCCTAGATGACTCAGACATAACCTTTTAGGCCAGACTGGCCGTCTTATAGCTCAGAAAAAACAATCAACATTATCACAATAGCAGAGTTAATTAACACAAACAACGATGGGGATCTAATGACTCTTAGATCCCATACTAGAGACTTATTTACAATACACATTCTAGCAGGCAACAGACAGACAGGTGGCTGGAATTTACATCAGCATCTCCTAACAGTATTTGTCCCAGCATTATGAATCAGCCACTATTTATAATATGGCAAATCCAGGGTCCCCAGAGTCTGTGTGTCCTGGGGGACCAGGACCCAAATCCACAGTAATACCACCTCAAGGGTTCCCAGGCATACAGCTCACAAAGAGCACCGTTCCCCCAAATGCCAGGGTCCATGATCGATCGGCAAGAGGCTAGCATTCAGTCCCCTCCAAAAGTCTCTCTCCCGGCTAGGTCTGTCACATTTCTCCCCTTTCGGCAGGAGACTAACACAGGAGGAGACCCCAGACGGGTTGACTCCGAAGTTAGTCAGTAGTTCCAGTCCTCTAATGCCTGTACCCACACAGTACCCCAAACAAATTGTTCCAAATAAAGCATTACTCACCCAGCCAACCTCTGCCTCTCTCAGAGAACATATCTGCCGCTGGGGAGAGGCCTGGACTGGCCCTTCTCCCTGGAGTCCTTTCTGCCGCTGGAGGGAAGACAGGGTGTCTGGGCTCACTCTGTCATGCTGTTGGGGATCTGGGCCGACTGCCCAGCATCCCTGGGGTATACAGTTGGAGACTGAAGTCCCATCCACCTTCACTGGAAATCCATCCTCTGTTAGTTAAGGGCAGAGTCCAGCAGTATTTAACCCTGTTGCCAGCCCCTCTGCTGGAAACCCCACACCATCTGCTCCGGCTAACTGTTGGGGCAGGAGGCTGGCTTCCTCCACTCCCAAACTGTGTAGCTGCCATTGGGGAGGTGAGCCGGCTGCTTCCTTTTCCATTCCCTCATCTGGATGTTGGGACGATATGTCTGTGGTACTGTCTCCCAGGTGCACGGATCTTTGCTGGGGAGGAAAGACCACTTCCTCCACCCTGGCCAACTGTTGGGGAGGGACGACGAACACCTCCTCTCCCTTCTCCCCCTGTATCCTGATCTGCTGCTGGGAAGTGACAACCTCCTTCTCACCCTGAGCCTCCGGAACCGCCGCAGGTGTAGGGCAGAGATCTTGGACCCTCTGTCCGGTTGCCAGCACTTCAGCTGGGGAAGTTCCTTGTATCTTCACAGATACTTCTGTTGGTGCTGGGCGGAGCACAGTGAAGTTTGGCCCTAATAACAGCTCTTCTTCTGCTGGAGGCTCACCAGGTTGTTCTTCCTCAGCAGGAAAGTCTATCAAATCCCCTGTCTCTGCAACTGGTGTCTGGGGATAAAGGTTCACCATCTCCTGTCCCTGGAACCAAGAAGATGCTATCAGTGCTGGGCAGAGGTTAGCAGAGCTCTGCCCTGTTGTCAGCACTTCAGGCTTGGGGACAGCAATCTTCAGATTTTCTACTGCCGATTCTCTGGCATGCTGCTGGACAGGCACATTCCTCCATCCAAGATCATCCAATGCAGAAACAGGTTCATCAAGGTCAGTCAGCAATTTCTGCATTCGCCATAAGACCTCCGCCTCCATAGCTGCGGGGGCAGGTTGGCAAAGCACACTGTTACTCTGCCACATTGTCAACTCTTCATCCAGGATTTCAGAGTTGTCAACTGGAATTTCCTGATAGTCCCAGGCAAAGGGAGCCCCACCCTGCTGCTGAGCAGAGTCTAGCAGCTGTCTGTAGGCAATCTCAAGCTCCCATTCCTCAACGGCCAGAAACTCCAAATCTTCTTGTGCCCAGTGCACTTCTGAGACTTTCAGTCTTCGTTCTCTGTGCTCCATTATTTCCTCCAAAACGCCACTCCCGATCACTCCCAAAGTCAGGGTCCCCGGAAAGCCTCCAGTATAACAATCATAGGCTATCATAGTCAAAGCCTTCCGTGGGGCTGTCATCCGCTGTCCACGGGCACACTTGGGCTACATACCACCGGAGGGCTCTGTAGCTCTCGTCCAACCGCATTTCTGCCTGGATCAGCCTGCTTAACTCGGCTGTCCACTCCTGGTTTGGCTATTCCCCCAATAACAGCATTCGCACTTCATACTGCGACCAGTACCTTACATGGATGGAGGGGAGAACTTTTCCCTGGTTTCGCTGCTCACGGGCTAGCGCTTCCTTCCAGAGTTCGCAGCTGATAGAGTCAAACCATCCTAGCAGGACCTGCTCTGATACTGGTCCTCTGTGCTGTATCTGCATCTCTCGCAACCTCCTTCTGAATTCCTCATCCATGGTGGCTGGTATCTCTCCTCTTCTGCTATCTGGACCTTGGATCCAGGTGATGGTTTGGATGTGTTCACGGCAAGGAAGCACGATCCCACCATTCCCTCCACGGCTCTCAAGTAAGTCTTTCAGCGAGGGTCTCCTGCAGGCTGGTTTGGAGTATCCCAGTAACTGGAGAGCAAATCCCTTGGCTGCCAACCAACGTAACGAGCCCCTGCTCGCTCGGTTCCACTCTCCCGACACTCCTCTGCAGCTATAGAATCAGATTGCAGATCGCAACATCTGATGGTTCGGTCATCCGATGCTCCGGGACTAGAACTACAGCTATGTGCTGTTCTAATCCAGTTGTGTAGCTCAGAACAAACACCAGGCAGGCTGTATGTAAGTTCAACCAAGAATCTCCCTTTATTGACAGGAATACATTCTCTTTTATACAGTAAAAGAGGAGGTGCAGACCTCCTGCTCATATTACTCCAACAATACACCTGTAACCTAATTAACCTAATTAACATGGGCTAATTAACTAATCCCTTTAGACAGCCTAGATGACTCAGACATGACCTTTTAGGCCAGACTGGCCATCTTGTAGCTCAGAAAACCCAATCAACATTATCACAATAGCAGAGTTAATTAACACAAACAACAATGGGGATCTAATGACTTTAGATCCCATACTAGAGACTTATTTACAATACAAATTCTAGCAGGCAACAGACAGACAGGTGGCTGGAATTTACATCAGCATCTCCTAACAGTATCTGTCCCAGCATTATGAATCGGCCACTATTTCTAATATGGCAAATCCAGGGTCCCCAGAGTCTGTGTGTCCTGGGGGACCAGGACCCGAATCCACAGTAATATCACCTCAAGGGTCCCCAGGCATACAGCTCACAAAGAGCACCGTTCCCCCAAATGCCAGGGCCCAGGATCGATCAGCAAGAGGCTAGCATTCAGTCCCCTCCAAAAGTCTCTCTCCCGGCTAGGTCTGTCACATTTACACAGCCATTAATGTCTAAACCGCTGGCAACAAAAGTGAGTACACCCCTAATTTGAAAATGTCCAAATTGGTCCTAATTAGCCATTTACCCTCCCCGGTGTCATGTGACTCATTAGCGTTATAGGGTCTCAGGTGTGAAGAAGAACAGGTTTGTTAAATTTGGTGTTATCGCTCTCACTCTCTCATACTGGTCGCTAGAAGTTCAACATGGCATCTCATGGCAAAGAACTCTCTGAGGATATGAAAAAAAGAATTGTTGCTCTACATAAAGATGGCCTAGGCTATAAGAAGATTGCCAAGACCCTGAAACTGAGCTGCAGCATGGTGGCCAAGACCATACAGCGGTTTAACAGGACAGCATGATGCCCCGGAAGAAGTCCTTTTTGTAATAACACCGGCCTGGCGTCTCTTTCATTTTATGATCAATCTGATCATGGGGTGGATGGAGCTTGGTTTGAATATCCTGCTTATGCCCTGTTTGATCTGAGGACACATCACCAGCTGATGACCCCTGCAAAGATTGTTACATCAAGCCTGTTTGACCCTTCACAATAAAGGGTCCAGGCTCTCCGGTAAGAGTCTATATTGCCTGTGGTGACAGTGCACTTATCACAAATTTGTGTTTTCTACAGTTGGCTTTTAATAACGCAATATGAGATTTTTGATTAGCTCATCATTTTTTTCTACATGTTTATTAAGATTATATCTCACTTTTGTGGTGCTGCTGGACAATTTACACTGTAATGGTGGTGATTGACATTTATTTATTTCTATGTTTTTACACATGCGCATTATTCTTCCTTTATATCATTTGTATTCAGCCCCCTTTACTCTGATACCTCTAACTAAAAACGAGTGGAATCAATTGCCTTCAGAAGTCACCTAATTAGTAAATAGAGTCCACCTGTGTGTAATTTAATCTCTGTATAAATACAGCTGTTCTGTGAAGCTCTCAGAGGTTTGTTGGAGAACCTAGACAGGTCAGGGATAAAGTAGTGGAGAAGTTTAAAGCAGGGTTGGGTTATAAAAAAAATATACAAAGCTTGGAACATCTCACGGATCACTGTTCAATCCTTCATCCAAAAATGATGGATGATGGATTGAACAACCACCAACAACCACCAAGACATGGCCATCCACCTAAACTGACAAGGAGAGCATTAACCAGAGAAGCAGCCAAGAGGCCCATGGTAACTCTGGAGGAGCTGTAGAGATTCACAGCTCAGGTGGGAGAATCTGTCCACAGGACAACTATTAATCGTGCACTCCACAAATCTGGCCTTTATGGAAGAGTGGCAAGAAGAAAGCCATTGTTGAAAAAAAGCCACAAGAAGTCCTATTTGAAATTTGCGAGAAGCCATGTGAGGGACACAGCAACCATGTGGAAGAAGGTGATCTGGTCAGATGAGACCAAAATGGAACTTTTTGGCCTAAAAGTAAAATGCTATGTGTGGCAGAAAACTAACACCGAACACATCATACCTACCGTGAAACATGGTGGTGGCAGCATCATGTTGTAGGGACGCTTTTCTTCAGCAGGGACAGGAAAGCTGGTAAGAGTTGATGGGAAGATGGATGGAACCAAATACAGAGCAATCTTAGAAGAAAACCTGTTCGAGTCTGCAAATGACTTGAGACTGGGGTGGAGGTTCACCTTCCAGCAGGAAAGGTGAAACATATAGCCAGAGCTACAATGGAATGGTTTAGATCAAAGCATATTCATGTGTTAGAATGGCCCAATCAAAGTCCAGACCTAAATCCAATTGAGAATCTGTGGCAAGACTTGAAAATTGCTGTTCACATCCAATCTGACAGAGATTGAGCTATTTTGCAAAGAAGAAAGGCCACAAATTTCACTCTCTAGATGTGCCAAGCTGGTAGAGACATACCCAAAAAGACTTGCAGCTGTAATTGCAGCGAAAGTTGGTTCAACAAAGTATTGACTCGGGGGGGCTGAATACAAATGCACACCACACTTTTCACATATTTATTTATAAACAAATTTGAAAACAATTTATCATTTTCCGTCCACTTCACAATTATGTGCCACTTTGTGTTGGTCTATCACATAAAATCCCAATAAAATAAGTTTATATATTTGGTTGTAACAAAATGTGGAAAATTTCAAGTGGTATGAATACTTTTTCAAGGCACTGTATATTAAATTCTGCATGTTACATTTTGGTGCATGTTGTCATGGCATCATTTTTTTTATAAATCGTAAAATACACAATCAGTAAGACTCAAGACAAGGTGGGTTTTCCCCAGAGAAAAGGAAAATGTTGACTGAACTATCCCCATAGGTGGGATGGGGGAAAATTAGTATGCAAACTCCCTTGTGTACAGAAATCTGGACAATGGTTTCACTCAAGTGAAAAAAGGGAAGGATTAGATATGGCACTGCTCTTAATTTACAACCTCTAGATACTTGAGGGATGTGTATACCACGGGTGCATATAATGCAAAAAGTGAAAAAAAAAACCTTTAACCAAAGTGTAACAGTGTCATTAGGAGACAATACAAATTAAAAAACATAGAAACAGAAGTACAACTCCTAAGAGAACAACTCCTCCCATTTGCTGATTCCAATGAATTTAAGGATAAGGAAACTAATCTCCAAGAAGCAATTAAAAAATATGATAAGGAGATACAACAAAAAAACTAAAGAAATTCCGTAGAGGGGCGGAGCTGGCAGCTAGAGCTGATGGATGTGTGAGAGCTGAGCTCTGCCACAACGGGTGTCTCACAGCGGCTCACAGCTCACTACACCAGCTTAAAAGCATACCGATCAATACCTACGGACGTGGGGCACACAGCGGCAGCAATGTCTAAAAGAAAGGAGAGAGCGGGACCGAGAAAACTTACAGACTTCTACCCCCTCACCACAGGCCGAGAATTCCAAAATGGCGCCGGCGCGAAGAGCCGTTCGTCAGCCTCCACAGCACATGCAGACAGCCATCCATCGCCATCCACGGGTGAGTCTGGCTGCAACGACCATCCGTTGCCATCCTCCCCCTTTAGCAGCCCTGTAAAGCAGAAAAGGAGGATTGGGGATGAAGAGGAGTCCCGGGATGGCTCCGGGATTGAGGGGGAGGAAATGGAGGAATCCTCCTCATATACCCAGCAGCTGGATGCGTTCCCCACCTCAGGGCAGCCCATCTTAGATACCACCATGAAAGAGATGTTACAAACGCTAAGAGGTGCCCTCCAGTGTGGCATGGAAGCGTTTATGCAGTCTACCAAACGAGAAGTGGCGGCAGTAACTAATAGGGTGGAATATGTGGAGAAAAAAATGGAAGAATTCACACTAGCTCATAATGAGCTAGTAGATGCTCATTTTGATGTAGAGGAAGAGATCAAAACAATGCGACTTAAAATGGCGGACATCGAAGACAGGGCTCACAGGAACAACATCAAGTTCAGAGGCATCCCTGAGTCAGTTAAACCAGCTGAACTAACGGCTTACCTTCAAAAACTCATGGTAGCAGCCCTTCCGTCACTAGGAGCTGCGGACTTAACAATAGACAGGGCCCACAGGCTACCGAAACCATCCTCCCTCCCTGCTCAGTTTCCCAGGGATGTTATAGCGTGAATCCACTTCTATCACATCAAAGACCAATTGATGAGGTATGCCAGACAACACCCTGCCCTTCCTGACCCCTTAACTGGGATTGCACTATATGCTGATCTGTCACAAGCCACTCTGACAGCGAGACATAATTTGGTGCCAATTACCAAGATTCTGCATAACCATAAAGTCATATATAAATGGGGATTCCCAGCCAAACTAATTGTGGATATGCACAGCGAATCGAATGCAATTACATCACTTGATAAAGGCATGGAGCTTCTTCGCAAATGGAAGTTGTTGCCTGAGAATGGTGAACCAGCAGATCCTGACCCACTCCATGGGAGGTACAACAACCACCACCAGCAGAGAAGAAACAAGTAATCATCTTATCCAGGTCTGTACTACAAGACATCACTCTAATCTTAATGTAACCTGTATACCAGTTATACGACACATTTAGTGCCTTCACTCTGCACAGCGAGTGTAAAGTTTATTGATCAATCTACTGGTTGTTCGGCTGTTATTTGACTTACTGTTCTTATTACCCCTACATAAGTTACGGGATGTTTTCCGTGACATGTTCTCCGCATATGATGCGGTTTATCTGTTCTCTACTTTCACCAGTTCAACTTTATTTGATTTCTGAAACCACAAGCTTGCTTGATCAACACAAGGCAATGGTGCGGAGGGACCCCTGCACACTGGACACACCACCTACGTCACTTCCAACACCCGATTCCACCACCGGATGGCATTCCTGCACTTACTACCACCAGAATGAATCTTAAATTGATGTCATTCAATGTGAGAGGCCTGAACAGTCCCTACAAAAGGAGAGCCCTTTGGAAAACAGCCATGGATGCAAACTGCGACATACTGTGTGCACAGGAGACTCACTTTTCTAGCAGTAAACCCCCGAAATGTACACATCCCAAATTTCAGCAGGTATTCACAGCCAACAACGCTACTAAGAAGAATGGAGTGCTAATAGCTATCAGGGATAGGATAACTTTTTCTCTATTACAGGTACATTTTGACCCCCGCGGTCGCTTTAACATTTTGGTTGCTGAAATGGACCACATCACCTATACCTTGGTAAATCTGTATGCACCTAATGTGAGAGCTCTGAAATTTATCCGTAAAGTATTCACAATGGCAAATAGAATGCAGAAAGGTAGATTAATTATCTGTGGTGACTTTAACATGGTTATGCATGCGGAGTGGGTCACGTCCTCTGTGGCCCTTTTAGGCAGAGGCCCTCACTAGGATCTCTTTGTCATGAGGAACGGCTTTTCGATCCTTGGCGCTGCCTCAAGTACACTGAGAGAGATTATACACACTACTCTGCATTCCATAACAGTTAATCTAGGATTGATTTCTTTCCTTACTGATATGTATACGTTGCAGAAGGTCCAGGCTGCTGACATCCACAACATCACATGGTCTGACCATGCTTCTGTGACAATAGAGGTGGTGGATGACAGCAAGACCTCCCAAAAACCGCTGTGGCGTAATAACACGTTTCTCCTATCGCACCACAAAATCAGGGATGAAATAGCAGAAAAAATCACAGAATTTTTCAAACTTAATGACAATGGAGAATGCTCCCCAATGACAATATGGTGCGCTCATAAGGCTTTCGCTAGGGGTGTCCTCATTCAAATTGCCTCCAGAGAGAGGAAAAAGAAAATGCAACGTATGTCACAACTCCATGAGACTATAGCAGATCTTGAATTGAAACACAAAAATCCCGTCACCAAATCCAATGATGTACTTAACCGCCTTACGGCTTGCTGAGAGGAATTGAGACAGTAGCTTAGGGCAGATTATGAAACGTATTTTAAGAAATTAAAACTTACCTACTACTCCCAGAATAATCGGTCGGGTAAATTATTAGCTGCTCAGCTTAGGAAAAGACAGGCACGCTCAAATATCACTCACATTAAGCACCACCACATCAATACTGTATTTCAAAACCCTAAGGATATAGCCAATGTATTTAAAGATTACTACGAATCCCTGTACAACCTAAACGTAGACCCCTCAACGCACCAGCCCACAATTGAGGCGATAGATGGTTTCCTACAAGGGGTTCATCTACCATCCGTAGACACCGCATCACTGCACAAGCTAAACGCCCCTATTAACCACCAAGAAGTTGAATCAGTAATCACATCTTTATCCATGTATAAATCCCCCGGTGCGGATGGATTTTCCGCCGAATACTACAAGGCATTTATCCACCTTCTCACCCCTGAACTAGTGAAAATCTTCAATATAGCTGCCTCCTCAGGCAACTTCCCTAAAGAGATGCTACAAGCTGTGATAGTCACCATACCGAGAGCTGGCAAGGACACATCAAGCCCCCAAAACTTTAGGCCCATATCCCTGTTAAATTCGGACCTCAAAATTTATGCTAAAATCCTAGCGAATAGATTAAGAGACATCACCCCCTCTCTTATAGGACTGGATCAGGTGGGATTTGTTAAAAGTAGACAAGCGCCTGATGGGACCAAGCGAATGCTGAACCTCCTGTGACTTGCTGAAGCCAACAAGGTACCTAGTATGTTGCTGGCATTAGATGCGGAAAAGGCCTTCAACAGGGTCCACTGGGGTTATCTGTCTAGGACCTTGCACAAGTTTGGCATCTCGGGCCTGATCCACTCCGCAATTATTTCTCTGTATACTAACCCCACAGCACAAGTCTACACCTCTACTTTACTCTCAGATCCCTTTAAGCTAACTAATGACACCTGGCAGGGATGCCCACTATCACCAATAATGTTTTCGTTGATTATAGAGTCACTAGCAGAATATGTAAGAATTAATACTGCGATAGAGGGCATCAAGGCGGGCCATGAATCCCATAAAATAGGACTCTTCGCTGACGACATTATAAAAACCTTATCTAACCCACTTTCATCTTTACCCGCTATTAAATCCCTATTACACAGGTTTGGACAGATTTCTTATTACAAGGTCAACACTAGCAAATGCTTTGCATTGACCATCAATATACCTGACGAAACAAAGCCCAGATTAAAGGAAATGTTTCCCTGTAACTGGGATCCGCCATCTATTACGTACCTAGGTGTGCAGCTGTCCTCTTCCTCTACCAAAATCTACTCATGCAATTTCCCGCCACTATTGGTTAAAGTGGAAGCAGAACTAAATCAAATAAGTAAATTACCACTCACCTGGCTGGGGAGGATAGCTGCATACCAAATGCAGGTACTGCCAAAACTTCTGTACATTTTCAGAACCATACCCATCCCTGTCCCCCAACATTTTTTCACACACATAGAAAAACTACTTAAAAAATTCATATGGGGTGGTAGAAAACCAAGAATCGCTCTAGCAAAGCTTTACAAACCTAAATATCTTGGTGGAGTTGGTCTCCCCAATGCTCAACTATACTACAAGGCAGCGCTACTGGACCAGATGCACTACTGGTTTTCCTGTCAAACGGACAATCGATGGTCAGATATTGAACGCACAGTAACTCCTGGTCACGATCTCCCAGCACTGGCCATAGCCACTAATCTTCATCACAAGCACACTATCCCCCCATACCCAGCCATACAAGCTACTATTGCAGCGTGGTCTTCTTTAGTAAACTCTCAATTCACCGACATCCCAACTCGCACACTAAGCATACCATTAGCAGCATAAGAGTATCTTATACCAAACTTCTCAGCTCAAACATGGAAGAAACAGGGTGTACATTTCTTGTCCGCTGAGCTGGATAAGATGAGCGAACTTGACAGATATAAACTGTTAAAATTAAACCACTACTCAAGTTCCAACCCAACCCGATCGATAATAATCCCACAGATCTTATGGGATTTTCTGATCAATAAATCCCTGATGAATGGCAAAGGCATTTCCTTGTTTTACGCATTCGCTACACCTACTTATTTACAATCTAAACTACCTAATATGACAAAGTTGGAAAGGGACCTGCAAAGGGAATACCCCCTGCACCAATGGCACGTAGCCATAAAATATAATAGCAAATCCTCATCTTGCATAGACCATTGGGATAATGCACAAACACTTTTACACAGATGGTATCTTACACCCTCTCGCCTGAACAAGATGAAATCTTCCATATCAGCACTGTGCTGGAGGGAATGTTTATCCAAAGGTAATCCTCTCCATATATTTTGGAGTTGTAAGATCATCCAACCTTTTTGGAAGGCTGTCCAATCCCTCATCTTCAATGTTACCAATACTCACCTCACCCTTAATCCTGCTCTTACACTATTGAGCGTAGGCATTGAATCCTTCCCTCCTCTAATGAGGAAAGTAGTAATCCATATCCTCTTTGCAGCCCGCATATCAATCGCAAAGGAATGGCGGTCACAAGCACCCCCTAGAATAGAAGAGGTTATCTCTAGAGTAAACGCTCAATACACAATGGAAAAAGCTCTTGCCTACACAAAAGGGGGATCTCCAACTTTCCACAAACATTGGGAGATTTGGAGATCCTCTAAATACGCCTCTTCACATTCATGAAATGCGATTAAAAAGTAAAATTACTGACACTATGAAGCACAAATGATGCCTTTTGGTGGAGTTGAATAGTAATAGAAGCGATCAACCTGCAAATGTTGGACACTTTCCAGTGAGCTTCAAATGGAGGTGTGTTGGGTGTGTGGGAATAACTTTGTGCCTATGATTAAAATACATCTTTGTTCTTGAATTATAGCCTTGCATTGATAGTACTTGCTACTTCTGCTTTTATCTCCCTATGGATCCCTCATAAGAACCATGGCGAGCTACCATGCGTAAACCCAGCAAAAAGTCTGTTCACAGTGTGAACCCAAAAGGGATGACAGGCTGTACCTCATGTAGAGGTCAAATTTATAATCATATGGGTAGCTTGAACATCCAAGGAATATCTATTCTTAATTATGTAGTAAGTGCTGCATTTGTTTATTCACTTTGTATAACCTCAACAATGTTCATAATGAATGTCCTGTAATGTACAATGTGAAATCCAATAAAAATCTATTGTTTAAAAAAAAAAGAAATTCGGTAGAGATGTACTAGATTATAGGAATCAACAAGTTTACAAATGGCAGGCAGATGACAATTATCTGGAGGAAGATAATAACATCTCTATGACAGAAGACTCTAGGGATCCTTCATTAGAGAGGGAAACAATAGGATGGAATGAAACCAAACCACAGATAGCAGAAACTCCCAGACCAGCACCAAGGAATGAAAGAAGTCCCACACGTGGAGCAGGTAAAAGAAATCCTACATACAGAGACCAGAGAAATCAAGAGCGAATATCTAACCATCGTGCAAACGCTCAGAGAACACCAAGGTTTCAGATGCACTCCAACAGGTATTCTCCCTCTAGATACACCCATCAAGGTTACCCTCAAAACAAACCACAACAAAGGAGGGATTTTTTTTCCTAGAGGGAACAGGGGGAGACCCCCAAGAACAAGAGGGGGCTTCGGACCACAAAGACCACAATGGGAAGAAAGACCCCAAAGAAATTATCAAAATTGGGGACCACAAAGGAACCAAGGAGGATACAAAACACAGAGGCATCAGAGGACCGATTACCCAGAACAGAGAGAAGTCAACTGGGATTACGGAAGACCCCATCAGGGGGACAGGCAAGAAGCCCCCCAGAGACCCCAAAGATGGGAAAGAGAAAGCAGACTAGAGGCAAATGAGGGGGACAAAGAAAAAGAAGGCACGAATACTAGGGAACAGTATTTTTAATTTAACTTATATCAATTTCAGTGAGGAAGAAATGCAGGTATTAAACCTGGGTATGAAATTTGCTCCAGACAAAGATTTGGACAAGTTTGAGGTGTACATTGATCTGCAGAAATTTATTAGGAAACTAAATATAAAAAAGTTTTTTGGATCAAAACAATTCCCTCAAAGGAAAATAGTTGATACAGGAGTTTAAACATACCCAATTAAGGAATAATTCAATTTTTAATCCCAAATCTAAAAATAATGAAAGTTTGGAAGTTTTTAAAAAGATGGTGGAGGAAGATGTAAAGAATTTAAAGGTGAAGAAATTCAGAAAAGAGAAAATATGGAAAACAATAAAGGAGAAAAAGAAGGAAGTGATCATCCGCCCGGTGGATAAAGGAGGGGGGTTGGTCATCATCAAAAAAACAGACTATGAAGAAGAGATGAAAAAGTTGCTAAGTGTCACAAACACGTACAAAAAACTCAAGGGTAACTCGAAAGGAGAATATGAGAAGAAACTGAAAGCATTTGTAAAAAAAGGAAAAGACAAGAGGATCCTATACAAGAAAGAAGTAAAATTTCTACTTCCGGAAGCGGCCAAAACACCAATCATTTATTATGTCCCTAAAATTCATAAGAATCAACAAAAACCACCCGGCAGACCCATGATAAGTGGTATAGATTCCTTATTTTCCAGGCTAGGGGAATACTTAGACACCTTTATACAGCCACTTGTACCAGAAGGTAAATCCTATTTGAAGGGTAGCAAACAACTAATCCTGGAGCTGAAAAATATGGAGATAACGGATGAAGATTTTTTAGTAACAATTGATGTTAACTCACTCTATACCAACATCATACAAGAAGAGGGCATAAGCAGTGTAAAATGGGCCCTGCAGACCCAAACACAGCTAAAACAAGCCCAGATCAACTATATTTTAGAAGGCTTAAGGATGGCAATGAGCCATAACTTTTTTTGGTACAAGGGAGAATACTATATGAAAACTAAGGGAGTAGCTATGGGGGCCAAATATGCCCCCAGTGTCGCAAACCTATTTCTTAATAGATGGAAGGAGGAACAAATTTATGGTGTGAGAAAAGAAAATCTAAAATTGTAAAAACGGTACATTGATGACATCATTGTTATATGATGGGCACAGAAAATGATCTGAAGAGTTTCCTTCAAGAAATATATCACAACATCTATGGCATTATGTTCACAGGAGTATGAAACAAACAAAAGTATTGATTATCTGGACCTCCAAATTTTTAAGGAAGGAAGGAAATTACACACTAGAACTTTTTCAAGAAGACTGATTGCAACGGATACATTCCCACTAACAGCTGTCATCACCCCAATTGGGTTCAAAATATATCAAAAGGCCAACTTATGCGCATTTGACGCAATTGCAGCACCCTCAAAGACTATGATTGCTAGGCCAATATACTTATTGAGAGGTTCGTGGAAAAGGGATATAAAAAGAAGGACCTGGAATCCGAGTAATGGACAGAAACAACATGATAGAGCAGAAAAGAATGAGAAAAATAATCGGTACAGCGAGATGGCCTTCCTCACAGGTTTCAGCTGACAACATAAACTAGTAGAAAAGGTTCTTAAGAAACACTGGCCTGTTTTACAGTTGGACAATATTCTAAGAAATATACTTCCAAATATACCCTCTTTTATTTATAGAAGAGCTCCAGCTTTAAGAAATAGGTTGGTACACAATGCATTAGATCCCCCTAAACAAATCAAGTTTTTTAAAGATCTAAAAGGATTTTTTAAATGTGGAAAATGTCTTCCCTACTTAAAAAGCAAGAAAACGGAATGAAAGAAAGTGGCTTTCAGATCTATTACCACAGGGAAAGAATACAAAATTAAGTAGTTAATAACGTGCACTAACACACATGTCACATATGTTCTGGAATGCCCTTTCCACAAACAATATGTGGGCAGAACCACCAGACCCCTATTCGTTAGAATTAGGGAACATATAAATAATATTAAAACAGGCTTTACAAAACATGGGGTATCCAGACACTTTAAAGAGTGTCACAATGAGGACCCATCAGGTCTCATTTTTTTATGGCACAGACAAGATAAAAGGATACTAGAGAGGAGATAATAAAAGAATAAAAATCTCCCAAAATGAGACCAGGAGGATTTTTACTGTAGACACCCTTCAGCCTAAAGGCCTGAACATTGACATGATTTAAACTGCTTCCTCACCAACTTCTAATTTCTATGTTTATTACTGCTTACTCACACACTCATTTGTCTCCTTCTGTTGAAGTTTACATTACAAGTGTTCCCCTTTTATTAACTACGGTTTCCACCATTGAAATCTTATATGTCATCTATTTTTTTATTATATTTCATCTATATTTCATTATATTGAACTTACAAAGCATCTTTGTATGCATGTGCTTTTCATATCTTAGATTTTTTGCAATATTTAGCAATTTTTAGCAACTTTTTTGCAATTTGTGGCTTTATGCGATTTGCTGCGATTTTTGAAATGTTTTGCTTTTTATCACATTTTCACCGCAATGATACCCTCTCTTCCTTCTAGTATTTCTCATGTCCACCTACGGATGTTACTATACATCCTTTAACATCACTTTCCCCTCTAGTCAAAGATGCCATTAGCAGAATACTATCATGTTACCACATTTTATTACATTGAATATGTACATACATTTTTAGTCATTTTTAGCAATTTTAGCAATTTTTTGCAAATTGCGACTTCATGCGACTCACTGCGATTTTTGCCATTTTTCACTGTAATGACACCCTCTCTTCCTTCTAGCACTTTTCATGTCCACCTACGGATGTTACTATACATTCTTTAACATCACTGTCATCTTTAGTCAAAGATGTCACTAGCAGAACACCATCATGTAACCACTTTTTTAACCATTGAATATCAAGACATTTTTGTATACATGTGTTTTATAAATGTACCTTACATATATTTTTAGCAATTTTTAGCAATTTTAGCAACTTTTTGCAACTTGCAAGTTTATGCGACTTGCTGCAATTTTTGCCATTTTTTGTTGCTTTTTATTGCTTTTATACCCTCTCTTCCTTTTAGTACTTCTTTTGTCCACCTTCGGATGTCATTATACAACCTTTAAAATCATTTTTTACCTCTAGTCAAAGATGCCACTAGTAGAATACCATTATGTAACTATATATTTTAACATAATTTTGTTATATTGTGCACCATGATATTTATTGTTGGATTATGCAGTGTGTCTGTTATAATTAACTCTTTGTTAAGTAGTCCTTTTAAAATTACAACTCGTCATGTTGCGGAGTAGTGTTGTTTACCATTGACATTCTAAATCACACTACTATCAGTAGCATCCGCCATGCTGAAGTCTGGACTAACCAAAAATGGCTGCGGTCACATGGCCACCAATTTGGAACACACCTCATACCATATAAAAACCGGATGGTGTAGCAAGATGGCGCCGCTCCAGATGACGTCCCAGTGACGAAACGCTTAGGGTGGGACTAACAGCGTTATTGCATCACTTCCGGTTTCGAGCCATGGAGCACAGATCGCTCTGGCTTTCTGATTTTAAACATTTTTTGCTTTAATGATTTTTTTTAAATGCGAGTATCCATCAGTATTACAAATAAATATTTGGAAATTTGTACGGTATCACACCATGGAGTTTCTTTCCACTCTACATGTGGGCAACTTTTAAGAGGTTAACAGGAAGGAGACCACTTACATCACAGACAAGAAGGCACTTGGAGGATACAGAACAGGAAGTTTTCCTATTCCACAGGCTGCACAGTGGCTCACACTGTGAAAGTGAAATACCTCGTTGTGGGGTGAATAATAGCGGTGAGTGCATTTCTTATGGGGCACTGTTTTCTAAGAAATACAGAACAATTTGAAGGAGGACATTGTCACTTTATTATTGGACTTTTTTTATACACCAGGGTTTAAAGACAGTATATGCATGTTTCTGAGCCCAGTTTCACAGCAATACTATATACCAGTCATATATGTTGTATTTTTTTTTTTTGGCACCGAAATGTTACTTTGAATTGCAGATTTTGCACAGGATTGTGGATTTCACACAGGAAAAGTTAGCGCTTTTCTATTTGTTTTTTCATTTTTATTTTTAATTTTATGTTTGTTTGAATGCACATAGCTTCTAACAGTATGCATTATAAATAATAGACATGTGCACACTGAAATATTTTGTTTCGGAACTCCGTTTTCGTCCGAAAAATACATTTATTTAGTTACTCCCGAAATTTGTTTTTATATTTTATGTTTTTCGTTAAAAATTGCATTCGTCCAAAAATCCAAATTAATTAAGGTCGAATCTGTCATTGAAGGCTTATGGTGTCTGTCTAATGTTCAAAGAAGAGAGCAGCTAAACTGTACGACGCCGCAATCATACATTTCCAGTCGAATTTTCCGCCTACAAGCTAGCTGTAGTAGAATTCTAATGTTGTATGACTAGTAATAAATATATTTATTAATTATTTTACTATTCAACCAACATTAGAATTTTTCTATAGCCTATGGGCAGATGCATTTGACCGGAAATGTACGATTGCAGCGTCGTACAGTTTAGCTGCTCCGTCGAATCTTCTTAGAACTTTTGACAGACACCATAAGCCAAAGATTCAAAGTTTGTATGTTTTTCCTTGCTTTGTCGAATCTTTGTCGTTCATGTTGAATTGTCTACTCTACCCCAACAGTCAGCCAACTTTCACATTCATTTCTCAATCTCCAAGTGCAATGGCGGGCGCGGCATTCGACCTTGTGTCAGATATTGATATGGCATTATAATATAGAATCTATAATAATAACCCCCCCCACAACACGGGCAGCCTCTGAGGCTATCACAACACTAGCAACACTAGTATCACTATCAAGTTCACAACACTAATTCCCCGTACACACGGTCGGATTTTCCGACGGAAAATGTGCGATCGGAGCGTGTTGTCGGAAATTCCGACTGTGTGTGGGCTCCATCTGACTTTTTCCATCGGATTTTCCGACACACAAAGTTTGAGAGCAGGCTATAAAATTTTCCGACAACAAAATCCGATCGTGTCAATTCCGACCATGTGTGGACAATTCCGACGCACAAAATGCCACGCATGCTCAGAAGAAATTCCGAGACGGAACAGCTCGGTCTGGTAAAATTAGCGCTTGGAATGGATACAGCACTTTCGTCACGCTGCAATGTTTTAAATTGTTTAATACAGCGCACTCTCTTCATCTTTATAATGCTAGAAGAATGAAATTGTTTTGCTGCTCATATTCACACAGACTTCTCACAAACTTATTTCTTTATTATTTATCGGGATTCCCTCAATATATTTTGATTTGTCACATCTGACCAAATTTCTTTTTGGTTATTGTTAAATATTATTTTTTTTTTTTTTCAAGGCTGTTTTTTTTTTGTTTTGGGTTTGTATTTTTTTCAAGGCTGTTTTTTTATTTGTGTTTTTTTGTGTTTTACTCCATAATATTTTTGTGTGTGTTTTGTGTGTCAAGTTACCACAACACCATTGATATCTTGTATTATTTAATCTCAAGGAGATTGTTTGGTGTTGGTGTCCCTTGTTAATTTCACATTGTATTTTTGAAATGTACCTGCCTACTCACCAACAAACTGTCCTTTTTGAAGGAAAACACATATAGGCGAGTATAATTGAACCCAAAATTCCTTTATTAAGGGCTTAGAACCAAACAAAGAGGGAGGCAACGCTGGAGAAACAGCAGAAATTGGTGAAGCCTTTGACCCCCCCGGGCAGACATCAATTCTTTTACAGCAAAATTGGTGGCCTGAGGAGTCCATATATAAGGGAGTGCAGTCTGATCCAGAAGTCCCAGAGATCATGAAAGCAGCAGATGACATCTATGTCCCCAGGCTGTGGTCCTACAAGAGGCTGCATATTTTGCCAGACCAGACTGAACCCAGGGTCATCACTCTCTGGTCTTCCTTCCACACTTCCTTCCCAGCTGTGGCTCTGGTGTTGGAGATGTGGCAGGAGGAGGAGTAGGACCTGGAGGCAGAGGAGGAGGAGTAGGACCTGGAGGAGGAGGAGGAGTAGGACCTGGAGGAGGAGGAGGAGGACCATGTGTGAGGTCACAAATGTGGGTAGCACATGTTATTTGGCCCCTCAACCCCTTATTGAGAGCTTCCAAAATTAGGAACTCACACAGGAGTCATTGTCCCTCCTCCATCTGCATCATTTTGCAGGCAGTTATGCCAGCAAAGTCCTCCTCCACAGTGTGGGGGGTTCTCAGGGCCTCTGTAGCCTTCCAAAAGAGGCCTATGGCAGCCTCTTCCAGGTTACTCCTCTTCTTGCCACTTTGTCTTTGAAGGTGTAGGGGAGGGACCTGGATATCAGGCAGCCTGCTTGGCCCGGCCACCTCCTGGCTGAGACTTCCCTGTGTATGAAAAAGGGACATGGTTTTAGTTTTGGCTTCATCAATCACAATCATAAATTAGTACTCCAAACTGACATCTAGTTAACAATATTGATTGGACAACCAGAAATATTTAGAATAATGCTATACCTGGCTCAAGCTGGGCTCCTCCACATGTTGCTGTCTGGAAGGCCCAGGTTGGGCATCAGAAGCCTCAGCTGAGGGGGAAGGAAGCGTGGAAGGAAGACTGGAGAGTGCTGGCCTGGGTTCAGTTTGACCTGCCAGAAAATGCAGCCTGTCATAGTACCACAGCCTGGGGACATAAATGTCATCTGCAGCTCCTGATCTCTGGGAATCCTGGACCTTCTTGTGCTCCCTTAGATATGTGCTCCTCAGGCCACCAATTAGGATCTTCAAATAGGTGATGTCTGCCGTGGGGATCACCTGCTTCACAAATTCCAACAAATTATCCAGCGCTGCCTTTCTCTTTGTTTGGTTCTTATATTCAGGGTGGTTTATCCCCCATAGACAGGGCAGCTCTCTGAACATATATATGAAGATTGGCATAAAGTCCTCATCTTTCAAGATATCCATTTTCACTGCAAGACACAACACAAGACAAACCCTAATGTCAGCCTAAAGTCTTCTAAACTTGTGCAAATACAGGCCTCAATCTAGAAGCAGTATAGGCCCATAGTTAAATCTTACCTTCGCTATCATGATCGGCGCCTCCGTTACTCCTTCCTCCGCTCACAGATCGTACGTACTACGCACGCGTGTTACGCTTTATAGACACTGCGCATGCGTGAAACTCCACCCGCCACTGACATTCTTTCTAGTCTATTCCCCGCCCCTTCTCGTTCGGCGCAGTGGGGAAGAGCACATGGCGGAGTCAGAGCAGGTGTGTGATAATTACACCAACGAGGAGGAGGAAAGCCCGGAGGCAGAAACGTCCCGATCCAGAAGGAGACGATATAAGGCATCAAATATGTCCTTTGGGGAGATGGTCGACATAATGAAAAGGGCCGACTATGACGGGAAGTATGGACCTTACCCCAACCCCAATGTCCGAAAGGCCAAGATCATGGCAAAAGTGGTCAAAAGTCTGCACCGGAATTTCGGGGTACGACGATCGAAAGATCAGCTCAGGAAGCGGTGGTCGGACCTGAAATTATAGAGAGCAAGAGCAGTACAGAAAGATCCGGAGAGTGCTGCAAAAACGTAAGTAGTTGTGCTGTGTTTCTATTCTTTTTATGTTTATTAGGTTTGTGCTGCTCCATGTGCTTTTCTTAACTGTTGTACAGTTTAAAATGGCAACTTTCATGTTCATGGGCACATTATTCGTTCATATCAAACATTTTTCGTGCGGCCTAGAAAACACCATTGTTTTGGCCATATGCATTTGCCCACATTTTTTAGGGCCTTCTTGTCTGAAACGAATTTGGTTGTGTAGATGGGTTTGTAACTAGAATGAAATGCAAACTAGATTCTGTGTAAGGAGAGGACACTCAGCAGAAGTTTTCACATCTGGACGCTGTAGCACTAATGTGGGACACAAGAACACCCTTTTTATTAGGGGGCCCACACAGGTGCTCCAGTGTATACTATAGGGGTGTCTCCATCTGTGAAGCTTGTACAAAACAGGTAAAGTATTGAAGCTTGACAAAGGACAGTAAAAATTCTACATCTTGGAACTCTGCCAAAATAGACAATTGTACCCCACTTCCAAGCAATGTTTCATATTTATAGTTGTGACATCAAATATCTGTGTGCTAAGTATACCAATTTTTTGTTACATAGGGGAGAAAAGACTCAGAGGACACCCCTCATCCGAGGAGACCACAGATCCCCCCACCTCTGGAAGAAGGGGAAATCCACCCAAGCAATGCAGAGCAGGAGGAGGAAGACGTGGTGGAAATTGGCACCATAACAGGTGAGTGTCTGCGATCACAGGCTCAGGTAAGAGATGGTTGCCAGCATATTTATAATACATGGTGTTTTTTTGTTTCTATCTTTTTAGGTGATCGTGATGTTGTGTATCCAGATCCTTTCACCTCAGGGAGATCATGGGGTGTAATAGGGACTTGGAAAACATCAAGAAAAACATCAATGATGTTCTTCAAAAAATGAAGAACATCATTGATGTTTTAGGGAGAGTTTAAAACCCCTCCAAATCCCTTTTTTTTTTGTGTGCTACAAATTTTTGTCATTTTTTGACAAATTGGAGAAAAGCCAAATTTTGAAGAGGCACACAGTGTGTCAACATGTGCTATCTGCCATCACGGGAGGTCAATGAACGCGTTTTGGGGGTGCAACCCCTTCCTCACTAATAAAGTAGCTGTGAGGAAGGGGTTGCACCCCCAAAACCTGTCCCTTGATCCCCCCGTGATGGCAGGTAGCACATGTTAACATTCGTAAATTTGTGTGCATCTTCAAAATTTGGCTTTTCCTGTGGTGACTTCACCCCATCTGAATGCAATATCAAACACAGTTTGTAAATACTCATGTCTGATATTGCCTTCAAGTTCTACCAAATGTGATCTTTGTAAGTTCAATATTTGTGTCTTTCTTGTTGGTTTTAAACATGCCTGTTTTATCTTAAATGGACATTTATACTTTTTCTAATGTGACCCCAAAAATTGTTATACAACAAACATGTTGGTTTGTTTTAAAAACCTTTTCTAAATGCACATGTGATTGTGCTGGTATTAAAAAGATTGTTAATCAAGAATTTGTGGATTATTGTCTCAACGCTAAAACACTTTTGTGGTGCTCTAATTGCTGTTTTCTGTGACAATGGGTGTTATTTCCTAAGGGCAAATCCACTTTGCACTACAAGTGCAGTTTCAGTGCAGTTTCTAGTGTACTTTTAGTGCAAAGTGTCTTTGCCTTTAGTAGATAACACCCAACAGTGCTTTGTAAGGTTACACAATTACGCCATTTTCAGGACTCACCACATTTCTGTCAGGGTCAGCTAAAACAAACACAAGCAGTAAATGTCACCAAAGATTTGAGTATTTTTTTTTTATTTGAAAAAGGTTTTAGACATTGTCTGGCATATTGATAGCCATCCTACCCGCAACGAATTCAAGGTATCTTAGCCAGACATCACGGGCGCTCAGGGGGGGCAAGCCAGGATGGCCACTTTCAAGCGCCATCAGGGTTGGTCCTTTTGGAATTGCAGCCTCAGGCCCAACTGAGCCAGCATAGTTGGCAGAATGTTGCTGTAAAAAGTTGTGTAGAACACAGCACGCCAGGATTATATGATTCAGTTTATACTCCGCCATATGTATGGGTGTAAGAAATAGGTGGTACCGGCTGGCCATGATTCCAAATGTGTTCTCCACCACTCTTCTGGCTCTGGCCAGCCGGTAATTAAAAACCCTCTGGTCCGGGGTGAGGGTCCTCATCGGGAATTGCCGTATGAGATGGCCCCCCAGTGCAAATGCTTCATCCGCAACGAAGACGAATGGGAGTCCTTCCACAATGTCTTCTGGAGGTGGCAAGTCCAAGCTGCCATTCTGGAGACGCCTGTAGAACTCCGTCTGGGCGATGACTCGACCATCGGACATCCGGCCATTCTTCCCCACGTCCACATACAGGAACTCACAAGTAGCCGACAACACCGCCAACATCACAATACTATTGAACCCCTTATAATTATAATAGTACGACCCTGAGTTGGGTGGTGGGACGATGTGGACGTGTTTCCCATCAATTGCCCCTCCGCAGTTAGGAAAGTCCCACCGCTGGGCAAAGTGGGAGGCCACAGTCTGCCATTCCTGTGGCGTGGAAGGAAACTGTGGAGTCAAAACAAAAAAACAACATTAGTCATTTTGCACATAAACAGGGAAAGCAGATTAGACACAAACATTCTTGGCCACCATCAAGATAACATTTATTTGAGGGAGTTTTGAAAGACCAAAGTATAAGGTACACCTATCATATTCCCCCTCTCATGGGCCATTTCTAACATTATAGAGGGGGGGAGCTCTTGGACAGGTAACCCTCTCCACATTGAGAGATGAATCCCTAAATAATGGGTATTACTTTGGCCAGCCCCTCCTTAGTTACACTATTGACAGCCCACTGGACAGGTAAGAAGTGTCATAATACAAAGATATAAATAAACACTGTACACATTTGAGCACATTTGGAAATTCTGCTATTACCTATCAATAGTATACAAAAACTTTAAACAGTACCATTTAAAAGTATACAGGCAGGCCCTTGCACTACATGCTTTGGGGAATTCATCCATAAATCTGACCACTAAAGAGATGGGTATAGTGTGTATGGGCTTGGCAAAGTCAGCAGATAGATGATTGAGGATAGATAGAGAATTGGTATCAGCTGACTTAGCAGTTCGGGGGAGGGAGGGTTCCAAATGATTTGGGGAACCCCAAAAAAAGCCTCTGGCACCCTGCATGAATTTAAAGCACAAATCACATTTAAAAACATTTTAGGGGGTGTTTGGGGTAAAGCACTACTATTGAGCTGACAAAATGCATTGTTAAGTGACTACATGAGGTGAATATAGGGGCAGGAGACCATGCTGGGGAGGTAAGTGAAGGCAAATATGTATGAAGGACAAAAAAAATAAATAAACAAAAATCCAGCATGCGTGAGGACAAAGGGGACATTCACAGCATATTACAATCATGGTAATTAGGGAATGAGGAAAGAAATACAAAATATTAGCAAACATTATATACAATAAAATGTGATATTAAACGATAAAAATCTTACCTTAATATACTCCTTCTGCAGGACCTGGATGATGGCAGAACAGGTCTCTGGGATAATGATACCCAGAGCCTAGGGGGGATGTCTGTTAAGAACTTCAAGTCCTGCAGGCTTCTCCCCATCGCCAAGTACCGCAGGGTGGTGACTAGCCTCTGCTCCGGAGTGATGGCTTGCCTCATGCAGGTATCATGCCTGCTAATATAAGGGGTCAGCAAAGCCAACAAACAGTGAAATACGGGGTCCGTCATCCAGAGAAAGTTCCTGAAATCATCAGGATTATTCTCACAGATCTCACGGAGCAAAGGCATATGACAGAACTGGTCACGCTGAAGCAACCAATTCTTGGTCCATGAACTCCTCCCCACCCTGTTCATGGACTGGACTTGTGTCAAGGTAAGGACCCCAACCCCAAGCACGAACTCTACAAGGAGTACGTATACGCAACATGGCTAGAAAACGGTCAGCTGCTCAGAACGAAGTAACAGAACGCACTGAAGAACAGCAAGGCCTGTGAAGAGCGACCTGAAAAACAGTAACGAACGAACAAGAACACAATGACTGAGTCACGCGTAGCTTGCTGCACGCATTGAAGAGCAGATACAAACCCACAAGCACAAACTGAACAGCAGAAAATGATCTGAAAACCACGAGTCTGAAAAAGCGTGAATCGTCTCTCACTAAACTTTTACTAACACGAGATTAGCAAAAGGAGCCCAAAGGGTGCCGCGCTTGGTTCTGAAATGGCCTTTTCTAGTCTCATCGTACGTGGTGTATGTCTCCGCGTTCTTTGCGAGCGGAAATTCCGACAACTTTGTGCGACCGTGTGTACGCAAAACAAGTTTGAGCCAACATCCGTCTGAAAAAATCCATGGATTTTGTTGTCGGAATGTCCGATCAATATCCGATCGTGTGTACGGGGCATTACACAATAGCAGCAGATTATTATGAAAAGTTAAGTTGAACTGTAGCTTGCTTTACTATTGTTCTGCTGCTGTGCTTATGCTTAATTGCTAAATAATTAAGGTTCTCTGACAAACGGACCAGCTAAGACTGACTGTCTTCTGAAATGATTCAGTGTGTTTGTCTCTCTCTGCTAGCAAATCGTAAGTGAAAGTAAGTTGACTGTAGGTGTGTTCTAGCTATTTTACTGCCCCTCCTCTTTGGTTAGAATCGGCCCATAACATTCATCATCATCATTATTTTTATTTTACTTCCCCCACCCAATTCCAGCAGCGATCTTTTCTCTCTATGTCGAATAATCTTGGACTAATAGAGTTAAGGTTAGGCACATTCGACCACAGGTTCGATAGACACAGATTGTTATTGCAAGCGTCATGTCGAATCTCCTATCTATATCGAACTGTTGTCGCAACAAAAACGAAAATAAAGCATTTGTCGGATCTTTCGGTTTTCATATTCTGTGCTTTCGTTGTCGTTTGTTAAAACGATAACAAAAATACCTGAAATTCGGACGCAAATGCATTTGGACGAAAACGAATGCACATGTCTAATAAATAAGCGATCAGGAAGTTTACACAGTAGGACATCCTTTAAATTTCTTATTTTCTACACTTTTTTTCACTTTATTTTCACTTTTTGCATTATATGCACCCGTGGTATACACACCCCTCAAGTATCCAGAGGTTGCAAATTACCTCTTAATAAGAGCAGTGCCATATCTATCCTTCCCTTTTTTCACATTTTTCTAGATTTACCTTAGGGTAAATTTATTGATAGAGGCTGCAGCTCTTCACATATTTTACATCTCATTTGTACCATAAGCGCGGGAGTCAAATCTTTCATTAAGTGGTTTCACTCAACCTCCCAGATATCATGTTCGTTTAGTGTGAAGACAGGTCGGCTGTTTACCTGGATTAGAGAGGGAACAGGATGTCTTCTCTAACGGACTGTTCCCTGGTTTGTAAGACTATGGAACTTAACTCAAAAAAACAATAACCCCTTTTATCCAGGTGCAACACTAATGCCCCACACACATGATCAGAATTTCCGATGGGAAATATTCGATGTGAGCTTGTTGTCGGAAAGTCCGACCGTGTGTATGCTCCATCGGACATTTGCTGTCGGAATTTCCGAACACAAATGTTTGAGAGCAGGTTCTCAAATTTTCTGCCAAAAAACTTTGTTGTCGGAAATTCCGAGCGTGTGTACACAAGTCCGACGCACCAAATTCCACGCATGCTCAGATTCAAATACGAGATGGAAGCACTCGATCTTGTAAAAATAGCGTTCGTAATGGTGATAGCACATTCGTCACGCTGCAAATTTTTAAATCTTTCAATGCAGCGCATTTTCTTCTTCTTTATAATGCTAGAATAATGAAGTTGCTTTGCTGCTGATATTCACACAGAGTTCTGACAAACGGATTTCTTATTATTTCTCGTGATCTCCTGAATGATCTTTGTTTTTGTTTGTTTTTTTCTCAAGATCTCCAGAATAATCTAATTTTTTTTTATAGTCATCTACTTTTTTTATTAATATAGTGATCTCCATAATATTTTTTGTCGTTTTGTGTGTCAAGTTACCACACCACCATTATTATCTTTTATTTATTAACCTCAAAGAGGTTGGTTGGTGTTAATGTTCCTTGTTAATTTGACATTGTATTTTTGAAATGTACCTGCCTACTCACAAACAAACTGTCCTTTTTGAAGTAAAACACATAGCCAAGTATTTGTCCAAACAAAAATTTAAAATTCATTAGGGGTCCTAACAAAATAAAGAAGAAGGCAACGTTGGAGAAACCGTTGAAATTGGTGAAGCCTTTGTACCCCAGGGCAGACATCAATTATTTGACAGGCAAAATTGGTAGCCTGAGGAGTCCATTTAATAGGGAGCACAATCCGGTCCAGGACTCTGAGAGATTGGGAGCAGCAGCAGATGACATGTATGTGCTGAGGCTGTGATCTTACAACAGCTAGAGTCTTTTGCCAGACCACATCAAACCCAGGCCATCACTCTCAACACTTCCTTGCACGCATATGGTCCAACTCACAGACGTGGCTTTTATTGGTGAGTTGGCCCCTCACCCCCTTATTTAGGGCCTGAAATATGACCTCCTCACAGGTGAGGTGTTGGCCCTCCTCCATTACTTGCATTTTACTGGCTGTCATACATGCAAAGGACTCCTGAACACTAGAAGTGGTTGTGAGTAGGGATGAGCTTCGAGTTCGAGTCAAACTCATGTTCGACTCAAACATTGGCTGTTCGCAAGTTCGCCGAACAGCGAACAATTTGGGTTGTTCGCTGCAAATTTGAATGCCTCGGAACACCCTTTAAGTCTATGAGAGCAATCAAAAGTGCTAATTTTAAAGGCTTATATGCAAGTTATTGTCATAAAAAGTGTTTGGGGACCTGGGTCCTGCCCCAGGGGACATGGATCAATGCAAAAAAAACTTTTAAAAACGGCAGTTTTTTCAGGAGCAGTGATTTTATTAATGCTTAAAGTCAAACAATAAAAGTGTAATATCCCTTTAAATTTCGTAGCTGGGGGGTGTCTATAGTATGCCTGTAAAGGGGCGCATGTTTCCCGTGTTTAGAACAGTCTGACAGCAAAATGACATTTCAAAGTAAAAAAGCCATTTAAAACTACTCGCGGCTATGACAATACACATAGAAGTTCATTGATAAAAACGGCATGGGAATTCCCCACAGGGAACCCCGAACCAAAATTTAAAAAAAAAATGACGTGGGGGTCCCCCTAAATTCCATACCAGGCCCTTCAGGTCTGGTATGGATATTAAGGGGAACCCCGGCCAAAATTTAAAAAAAAATTACGTGGGGTCCCCCTAAATTCCATACCAGACCCTTCAGGTCTGGTATGGATTTTAAGGGGGAACCCCGTGCCAAAAAAAAACGGCGTGGGGTCCCCCCAAAAATATATACCAGACCCTTATCCGAGCATGCAACCTGGCAGGCCGCAGGAAAAGAGGGGGGACGAGAGAGCACCCCCCCTCCTGAACCGTACCAGGCCACATGCCCTCAACATTAGGAGGGTGCTTTGGGGTAGCCCCCCAAAACACCTTGTCCCCATGTTGATGAGGACAAGGGCCTCATCTCCACAACCCTGGCCGGTGGTTGTGGGGGTCTGCGGGCGGGGGGCTTATCGGAATCTGGAAGCCCCTTTAACAAGGGGACCCCCAGATCCCGGCCCCCCGTGTGAAATGGTAAGGGAGTGCTTACCCCTACCATTTCACTAAAAAACTGTCAAAAATGTTAAAAATGACAAGAGACAGTTTTTGACAATTCCTTTAGTTAAATGCTTCTTCTTTCTTCTATCTTCCTTCATCTTCTTCTTCTGGTTCTTCTGGCTCTTCTAGTTCTTCCTCCGGCGTTCTCATCCAGCATCTCCTCCGCGGCGTCTTCTATCTTCTTCTCCTCGGGCCGCTTTGCACCCATGGCATGGGGGGAGGCTCCCGCTGTGTGACGGCGTCTTCTCTTCTGATGGTTCTTAAATAACGGGGGGCGGGGCCACCCGGTGACCCTGCCCCCCTCTGACGCAGGGGACATGACGGGACTTCCCTGTGGCATTCCCCGTGATGTCACAGGGAAGTCCCATCAAGTCACCGTGCGTCAGAGGGGGGCGGGGTCACCGGGTGGCCCCGCCCCCCATTATTTAAGAACCGTCAGACAAGGGAGCCTCCCTCCATGCCAGCATGGATGCAGAGCGGCCCGGAGAAGAAAATGAAGAATAGAAGAAGATGAAGCAGAGAAAAAGATGAAGAAGAAGATGAAGAAGAGAAGAAGATGAAGAGAAGAGCGGGAGCCTCCCCCCATGCCATGGGTGCGGAGCGGCCCGAGGAGAAGAAGATAGAAGATGCCACGGAGGAGATGCTGGACGAGAATGCCAGAGGAAGAACCAGAAGTGCCAGAAGAACCAGAAGAAGAAGATGAAGGAAGATAGAAGAAAGAAGAAAGAAGAAGCATTTAAATAAAGGAATTGTCAAAAACTGTTTCTTGTCATTTTTAACATTTTTGACAGTTTTTTAGTGAAATGGTAGGGGTAAGTACCCCCTTACCATTTCACACAGGGGGGGGGTGGGATCTGGGGGTCCCCTTGTTAAAGGGGGCTTCCAGATTCCGATAAGCCCTCCGCCCGCAGACCCCCACAACCACCGGCCAGGGTTGTGGGGATGAGGCCCTGGTCCTCATCAACATGGGGACAAGGTGTTTTGGGGGGCTACCCCAAAGCACCCTCCCAATGTTGAGGGCATGTGGCCTGGTACGGTTCAGGAAGGGGGGGCCGCTCTCTCGTCCCCCCTCTTTTCCTGCGGCCTGCCAGGTTGCCTGCTCGGATAAGGGTCTGGTATGGATCTTCGGGGGGACCCCACGCCGTTTTTTTTTTGGCGCGGGGTTCCCCTTAAAATCCATACCAGACCTGAAGGGTTTGGTATGGAATTTAGTGGGACCCCCACGTCATTTTTTTTTAAAGTTTTGGCTGGGGTTCCCCTTAATATCCATACCAGACCTGAAGGGCCTGGTGTGGAATTTAGGGGGGCCCCCACATAATTTTTTTTTTTTAATTTTGGTTCGGGGTTCCCCTGTGGGGAATTCTCATGCCGTTTTTATCAATGAACTTTTATGTGTATTGTCGGACCGGCAATGCAATAGCCGCGAGTAGTTTTAAATGGCTTTTTTCCTTTGAAATGTCATTTTGCTGTCAGACTGTTCTAAACACGGGAAACATGCGCCCCTTTACAGGCATACTATAGACACCCCCCAGCTACGAAATTTAAAGGGATATTACACTTTTATTGTTTGACTTTAAGCATTAATAAAATCACTGCTCCTGAAAAAACTGCCGTTTTTAAAAGTTTTTTTTGCATTGTTCCATGTCCCCTGGGGCAGGACCCAGGTCCCCAAACACTTTTTTATGACAATAACTTGCATATAAGCCTTTAAAATTAGCACTTTTGATTATTCATGTTCGTGTCCCATAGACTTTAACAGTGTTCGCGTGTTCGGAAGAGTGGAAGGAAGTGTTGATAGTGATGGCCTAGGTTCACTCTGGTCTGACAAAAAAAACACAGTCTGTCATAGTACCAGAGCCTGGGGCCTGGTACTAGTACCAGAGCCTGCTGCTCCTGATCTCATGGAATCCTGAACCTTTTTGTGCTCCCTATTATATGTGCTCCTCAGGACACCAATGTTGCACTTCAAATAGTTGATGTATACCGTGGGAATCACCGGCTTCACCAATTCCAACAGTTGATCCAGCGCTGCATTCCTCTTTAGTTTGTTGTTATAAAATTGGTGTTTCACTTGCCACAGACAGGGCAGCTCCCTGTACTTATCAATAAAGTTGGGGAGGAAGTCATGGTCATTAAATTTATCCATTTTTTCTGCAAGACACAACACAAGACAACCCTAACGTCAGGCTAAACTCTCCTAATATTGTCCCAATATAGGCCTCAATCTATAAAAGCAGTATATATAGGGAATTGGTTCCTCTTGGGGGATTTTTAAGGGAAAACGACTACTGATAGGGTGAACATAAATATGCAATATTGATTGGGAATATTGTAGATATACAAAATCTACAGTGCATAAGGAGAAAGAAGGAAATACATATAAAATACATAGGATGCATCAACAAGAGGCATGTAATACAATACAGGGTTTGACAATCATGTACTCCGTAACATGTAGAACAAGTACGGGGAGTACCCGGTGCGTTTCGAGTATTACTCTTCTGCAGGGAATATGATTGAGACTAGCACGTTAGCACTTATCTATAATTTGAAAAATCAGTTATAAGAAAAACAGGATGTAAAAGTAGACAACAATATCATCATACAAGTTCGTAATGTAATAAGGTACGTTCTGACCATATAGTATTGCTAAAAGACATCATGTATAGTTGCATCAACTTTAAAACAAATTAGTGCGAAAGGAAAGGGGAGGGACAGAGTGCCACTGTTCCGCAAGCAGCGGCTGGCCTGGAGCCAGCAAGACTGGCCAGCCCAACAGAACCCAGAAAGGATGTTCCCCAACAGAGGGCGTCAGGATCCCCAGTATGTGGTCAGAATCCAGGGAGCGAAACAGCGATCGCTGTGGAGAGTGAAGAAACAAAATTTGTACTGGGCTATAGTAGACACAGTACCTAAAACCACATATCCATATATGCACAAAGACCCCACAGAAAAAAGTATCAGGAGTAAAAAAGTAGTAAGAAACCTGGTACCTGCTGGGATGTTAACAGTCAGAAGTACTATGATGCGGGAGAAGCAGGCTGATTTGTCTGGCACCATGAAGGTGCAAACAGAAGGGCACAAAAGGAAAACCAACATGAAGGAATCCTTCCGAGGGCCCGAGTGAGCCAGGGGTTGACCTAAATAAAGGAAAAGGGGGGACTATGTTGGATGTCATAAGATATATATATAAAAAAAAAAAAAAAAAAAAACAACACCAGGGTGTGTTGATTTCCCCTTCTTTTGGGGTCCCCTCCTTGAAAAAATGTTTCCTGTAGGAAGCAGTTATCCAGAAAGATTGTATTGAAAATGTGTGGTAATAGTTAAGGATTATATATAAATAAATGATGTATGTAAGGCTCCAGCTGCGTATGATGGCAGAGGGGACCGGAGCACCCAAAAGGTTGCCATTGGTGATATCTACTGGGAGTTTCCTGGTGCACAGATGTATGGGGGGAAAGCAATAGGCTGATCTGCCTCAGACCAGAGGACATAAACTGCCTGGCACGGGGAGTGCCACACTGTAGAGGCCTTAACATGAATCTATAGGCGACACTTGGAGCCTAGGGAGAAGAAAGAAACTGTAGGTAGAAGATAGTAAAGGGAGAAATGTATGTGTGTGGGGCAACCTGAAGGTTCCTACGGGTGTGGGGTAAGGCCCCACACTCAGGAATGTCCCCTAAAAATAGTAGATGTCCCATAAAGAGATAAGGTTACCTGTAAACGTTTCAATCATGGGATGAATCAATATGCAGAAATCCAGCAAGTTGAATGACCGGAAGCAGGAAGCCAGATGGGGAAGTGATAACTTTAAAAAGGGTGTGGGGACAAGTAGGCGTCCAATCAGCGGGAGCTCCCCGTACTTGTTCTACATGTTACGGAGTACATGATTGTCAAACCCTGTATTGTATTACATGCCTCTTGTTGATGCATCCTATATATTTTATATGTATTTCCTTCTTTCTCCTTATGCACTGTAGATTTTGTATATCTACAATATTCCCAATAAGTATTGCATACTTATGTTCACCCTATCAGTAGTCGTTTTCCCTTAAAAACCCCCCAAGAGGAACCAATTCCCTATATATAGATTTTTTTGGGATGTGGGTTAACCCTACTTTCCAGATCAACTCAGCACCCTCTCTTTAGTTTTAAAAAAGCAGCATAGGCCACTAACCACTGATGCCCCAAGTTAAAATTGTACCTTCGCTTGCACGATCGGCGCATGCACTACTTCGTCCTCCGCTCACAGATCGTACGTACGACGCACACGCGTAATGCTTTATATACACTGCGCATGCGTGAAACTCTGCCCCTGACCTTCTTTCTAGTGTATTCCCCGCCCCTTCTCTTTCTGCGCAGTGGGAGAGCACATGGCAGAGAGACAACAGGTGCGTGAGAATAGCAGCAAGGAGGAGGACGAGGAAAGCCTGGATCCAGAAATGTTCTGATCCAGGAGGAGATTTAAGGCCTCAAATATGTCTTTTGTAGAGATGGTGGAGATGGTGGACATCTTGAAGAGGGCGATGAGAAGTATGGACCATACAGAAACCCAAATGTGAGAAAGGCCAAGATCATGGCTAAAGTTGTGAGAAGTCTGCAGAAGAATTTTGGGGTACGACGATCCAAGGAACAATTGAGGAAAATTGAGGAAACGCTGGTCAGACCTCAAGTTGAGGAAGCAGGATCAGTACAGAAGGATCAAGAGAGTGCTGAAAAAAAGTAAGTATTTTGTCATGTGTTCCTATTATTATTATTACTTTAGTGCTGGTACATGTGCTTTTCTTTACTGTTGTACAGTTTAAAATGGCAAGTTTCAGGTTCGTGGGCACAGTATCATTCGTATTAAACATCGTTCGTTCGACCACTAATACAATGTTTTTGGCAGCTGCAGGTTAACTACATTTGTTCATGCCTATTTCTATTAAAAAAAGTTTAGTACATTGTTGTCTAGATGGGTTTGTAACTAGAATGAAATGCAAACTTGTTTCAGTGTAAGGAGAGGACACTCAGCAGCTGTTTACACATCTGGATGCAGGAGCACAAGTGTGGGACACCAGAACACCCTTTTTAGGGTGTCCCACATAGGTGCTCCAGTGGATACTAGGAGTTTCTCCATGTGATACTTTACCAAAAAAGGTAAGTATTCCAGCTTTAAGAAAGGGAAAAAATCATGTCTTCAGCTTGGAACTCTGCCAAAACAGACAATTGTACGTCACTTCCAAGCAATGTTTCATATTAGTATTTCTTGCCTCAAATATCTGTGTTCTAAGTATACCTTTTTTTTATTCACATAGGGGAGAAAAGAATCCGGACATCTGAGGACTCCAGGAACCCCACTACTCCAGAAGGTCAGTGTCTGAGACCACAGCTTCGGGTAATAGATATATGCATGCATATTTATAGTACATCGTGTGTTTTTTTATTTTTAGGTGATGTGGATTTTGTGGAAGAAGAAACTAATTTCAACAGTGCAAGTGCACAGATCCTCATTGAGGAGATCATGGTGTGCAATCGTGAATAAGAGAAGGTCAAGCAAGGGGCGTGGCCTAGCGCGGCATGTGAACAGACCTGTTCACCGGAGCTCCCGCTGTCGATCCTCAGACTGATCCTTTCCTCGCTTCTCCCGGCGCCCATCAACCGCAGTGACCGGTACCCACAGCCTCCCTGTCACCCCAGGACACAGATACAGCAACAGATTGGGGCATGATGACCCGAGGAAATTGCGGAGAACCCACAGCCTCAGCTGCTCCGGGCTTATAAGATGGCGCCTGGACATCTCAGCCGCAGAGAACGCCACGAGGCCAGGACAAGAAGACGGAGCAGGGGGGTAAGTCACAGAGACCCCCTAAGACCAAAGACCAATCCAGGGATATGCTATATTATGCACAGAAGCTGGCAGGCTCTGCAGATTCCACACAGAACAGCACACAGCTCCCTGCAGTGTCCATGGAGCAGGCAGGCAGGGGGGACATAGACAGGCCGGAAAACACTGACATTATGGAGTCTGTCCCTGACCCTATGCCAGGACTGTTTGATATGCAGGTGGAGGATAGCCCCCAACCTATGCTCAATGAAATATTACATGCGGTCCACAGATGTACTGCCTCAGTGGATGATCTTAAGGAAAAGTTTGGGGGGCTGAAGGAGACTGTCTCTCTCCTCCGCCAGGATATTCAAAAAATCATGAACCACGGCAGTGGAGGGGAGGGTAAGTGACATAGAAGACCAGATGCCCCACCTGAACAGAGATGTAAGGGGGGCTGCACAAAGTGCGCACCAGGCCTTTGAAAAGACTGACGACATCGAGAACCGCCTGAGACGTAATAACGTCCGTATAGTGGGGCTCCCAGAGAAGGTGGAGGGCAGGGACCCCACGGTGTTCGTCGAAGGGTGGTTACAGGAAATATTTGGCAAAGAGGCCTTCTCCCCCCTGTATGCGGTGGAACGGGCGCATCATGTACCACCTAGACCTCTCCCACCTGGTAACCCCCCCAGAGCGATGCTGGCCAGGCTCCGTAACTATCGGGACCATGAAGTAGTGCTGAGACTAGCCAGAGAAAAGGGGGCTGTGCAGTTCAACGGTACCAAAATATCTTTTTATCCTGACTTCTCAGCTGAAGTGCAGCGCAGAAGATCCAAGTTTGCAGACGTCAAAAAACGGCTGCAACGATTACAACTTAAGTATGCAATGCTATTCCCCGCCAAGCTGCGAATCACAGCCGGAGACCAAAATCACTTCTTTGAAAATGCACAAGATGCTGCAGGATGGCTGGACCAGAACGAACAAGACCTACGTCGCTGCAGATGCGAAAATGAGGAAGGATGACTTCACTTAACTCACGTGTTGTATGCATAATGGGCGCCCAAATTCTACTATTGTTAATGCTCCTTATACAGAGGACCTTTCCTTAACACCAAGTAACAGCGATTGGATACCACTTTTATGAGCTCTCTACAATTGTTGTTTAACCAATCAGGTGGATTGCGAATGCGCTCCACTCCTGAACTCAACAAGTTGCCACTGTTACTATGGCTTGAGTTTTTGTGCCCCGTTGGCACGGTTAGGGCCTACAGAGCCCCACAATATTTGATACCCCTCCGCTCGGCATTGCCAGCGGGGGTTGTTTTGCAAGATCTATTGTACCTCTGGATCTACTGCTTGGTTCGCTTTACTCTGCAACTGAGTTTACATATCTTTCATGAAAATTTGATGCTTCTCCACTGCATGAACTGCCTCAGCAACCTGTCCCACGTTCCACACAGCCGGTTGACTATTTCAGTTTGCACATGGACTGCAGATTGGAAGTCCCCGGGTGCATTACCCATTGGTACAGGACAGGGATACGCTTATAAGAAATGGTTTAGATTTTTGCAATATCTGATACACCCATAGTGTCCTGGAACGTCCGGGGAGTGAATGATCCACTAAAAAGATCTATGATTTCAGCTGGACTGCGGAAGTTCCACCCGGCCATAATTGGCTTGCAGGAAACCCACCTGCGGGTCGACACAGTCAGCTTCTTACAATACGCCTGGGTGGGTAAAGCCTATCATTCCACTTACTCTGCTTTTTCGCGCGGAGTGAGTGTATGGATACATAAAGCCCTAGTGTACCAGGAACTGGACTCCCTGATAGACATATCTGAAAGATTTGTGTTTTTGTACTGTAAATTGTATACAATCACATTGATATTAGCCTTTGTATATGTGCCCCCTCCATTTTCCAGAGAGGTATTACAGCTGTTAATTTCTTACTTAGCTAACAAACCGGATATACCGGTACTGATAATGGGTGACTTTAATTGCTACTTGGACCCCAAACTAGACAGACACCCTCCTGTGCAGCCTCCTGGGGGTGGACGGGGCACTGCTCTTAGCCATCTACTTGCAGAGGTAGGATAGATTGATATGTGGCGCAACCGTAATCCAGATAGCAAGCAATTTTCCTGTTTCTCTAAGACCCACGGGTCACTATCTCGTATTGATTTATGCATAGGCACCTCAAATCTGGTTGGTAGCATATCTAAAGTAGAATACTTCCCACGGGGAGTGTCAGACCACTCTTCATTAGTTTTATGGCTAACTACCCGACCCCCTAGTAACTTACCCAGAGCCCCGTGGAAGTTAAATGCTTTCTGGTTAAAGCTTTTCACTTCACAGGAAAGAATAGCCTCTCAGATCCGGGCTTTTTTTAAAGCGCACCAACATTTAACTCATGTTCATTTGAAATGGGAGGCCTTTAAAGCACACTTAAGAGGGACTTTTATTCAGGAAATACAGCAGGTCAAACACAACTCCTCGGTCCTGTTAGAACAGGCAGGGGACTTGGTGAGGCAACTAGAATTAACCTATGTAACTAACCCTACCGACTCCGCTAGGGAGGCATTGATGTCGGCCCAGGAATCCTTGGACCGGCTGAGATCCTCCACTGCGGAGCGAAAGAGGTTCTTTACGAAGCTGGCATTTTACGAGGAGGGGGAAAAGACGGGCCGTCTACTTGCCAAAATTGCACGATCTCAGCAACAGTCACCAGCCATTGGAGCTATTCGTGCTGCCAATGGGAAAGTAGTTAATTCTCCGGAGGTCATTATTTCCGAGCTGGCATCCTTCTACGGGGACCTGTATAGGCCGAGAGATGCCTACTCGGATGCAGATCTAACCGCGTATATGTCAAAAATTGATTTACCGTCCTTGTCAGCAGCAGCTCAAAAACAGTTGGATGCTCCCATAACTCTGGAGGAGCTTCAGACGGCGGCCTGCTCTTTTCCCACATGTAAGGCACAGGGTGAGGATGGCCTTCCCATGGAGGTATTTAGTCAATATGGTGAACAGATACTTCCTGAACTGCTAAAGGTTTTTAATGCTTGCCTGGAAGCAGGTAGACTCTCTGAATCTATGGCAAGAGCGAATGTAATTTTACTTCTTAAACAGGGGAAGGATCCGGTTGACCCTGGCTCCTACAGACCTATTTCGTTACTCCAGAGTGACGTAAAGATCCTAGCCAAGGTCTTGGCGCTTCGGGTCAATGGGATCATCTCCTCCATTATACACCAGGATCAGGCTGGCTTTATGCTGCAAAAGTCCACGGCCACAAATCTTAGGAGACTAAACATGCAAATGCAAGCAGATAACGGGGGTCAAAGGGCACTGCTGTCTCTCGACGCCAATAAAGCCTTTGACAGCGTCAGCTGGAGATATCTGTGGGCAGTATTGGGAAAATTTGGCTTTGGGGAATGCTTTATAGCATGGGTTAAGTTACTGTATGCATCCCCTCAGGCCAAAATTAGAATGGCGGACAGAGTTTCGCAAGCCTTCGCCCTAGGCAGGGGGACAAGGCAAGGTTGCCCACTGTCCCCGCTGCTCTTTGCGATCGCAATAGAGCCACTGGCAGCCCTGATAAGAGACAGCGCCCAGATACAGGGGTTCCAATATGGAACTCTGCATGAAAAAATAATGTTGTACGTGGATGACATGTTACTTTTTATGGGGGACACGAGTCACTCACTATTAGAGGTCATGTCTATAATAAAAATGTTTGGCCATCACTCCGGGTTAACAATAAACTGGTCCAAGTTGGCCCTGATGCTGCTGGACGGAGATCACGGGGTTGCACTTCCTGACCACTGCCCCATCCCTCTGGTCACTAGTTTCAAATATCTGGGCATACAAGTAGCGCCCAGGATTGGAGACTACTGTTCCCTAAACATTTATCCCTTGCTGTCCTGTTTTCGAGACAAAATAAATACCTGGAATAACTTGAAGATGTCTTTAGCAGGTAAGGCCAACTTAATTAAAATGATCTTAATGCCACAGTTGCTATACTTCCTACACAATACACCGGTCGTAATTCCTTTAAAAATTTTCAGAATAGTAAACACACTCTTTCGTCGACTACTATGGAATACCAAACATCCCAGAATTAAGCTAGAACAGCTACAGCAGTCCAAGGACAACGGGGGGTTGGTGGTCCCCAACCCCTGGTTGTAATATATAGCGTCCCAATTGCAACAGCTGGTTGGCTCCATGACTCCAGAGCCAAAGGGCTCGGCGGCACGGATGATGTTGATTGTCTCTGGAGCGGAGACCATTCCCATGGGCCTTGAGGCACAACTGTTTGTGAAATCTAATAAACAGACCCCAACGCTGTCGCTAGTACAGAAAATATGGAATAAGGTCAGACAACTCCAGGGGGTGCAAGGCTTCACAGATTTCAGTCCAATATGGGGCAACCGCTCTTATACTGAGCTGGGAAAATTACTACAAGGACCTAGATGGCGTAATTACGGGGTAAAACTCCTTTCACACATATTTAGGAACGGTAAATTACTTTCCTTTATAGAACTGCAGGCCAAATTTAACTTGCCAGATAACATGTTCTATTCATACCTTCAATTGCGGCATGCGGTTGCCGCGCAGGGGGACGCTGGTGGGTGGACATTATCGCCCACTTCTGTGTTCCATGTATTGCAGTCCAGCGGTGTAACTAAAGGAATTATATCCCAATGCTACCAGATGTTACTAGTAAGATACCTGCGGGCCTATCCTTGCAATGCAGCGTCTGCTTGGAAGGGGGACCTTGGCCAGATCACAGGTGAGCAGTGGGAGGAGGCCCTACAATCCATATCCACGTGTTCCCTTAATGTTGCACAAAAGGTGTCCCAATTGTTCATAGCACTGAGAGTGCACTACACCCCGAAAAAGTTGTATAAAATGGGCAGGGCGGCAGATCCTCTATGTTCCCGGTGCCGACAGCACGAAGGGGACCTTATTCACCTCCTATGGAGATGTCCGAAGCTCCATCGGTACTGGAGTGAAGTGATGGGCACACTCAATGGGGTATTTCAGACAAAGGTTCCCATAGATCCTAGGTGTTGTATACTGGGGGTCCTGGAGGAGGAGATCCCTGAGGAATCGATCAGGGTCGCGTTCTCCAGAGCTCTATTCCAGGCCAGAAAACTCATCCTTATGGGCTGGAAATCTACGCGGCCACCCACTAGCGGCTCCTCAGTGGAGCACATGGGACAAACCCTCATAAGGGAAAAATACATATACCAACACAGGGGGTGCCCGGGCAGGTTTGAACGGATTTGGGCAAAATGGCTAGACACACCAGGATTAAGCCCGAGAGAGCTAGTGATGTCCAGGCTCCTGCAATCTCTTTAAACAGGACGAGGGGATGCATGACAGAATGTATAATACAGGCTGTTCGGGCGGGGGGGGGTGGAACCGGGGAGAGGTGAACTATTGATGGTTGGAGAAATGCATTAGGTTGATAGATCAGTTGAAATAAATACTGTATACATGTGCATGAACTGAACAGGAAATAACAATGTATCTGTAATTGCAAACTAAGCACTGATTATTGTTGGAAAATATGTGAATGTTCAATAAAACCTTTTTTGATTTATAAAAAAGAGAAGGTCAAGCAAAACATCAATGATGTTGAAAAAAGACTCAACATCATTGATGTTTTAGGCAGAATCTAAAACACACAAAAAAATTACCAGATTTTTATTTTTAGTCATTTTATTAAGTAATTTGAAAGCCAAATTTTGAAGATGCACACAGTTTGTCAACATGTGCTATCTGCCATCACAGGATATCAATGTACGCGTTTTGTTGGTGCAACCCCTTTCTCGCAACTAAAGTAGATGAGAGGAAGGGGTTGCACCCCCAAAACACGTCCATTGATCCCCCATGATGGGAGCTAGCACATGTTGATATTAGGCATGGGATCAGGAGGGAAATCCACACTGCGTCTCCCAATTTGTGTGCATCTTCAAAATTTGGCTTTTACAGGGGTGACATCACCCCATCTGATGAAGGCAAGATCAACACAGTTTTCACATATTAATGTCACATATTGCCTTCAATTTATCAAAGTTGAACTTTGTAAGTTCCTGAGTTGTGCATATTTTATGGTTTTAAACATGCCTGTTTAACCCAAAAAATACTATATACTGTCACACATAAATGTTATACACCAAAGATGTTGGTTTGTTAAAAAACCCTTTTCTAACGCACATGTAAATGTGCACGGAGTAAAATGTTTTATACTCAACAATGTGTGGCTTCTTCTTTCACTGCTCAATACCAGTTTTTGGAGTAAGTTGTTGTAGTTACAGTGACAATGGGGGGTATTTACTAAAGACAAATCCACTTTGCACTACAAGTGCACTTTCAGTGCATTTTCAGTGTACTTTCAAGTGCACTTGCAGTGCACTTGTAGTGCTGAGTGGATTTTCCTTTAGTAAATAACCCCCACAGTGCTCTAAAATTTGCCCAATCAGGCCATTTTAGGGACTCAAAGCAATTAATTCATGGAGTTAAAAAGGATGATTTTTTTTTCATTAATGCATTACATACATTAACAACAAAAACAATGTGTGTGTGTAGCAGACCCACAACATAATAGTTAGCTGAAGAAGAGATTGTCACCTCATGTATCAAATAAGTTACGTTTGCACTATTGAAGAAAATGGTCAAAAATAAAAGGCCATTGGAGAACCTAGGAGACAGATATGAAACACAAGCAATAAATCAAATGAAATATGAGTTCAGTTTATAAAAAATAAATTTGTTTAAAAAATGTTTTACACATTGTCTTGCATATCAATTGCCCCCCTACCCGCAAAGTACTTTACATACTTTTGTCTTACTTTGCGGGCGCTTTGGGGGGGCAAGCCAGGACGGCCAGCTTCAAGAGCCTTCAAGGTTGTTTGATTTTGAAAGCCGGCCTCAGTCCCAACTGAGGCCATATAGTTTGTTGCATTTTTCCTTAGGAAATTATGGAGTATGCAGCATGCAAGGACAATATGATTCAGTTTATATTCTGCCATGTTGATCGCTGTGAGAAATAGGCGGAAGCGGCTGGCCATTATTCCAAATGCATTCTCTACCACTCTTCACCGGTAATTAAAAACCCTCTGGTCCGGGGTGAGGGTCCTCATCGGGAACGGCCGCATCAGATGGTCACCCAGCCCACATGTTTCATCAGCCACAAAGACAAATGGGAGTCCTGCCACGTTTTTGGCGATGACTCCACCAACTGACATCCGGCCATTTTTCCCCACGTCCACTTACAGGAATTCGTATGTCGCCAACAGCACAATATTATTAAACCCCTAATAATTGTAATAGTATGACCCTGAGTTGGGGGTGGGACTATGTGGACGTGCTTCCCATCTATTGCCCCTCCACAGTTGGGAAAGTCCCACTGCTGGGCAAACTGGGAGGCCACAGTCTGTCATTCCTGTGGGTTTGAAGGAAACTGTGGAGTCAAACAAGAAAAATAAAAATTACTACTTTTGCATATAACATTGCAAGCAGATTACACACAAACATTCTTGGCCAACATAAGTATAACATTTATTTTAAGGAGTATTTAAAGGCAAAAGTATAAGGTCCACTTATCAGATTCCTCATCCCCTCTGATGGCCCATTGTAAAAATTTTAGGGGGGGATGTTTTGGAGAGGTAACCCTCTCCACTTCATTGAGAGCTGAATTCCTAAATAATGTGAGATACTTTGGCCAGCCCCTCCTTACTTACACTATGGCAGCCCACTGGACAGGTAAGAAGTGTCATAATACAAAAATATGAATACACACTGTACAAACTGAAGCACATTTTTACATTCTGCAACTACCTATCAAGATAATAGGAGAACAAAACTTGAAACAGTACCATTTATAAATATTCAGGCAGGCCCTTGCACCAGGGCGGTAGATAGTTTTTTGTTCTGGGGGGGGGGGGTTCAGCAGCAGGTAAAAGTATTTATTAATAAAACAAATTGCACCAAATTCATAAAGACTGGAAAAAGGAAAAACTATGTGTTGCTCATAGTAAGCAATCACAGCCTTAATTCTGTTTTCTCACATCTTCTTGAAAATTGAGCCTGAATTCAGTTTTTCCTTCTTCCAGTTTTTATGAACGTTGCCCAGTGAGGTTGGCTATTGTCCAGTCTAAAGCCTGGTTAACATTGTATGCTGGGCTAAATAAAAAAAAACCTGACAGATCACTGTACGAACACACGCAATGTTAGTACAGCGATCTCCCCTTGCTGTGCTATAGTGTTCCCGCACCCCCCCCACCCCCACCAGAACACAGCTGTCAGTGCTCTCCTCTCAGCCATTGGACTGCCTACCACAGGGTGGTGCACTGTAATAGCCAATCTTACTGGGCGGGTGCAAAGGGCACCATCTTATGGAAGGCAGCACACTCACTGATTTTTTTGTTAACCCAACATACCAGACAATAGAAATGGTACTGTGCAGAGCTCATACATACAGAATAAGAACAGATACCGAGAATTTCACCCGGCATACAGGACAAGAGAAGTGGTACTGTGCAGAGGGTGTGGCTGCTTGTGGAGCAGCTGAAGTCTGTGTGGTGCTGAGCTCCTCTGATGTCTGGTACAAGCCCAGGGTTGGGCTCCCCTGGGCGGGGATCTCTCTCAGGAGAGTCCCAGGCTTTCCGGCCTACACAAGGACTGTCAGGTGAAGCTGTGGTTGGTGGTGAAGCCGGAGGACAGAGCTCTGGGAATGGGAAGACACTTGCAGAGACTGTAAGTAGACATGGAAATGTTTGTATGAAAAGTACCAATAATACTGATAAGAGGAAGTCTGGTGATGTTATTCAGCAAAAGAGTTCTCAGTCCAGTCAGCCATTGCAGGCCCAGCAAGCCCAGCACAGTGCAGCTCAGTCTGTTCAGAGACATGTTATTATCGCTCAGCACAGTCCAAACTCTGGAAGTGCAACTCAAAGAACCCCTCAGAGTGGGGCTCATTCAGTCCAGGAACTTACTAATACCACCCAGTTCAGTCCAAGTTCTGGAAGCGTGATCCAATCCAGCCAGCCATTACAGTCAATGCAAACCTCTCAGAGTGGGGCTCATTCAGTCCAGCAACTTACTAATACCACCCAGTACAGTCCAAGTTCTGGAAGCGTGATCCAATCCAGTCAGCCATTACAACCACAGCAAGCTCAGCAGAGTGCAGCTCATAGAGCTCAGAGTGGAGCAGAGACATCGGTTTCTCCCAGTACTCCTTGCAAATACACCAGAACTTCCTTAGAACAGAAAACCATTAAAGAGAACTTACAACAGTGTGTAATGGTGGGCAGCAGCCAGGGACGTTCATCGCGTTCTAAGCTGCAGCAGAATAAAGAAGAGGGTGGTAATAATTTTCCACAATCTGCCGCAGTGAAACCATCTACACCCAGCAGAGACCCTCAGACCGGCACTGGTAATAGGAAGGTGGATCAGGATTTCAAGCGTCCTGCTGCCGCGAAGTAGAAAGTGTTAAAGTCTGAACCTGCGCTGCACCTGGCTGACAAGATTCCTTTCCTTGTAAAAAGAATGGCGTCCCTGAGAAAAGCCAAGACTAGGATCCAGAAGCAGATTGAATGTGTTTATAGACTTAAAGCTGCCAACCCCAAGAAGGAAATTTTATATGACAGCAAACTGAACTCCCTGGGCATTGAACTGGCCGGTGTGTCAAAGGACATTGATACTGTTCTGGAAGAACTGGGACCAGTGGCGGAGGTGTACCACAATCGTGATCGATTTGAGGCAGGATTGAGTGGAAGGATTGAGTCTTCTACAGAGTCAGACTCTGGGGATTCGGTCCAACGCACGCAGCCACCACATGTGTCTCCTGAAGGGAAGATGGTGCAGCCTCTGGAGGACAGTGAGGTTGGAGTAGATCCTCCTGCTGGACTTCCAGCTCTGGAGGATGGTGGGAACATCAGTATAACCCAGCAGACATTCACAGTACAGGAGACTCAGAGGAGTGACATAGTGGACTCCCAGCACATGGATTGTGAGAACAGTGCTGCTGCCACTAGTACTCCTGGTGGGAGCCATGCTGGGGGGACTGGTGTTCATGGTGGGAGCCATGCTGGGGTGACTAGTGTTCATGGGGGGAGCCATGCTGGGGTGACTGGTCTTCATGGTGGGAGCCATGCTGGGGTGACTGGTGTTCATGGTGGGAGCCATGCTGGGGGGACTGGGGTTCATGGTGGGAGCCATGCTGGGGGGACTGGTGTTCATGGGGGGAGCCATGCTGGGGTGACTGGTGTTCATGGGGGGAGTAACACTGAGGTGACTGGTGTTCATGGGGGGAGTAATACTGGGGTAACTAGTAATGATGCTGCTAGTAATGATGATATGAGGTGCAGTGATGATGTCACTAATATTGATGTGGTGAATAATTCTGATGTTATCAATGCTGGTATATCTGAATGGGGTCATCAGCAGTCTGAGGGCTCTGAGAATGTAGCGATGGAGGAGTCAGTTCAGAATAACTCTCAGGACTTCCCCCCTTTGGTGGATCCACCACCTGCTCCACAAGGGAATGCTGGTCCATCTGGTCATGTCCCTCCTCAGAATGCCTGGAGCCGTGGGGCCCCTTCTTTTTCCACCAGTAACAGTTCTACTGGTCAGGCCTTTAAGAGAAGGAATGTGGTCAGATTGAAGCATAGGGGTTCCAGAGAGGAGCTCCCTGATAGGAGGTTTGTAGTAAGGGAGTTGCTGTGTCATCAGATGGGGTTTGCTCCTGCAGACATACTGGCAGTCATCAATCTCCCTGACAGACAAGGTTATGATGTCAGCTTTAAGCTCATGTCTGACTTAGACAGGTTCTGGGCCAGCTTTAGTGGTTTGCGGGACAAAGAGGGTTGGAGGGATTTCATCTTTATTCCCATCTCCAAACCTGACACAGCAAATGTTACCACCATGTTCTGGAATGAGTCTGTGCCCCCCCCAGGATGTTGTCATCTGGCTTAGAAGACATTGTGAAATGGTTTCTGAGTTGACAAAAACTAAAGACAGTGATGGGATTTGGACGGGTGGTTGGAGGGTTCTTGTTAAGTTGAGGCAAAGTAACAATGTTACCCATCACCTACCAAACTCTTTTTTCATTGGGCGGGAGAGAGGAGTTTGCTTCTATGCAGGTCAGCCCAGGTTATGTTATAAATGTGGTAAATCTGGCCATGTGGCGAATGTTTGTACGATCCAGAAGTGTAATCTTTGTGGGGAGGTTGGCCACATCAGTTCTACCTGTGAGAAGGTTAAGTGCAATCTATGTGGTGGGCTTGGCCATTTCCACAGGGATTGCCCGGAGGCCTTCCATAATAAGGATGGGGAATCTGCAGACAATGAATTGTTGGCTGCAGCAGAACAACTAGAGGAGGAAGCCTTAATGAATGGGGCTGTACTGACTAGGGAGGAGGTGGTCCCGGAGGTCCAGGAGACTACTCCCGGGCGGGCGGACAGTGTTCAGCAGGCTGAGGAGCAGCCGGCCCCACATTCCTCTCCTGTTCCAGTTCCTGTCTCTGTGAAGATCACTGGTCAGAAGAGGAGGAATAGGAAAAAAGATAAATCTACCCGTAAACCCGAAAGTGACTGGACATTAGTGCAGAAGCCAGCTAAAAAAGTGAAAGGGGCACCAGAAGTGGGTACGGCAGTTTCCACCAATAGGTATGAAGCGTTATCAGATTCGGATGCTGATTCCTATTCTCTAGAGGCCCAGGAACTGGAGCAGGAATTAAAAAGAGTGGGAAAGGAGTATGTGATTGGCTCAGAGGATGACCCGCCCACTAAAAGGCGTCTGCCCCCTGATCCTGGATCCGCAGAATCTGATATGGAAACTGGTAGTGGGCAGAGTGACTCCGATTCTGACTTATAATGAAATGTTGGAGAAGTATAGATTTATGGAAAGGAGTCTTATTGTCACATTTATTACTATTGATGCCCTTTAACTGCTAAGTGACCAAAACAACATGTCAGTAATTGTTGTATTTATGTTCTTTTCAGTCAGTTAGTTTGTTATTATGTATCTTGTTTGTTTTTTACAAATAAAAATCTCCATACTTACAGAATAAGAACAGATACTGAGAATTACACCCGGCATGCAGGACAAGAGAAGTGGTACTGTCCATACAGAGTCCAGAGGAAATACTGAGAATGTGGTGCAGCCAGGAAACACAACAAGTAACACAACAGCAATAGAAAACTCAGCCCAGCCCCAGCCACTGTCATTAAGGCCCCGTTCACATCTAGTGATTTGAAATCATAGGCAGAACCGTTGTGATTCTGCCCGCAATTCCAAAGTGAACTGCGATGCTGGTAAAATGCAGCGCGCGTGTCTGTGTTATATTAATTTTCAGTGGACCCTAAATTTCAGTGAGGTTTTGGTTATTTGTTGTATGACAAATCGCTCAACAATCACAGCAAAACCACACTGTGTTTTGGTGCCAATAAAAAATGAATGGAACACAAACACATGTGCTGCATTTTGCCAGCATTGCAGTGCGATTTAGAATTGCAGGCAAAATCACATCGATTCCGCCAACAATCCTAAATGAATAGATGTGAATAGGGCCTAACACAACAGTAATGGAAGACTCTGCCTGGCCTCAATTCCCAACTTTGCCAGTTGCCACACAATCAGGGGCAGACTAACTACTCATGGGGCCCCGGGCAATTGGAGATCATGGGGACCCCAGGTTTAAAGATGGCTGACATGTTACACATCCCAAACAGAGGGGCACCAAGCTCGACAACATGCAGAGTGGCAGGAGACTTAAAACAGGCGACCCAATAAAGGTACCAGGAGCCTATCATGGTCAGTGGAACCTTAACAGAATTATGGGCTCCTGGGCAAAGTAATGCACTTGAGCCTCTACCAGGGAGATGGTGACCTATGGCATGCATTTTAAACTTTTTACTTTTTTATTTCAATGGGGGGGGGGGGCTTTGGTGATATATCAGGGGTCTAAACAGATCCCTGAAGTCTCACTTTTGAGATAGAGATATGAAACTCAGGACACATTCAGTATGTACAGGAGAGGAGAGCAGAGAGCACGACAGTGATCAATATGTACAGGAGAGGAGTGTTGAGGGTATGACAGTGGGCAGTATGTCTAGGAGAGGAGTGTGGAGGGATGACAGTGAGTAGTATGTACAGGAGAGGAATGTGGAGGGTATGACAGTGGGCAGTATGTACAGGAGAGGAGCGTGGCGAGTATGACAGTGAGCGGTATGTACAGGAGGGGAGTGTGGTGGGTATGACAGTGAGTGGTATGTACAGGAGGGGAGTGTGGTTGTTATGACAGTGAGTGGTATGTACAGGAGAGGAGTGTGAAGGGTATGGCAGTGGGCAGTATGTACAGGAGAGAGGTGTGGAGAGTATGACAGTGGGCGGTATGTACAGGAGAGGAGTGTGGAGGGTATGACAGTGGGTGGTATGTACAGGAGAGGAGTGTGGAGGGTATGACAATGGGCAGTATGTACAGGAGAGGAGTGTGGAGGGTATGACAGTGGGCAGTATTTACAGGAGAGGAGTGTGGAGGGTATGACAATGGGCATACTGAATGTCTCCTGAGTTCCTTTCTCTATCTCAAAAGTGAACACTGTCATTTAGGGTCCACTAAAAATTAATGGAACACAGACACATGCGCTGCGTTTTGCCAGCATTGCCAGTGACAGAATAGGGAGGGATTTCTTGCATTGTCTGTGGGGTGACCAGGGAGTAATGTTGGGAAGATAAAGGAGAGATAGGGGACTATGGAATGATGTCCCTCAGCTGGATGTATAAAGTGGTCTGGGGGGTGATGCAACCTGGGGGGAGTTGGGGGGCTGAGAAGTGGTGTGCCAGCTAGATATCTGTCAGCTGTGGGGGGGCTGCAAACCCCCCCACACACACTCTCGCTGTCTCTTGATTTGTCACCTTAACCCATCACTGAAATATCTGCAACACAAATCCTCCTTAAACTTTGGCAGCTTTCAACCCAGGAAAACTCAGCTCACCTCCTCCCTGCCTCCTAGTTCAGTACACGGTGATGAGGGGGGAAGGTGTTTGAGTCAGAGGTCACACTGAGAGTGCAGGGGAGAGAGGGGGGACAATACAAAAAGGAGCTTCAGAGATTCCCAATACAAACACGGCAGCACAGCAGTGGTAATCTTGCCTGTGGAAGAGGGACACACCTGGACTGGAAAGCAGAGCAGCAGCCAGCACTTCTTCCACCTTATTCACGACACCCTCGAGGACCCGGCAAACCTCCTCCCCCCAAGCCACAGGCGGGAAGCTGCACTGCAAGGAGCCAGTGGAATAGAGTGGTGGGCAGAACAGGGGCCGGTCTCTCTGCTCAGTGCTGCGTGAAGACAGTGTCTGCCCAAGCCGAGTCTGACAGTGTGTAAACAGCATAGCATGAGTGCCGACCGAGTGCGGAATCCTGCACAGTGCAGTTGCAGCCACTAACATGTATTAAAACACTGCTACAGATTAGTGCCATTGAATGGCAGAAATGATCAACTGCATGGTGTCAGTGCTCTGCTGCCAGTCGTACATGGCAGTGGCAACAAACAGCACAGCAGGGACACCATGCAGTTGATTTTTGACAGGATGCTCTAGGGGGGTTCAACCCCCCTGATTCCCCCCTTATCTACGTCCCTGCCTTGCACTAAATGCTTTGGCAAATTCATCCATAAATTTGTCCACAAAAGCGGTAGGTATAGTGAGTATGGGTTTGGCAAAGTCAGCAAATAGAGGATTGGTATCGGCTGACTTAGCGGTTGGGGGAGAGGCAGGGTTCCAAATGAGTTTGGGCCCTAAAAAAAATAAATCTTGCACTCTGCCTGAATTTAACCACTTGACCACTGGGCACTGAAACCCCCTTCCTAACCAGACCAATTTTCAGCTTTCAGTGCTCTCACATTTTGAATGACAATTACTCAGTCATGCAACACTGTACCCATATGAAATTTTCGTCCTTTTTTTCACACAAATAGAGCTTTCTTTTGGTGGTATTTGATCACCTCTGGGTTTTTTATTTTCTGTGCTATAAATAAAAAATTACCGAAAATGTTGTAAAAAATGCATTTTCTTCATTTCTATTATATAATTTTGCAAATAAGTAATTTTTCTTCATAAATTTGGGCCAAAATTTATACTGCTACATATCTTTGGTAAAAATGACCCAAATTAGTGGATATTATTTAGTCTGTGTGAAAGTTATAGAGTCTACAAGCTATGGTGCCAATCACTGAAAATTGATCACATCTGACCCTAACAAGCCAGGAAAGTACTAATACCCACAAAATGACCCCTTTTTGGAAAGTAGACATTCCAAGGTATTTAGTAAAAGGCATGAAGTTGTCATTTTTTCCCACAATTCTTTGCAAAATTAAGATTTTTTTTTCTTTTTTTTCACACCAAATTGTCATTATAACAGGTTATTTTTCTCACATGGCATGTACATTCCACAAATGACACCCCAAAATATATTCTGCTACTCCTCCCGAGTATGGCGATACCAAATGTGTGAGTCTTTTACACAGCCTGGCCACATACAGAGGCCCAACATTGAAGTAGCACATTCAGGCGTTCTAGGAGCATAAATTACACATCTAATCTCTCAACCACCTATTAGACTTTTGAAGGCCCTGGAGCACCAAGACAATGGAAATGCCCACAAAGTGACCCCATTTTGGAAAGCAAACACCTCAACGTATAATCTATGAGATATAATGACTGTTTTGAATGGTTCATTTTTTTGCAGAAGTTTTTGGAAAATGTGGAAAAAAATGAAGACGTATTTTTTTTTACACAAAGTTGTCCATTTCTAAGATATTTCCAACACATAGCATGTACATAGCAAAAATGACACCCCAAAATATATTCTTCTACTCCTCCTGAGTATGGCAATACCACATGTGTGAGACTTTTACACAGCCTGTCCACATACACTGGCCCAGCATTGAAGTAGCACATTCAGGCATTCTAGGAGCATAAATTACACATCTAATCTCTCAACCACCTATTAGACTTTTGAAGGCACTGGAGCACTAGAACAATGGAAACGCCCACAAAGTGACCCCATTTTGGAAAGCAAACACCCCAACATATAATCTATGAGGCATAGTGAGTCTTTTGAAGGGTTAATTTTTTTCAGAAGTTTTTGGAAAATGTGGGGAAAAAATGAAAACGCATTTTTTTTTACACAAAGTTGTCAATTTCTAAGTTATTTCCAACACATAGCATGTACATAGCAAAAATGACACTCAAAAACATATTCTGCCACTCCTCCTGATTATGGCAATACCACATGTGTGATACTTTTACACAGCCTGGCCACATACAGAGGCCCAACTTTTAGGCGTTCTAGGAGCATAGATTACACATCTAATTTCCTTAAAATCTATCACATTTTTGAAAGTCCTTCATATTTCTAACACATAGCATTAACATACCAAAAATTACACCCTAAAATACATTCTGCTGAGCAAAGGGTAAACAAAAGATTACCTGTGGTTTTAGTAGTGCAGTTGTCCACAGGAGGAAAGCCCTGGTCCAGGCAGCAGGCAGGGACGTGGATAGCGACAGTGAATGGAATTGTCCAGGCAGCAGGCAGGAATATTGTCCATAGTCAGTACAGGCAGGGATACTGTCCATATACAGTCCAGGGTCAGTGCAAGTAAGCAGGAACATGGTCCAAGTAGCAGGCCAGGAAAGAATGGGGACAGGGGTAGAGGCCTCTCCCACCCAAATCTCTTTGAAGCCTCCAAGTCTCCAGACCCTAATCCGGGAATGAGAAAATGAAAAAAATAGTTTTCTTCATCCAGAAAAATATTTCTGGAACCCCTCACATATGTTAGACCCCTGTGTTCCCACTAGCATAGCAGGGTAAATGATCAGTCCAAGAGGCAGGCAAATAAACGTGGTCAAACAATCCAGGGTCAGTTCCAGAGCAGGCAGAGGTAGGTACAGTTTAGCGTTAGGCAGAATTTGGTCATATAACAGGCCAGGGTCGGTTCCGGAGAAGGCAGAGGTATGTACAGTTCAGGGCAGTGGCATAAGGGGTGTGGAGGAAAATGACAGGAAATTAGAATTGCGTTTACCATACTTCCCTAATAATGTAGAGAAGTATGTTAATGGCAGAAACATTCATCTATACAGAGGCCTGGTTGGGAAAGACATTGGGGACTAGGGATGAGCTTTGAGTTTGAGTTGAACTCATGTTCGACTCGAACATTGGCTGTTCGCCAGTACGCCGAACAGCGAACAATTTGGGGTGTTCTGCGGCTTTCGAATTTTAAAAGTCTATGGGAGAAATCAGAAGTGCTAATTTTAAAGGCTTATATGCATGGTATTGCCATAAAAAGTGTTTGGGGACCTGGGTCCTGCCCCAGGGGACATGGATCAATGCAAAAAAAAGTTTTAAAAACTGCCCTTTTTTCAGGAGCAGTGATTTTAACAATGCTTAAAGACTTGAGACTTGGCAGGGACTTCCCTAAGGGTTTCCCCGTGACGTCAGAGGGAAACCCATAGGGAAGTCCCCATCAAATCCCCGTGCGTCAGAGGGGGTGGGGTCACCGGTTGGCCCCGCCCTCCATTATTTAAGAAATGTCAGAAGACGAGAAGCGTCACACAGCGGGAGCCTCCCATCATGGATGCGGAGTGGCCCGAGAACGAAGAAGGGAAGAAGACGCCACGGAGGAAGATGCCGGATGAGAACACCGGAGCAAGAAGCAGAGGATCGGAGGGAGAACCAGAGGAAGAAGAAGATGGAGGAAGAAACGGAAGGAAGATAGAAGAAAGAAGATAGAAGAAGATGGAAAGAAGAAGACTTTAATTAAAGGAATTGTCAAAAACTGTCTCTTGTCATTTTTAACATTTTTGACACTTTTTTTGTGAAATGGTAGGGGTACACCATTTCACATGGGGGGCGGGATCTGGGGGTCTCATTGTTATAGGGGGCTTCCAGATTCTGATAAGCCCTCCGCCCGCAGACCCCCACAACCACCGGGCAAGGGTTGTGGGGATGAGGCCCTTGCCCCCATCAACATGGGGACAAGGTGCTTTTGGGGGGACCCCAAAGCACCCTCCCAATGTTGAGGGCATGTGGCCTGGTACTAAAGAACTATAAAAGCCTTCTCGCTACTATAGTGTGTTGCACAAAACAAGATAAATAATTGAAATAAGTGTCCAACATGTAAATGTGTCAATAAAGTGCAATGTGTATACTGTCCGCAGCAAGATCTAATAGTGTCACAAACACATATAAAACAAGTAAATAAATAGTGATCTCGAGCAACAGTGAATGATTGCTACGTAAATCATATGCAATATAAAATATATAAACCAAAAGTGGATGTGAACCAGTGAATAATAAATTAGTTGATAAATAAAAAAATAAAAAAAATAATAATAAATATAAAACAAAATGATGGGACAAAGAAAAGATGATGGTAATCAATAAAGAATGGTGAGATATCACTTCCGGTATCTCGTAAAGTCAACTCCCGGCCACTCCCTACACGTTACGTCATCACCTGACTTCATCAGGGGAACCGGATTGGCTGTAGTGGAATTGTTTATAAATGTAAAAACCGGAAATCGAAATGCGGCCATTTTCTTGTAGCTCATTGTGGCGGCCATTTTTTGGTAGTCCGTCGCGTGTAGTCGACGCGGCCATTTTGTTGAATATCAACGTGAGAACACACATTGCTGACAGTTCTACATCGGAGATTGTGTATAGTAGTTAAAAATGAGATGTTACTTGGTCTGACTACTATATGAGGAATACGGCTTCTTCCGTCGGTCAGACACAGAAAAAGAAATAAATTAAATAAAATGCAATATATTAAACTAAAAAACAAAATAAAAAATGAGGAATGGTACACATAAAAATCATGGCACCCCTGAAAACTTATAACAAATGGCAATAATTATGAAAAAACAAGATTGTGAAACTCACAATTTGCCATAGATAAAAAACGTATATTCAAAAATACAGATGGATCAATCATCATGTAAGTGATTGATTAATAGATCAATAATAAAACATAATTAATGATAAAACATGATTAAATTTATTAGTAATATGTAAACTATAATAATATGCAAAAAGGGGACGAATAAAAATGGATAAAAATTAATTTGGGGTTCCACCCAAAAGAACAAAAATACCTGAAAAATTCTAAAAAAAAAAAACAAAAAAACATTTGGATATTTTTTTTTTAACTTACCTCTAAATGCCTGTTGCTAGGTGGTCCCTCGTAGTCTGCCTCTTCCTTTGCCTGGGCTGGTGACATCACTTCCTCCTCGGCACAGGAAGGGCTCGGCTCTGCTCCCTCCCTCCTGTCAATCATTACAGGTCCCAGGTGATTGAGCGGCCAATCACGGCGCGTGGCGCCGCTCGCGCATGCGCAGTGGGTGCCAGGCTGTGAAGCCACAGCCTGGCGCCCACAGTTGAAATGCCGGCGCCGACGAGCGGAGGGGGGGGGACGAGCGGGGCTTCGATCCACCGCATCGCTGGACCCTGGGACAGGTAAGTGTCCAATTAAAAGTCAGCAGCTGCAGTATTTGTAGCTGCTGACTTTTAATTTTTTTTTTTTAATGGAGCCCCTGGGTGGAACTCCTCTTTAATAAAACTCGGTATAAAATTATAAAAATATAGATCCCATACTGGAAATGAGGTGATTACCATATAATGTATAGATAGAGATTTATAATGGCAATAAACATATACTACATACACTTATATATTAAAAGTGCACATTAAATATAAAATAGATAAAAATATATCAAAAATTACTGAGAAAACAGTTAAGATCAAAATCTATGTTCAGGCCTTCAGGTGTAAAACTTCTCATATTATATATCCACCTCGACTCTTTTTGACTTCTGATCTTGTGACTGCCCCTCCATTAAGCATTATACCTTTCAATACCCCAAAATTGTAGCTGGGATGGGTCTTTATTGTGGACTGCAGCAAAATGTCTAGAGACATTATGTTTAGGAAAACCGTTTATGATATTTTGAACATGCTCTTTTATCCTAACCTTGAGTGCTCTCTTAGTTTTTCCTATATATTGCAAATTACAGCTACATTGAATGCAATAACCCACTCCTTCGGTATGGCAACCAATGAAATCCCTAATTTCATAGGTTTGTCTGTGGTATTTGCCTTAAATTCTGTCCTCTTGTTTTGAAACTTTTACAGTGTAACAATTATTACATGGAAAGAATCCTTTCCCAGTGAAAAAGGTAAAACCCATTTTAGGGGGGGTTCCACTACCGATTTAACTATCATGTCTCTCAGGGTAGGAGCCTTTTTATATATTATGTTGGGTTTGTCTGGTAAAATAGCTTTCAGATCTTTATCACTTTTCAATATGTGCCAATGTCGTTGGATAAGTCTGGCCACCTCTTTATGTTGGACATTATAGTCGAGTATCAAAAAAGGGGCCTCCTGTGAATGCACCTTCCTTATTGGATTGTCTTGTAACATGTTGGACCTATCCATTTCACTGACTTGCTGTATTTGTTTGTCAATCCAGGAGTGATCATATCCCTTCTCTTTAAATCTTGCACCAATCTGTTTTGCTTGTATTTCGTAATCTTCTTTTGTACAGTTTCTTTTGATTCTAACTAGTTGTCCCTTTGGTATATTAAATAACCATGGTTTGAAGTGACAGCTGTTTATGGAAAGGTACGTAGCAATCATTCACTGTTGCGCCAGATCACTATTTATTTACTTGTTTTACATGTGTTTGTGACACTATTAGATCTTGCTGCGGACAGCATACACATTGCACTTTATTGACACATTTACATGTTGGACACTTATTTCAATTATTTATCTTGTTTTGTGCAACACACTATAGTAGCGCGAAGGCTTTTATATTTCTTTATTACTTCACTGACACAGTACCACCTTTGCTGTCACTATGGATGTGTTCACATTTATAGAAAACAGAACTATTAATTTAGATGACGTTTTTAATTCACAAAATAAAGCACGTAACACTGATCTGGAAAGTATGGTTAAAAAATTGGGACATCAAATGGAAAAGAAGGTCAATCTGTGGTGGGATACCAATACATTTGAAAGATATATAAGAGAGAACATTGTCCCTAGACATTTGAGGTGGGAATTACCACCCAATGATGGTCTAGTGGACAAGGAATCCATGGATGAATGATCCGAGTTCTTTAATAGTAAAAGTATAGACCTTTTGAGACTATTGCTTAAGAGGAAACTAAAAAAGACTCAAACCGTAGAAACACAAATTGAAGAAATTAAAACGAAGTTGGAACCCTATAAAGAATCTGCTGAGTTTAAAAAACTAGCTTTACAACTCAATAAGGATTTAAAAGCCAAAGATTTAGAAGTACAACAGAGAAAAATGAAAAAATATCAACGACATACAACAGATTATAAAGCTGGCAAAGTCTTTAAGTGGCAAAGCAAAATTGAACAGACGCAACCCGCTTCCACTTATTCTACACCGGAAAGGGAGGTTAGGATTCAAGACCCCACTGCATCACAATTGCCTGATGGATCAAGATGGAAAAGAAATAATTGCGACCATGGAGCTTTAAGATCTCCACACTATTCACGTAATACGGGTCAATAAAGCACACCGCAACCCCAACACGGCCCACATGGTACGAATCATTATGACACATCTAGACCTCATTATGATCAGCGAAATATGGGGCAACATGCACAACAGACACCCAGAAGAACATGGAAAAAACCTTTTAAAAAACCATATAACAATTGGCAACAGAATCAGAGAGACAATAGAGGACATCCGCAACAATATGACTATCAAGACAGACAAGATAGGAGTCCTATACCCACTTATAACCGATTTGCACCCATTAGAGATTACAATGACGACCACTATTATGAACAACCCAACTACCAGTACCAGGACAAATTACAGTCCAAGAAGAAGAGAGGATGTAGAGCAGGGAAAGAGTCCAAGCGCAAAAGAGAGTAATAGGAGAAGGAGTGGTAAATCTGAGCGGAAAACCTATCACTGATGATGAACTAGCTGTATTGGACAAAGGACTGAAGCATGCTCCAGTAAAAAATTTGAACAAATTCAACACATATATAGGAATTCAGAAATATATGAGGAAAATAAACATTAAAAAATACATGTTGGGTAATCTTTATAAACCAACTATTCAAGGATTAAAAGATCAAGGACGGCCGTCATGTAGTACATTGCGTAACAACTCCATATTTAATCCACAAGTGGCTAACAATCAACACATTGAGGTCTTTAAGAAATTAGTTTTGCAAGATCTGGAATCTTTAAAACTCAAGAAAATCTCAGACCCAATACATTTGAAAAAGGGAATAAAATCACTCACAGAGAGAAAGAATATTGTAATACGCCCGGTGGACAAGGGAGGAGCTGTGGTTATACAATCCAAGGAACAATACCTACAGGAACTAGACCGACAGTTACAGGATAATAAAACCTATGTGAAACTATTAAGTAATTCCACAAGTAAATTCAAGAAACAACTGGAATTAATTGTCAATCTAGGAGTTAAAAAAGAAATATTGAATAAGAAGGAATTCAAATATTTAATACCAGAAACATGCAGGATTCCAATAATATACACCATTCCCAAAATACATAAAAATCGAGAACAACCACCAGGCAGGCCTATTGTGAATGGCATTGACTCCTTAACCTCAAGGTTAGGAGAGTACATAGATTATTTTATGCAACCAGCAGTACAAAATACAAAGGCATATCTTAAGGATATGAAACATGCCCTACAACTACTATATACTGTACCTGTATTAGAAGGCAGAACCCTACTGGCCACGGCAGATGTATCCTCACTTTACACTATTAGACAACATCATGAAGCATGTGCGGCAGCCAAATGGCTCCTCAGAACACACACTACAATAGTTCATAAGCAAAAGAAATTTATAGTGAAATGCCTTGACTTTTGTCTAAAAGACAATTACTTTTGGCATAATCAATCATATTACAAACAGATTACCGGGATTGCCATGGGGGCAAAATTTGCCCCTAGTGTAGCAAATGCTTTTATGGCCTATTGGGAGGAAGATGCCATATTCAACAATATGTCTGCTGAGTTTACCATGTACAGAAGATACATAGACGACTTAATTATAATTTGGAATGGAAGTGAGGATACGTTAGAAAGTTTCTTGAAGGGACTAAATGATCACGATAAAATTATAAGTCTGGTATGGAAAATTGACAATAAGTCGATTGATTTTTTGGATTTGAATATTTCCTTGAAAGATGATAAAGTGATCACAAAAACTCATTTTAAAGATGTAGACACCAACAGTTACATTTCCATAAACAGCTGTCACTTCAAACCATGGTTATTTAATATACCAAAGGGACAACTAGTTAGAATCAAAAGAAACTGTACAAAAGAAGAAGATTACGAAATACAAGCGAAACTGATTGGTGCAAGATTTAAAGAGAAGGCATATGATCACTCCTGGATTGACAAACAAATGCAGCAAGTCAGTGAAATGGATAGGTCCAACATGTTACCAGACAATCCAATAAGGAAGGTGCATTCACAGGAGGCCCCTTTTTTGATACTCAACTATAATGTCCAACATAAAGAGGTGGCCAGACTTATCCAAAGAAAATTGGCACATATTGAAAAGTGATAAAGATCTGAAAGCTATTTTACCAGACAAACCCAACATAATATATAAAAATGCTCCTACCCTGAGAGACATGATAGTTAAATCGGTAGTGGAACCCCCCTAAAATGGGTTTTACCTTTTTCACTAGGAAAGGATTCTTTCCATGTAAGAATTGTTACGCTTGCCGACACATAATAAAGTTTAAAAACAAGAGGACAGAGTAACTACTAACAGGCAACTACCACAGGACAAACCTATGAAATTAGGGATTTCATTGGTTGCCATACCGAAGGAGTGGTTAATTGCCTTCAATGTAGCTGTAATTTGCAATAAAAAGGAAGAAATAAGAGAGCACTCAAGGTTAGGATAAAAGAGCATGTTCAAAATATCATAAACGGTTTTCCTAAACATAATGTCTCTAGACATTTTGCTGCAGTCCACAATAAAGACCCATCCCAGCTACAATTTTGGGGTATTGAAAGGTATAATGCATCAGGAGGGGCAGTCACAAGATCAGAACTATTAGTCAAAAAGAGTCGAGGTGGATATATAATATGAGAAGTTTTACACCTGAAGGCCTGAACACAGATTTTGATCTTAACTGTTTTCTCAGTAATTTTTTATATATTTTTATCTATTTTATATTTAATATGCACTTTTAATATATAAGTATATGTAGTATATGTTTATTGCCATTATAAATCTCTATCTATACATTATATGGTAATCACCTAATTTCCGGTATGGGATCTATATTTTTATCATTTTATTCCGAGTTTTATTATTAATTTTTATCCATTTTTATTCGTCCCCCTTTTTGCATATTATTATAGTTTACATATTACTAATAAATGTAATCATGTTTTATATTAGTTATGTTTTTTTATTGTTCTATTAATCAATCACTTACGTGATGATTTCACTAATCAGGATTTTTGAATATACATTTGATTGATCCATCAGGATTTTTGAATATACGTTTTTTATCTATGGCACATTGTGAGTTTCACAATCTTGTTTTTTCATAATTATTTCCATTTGTTATAAGTATTCAGGGGTGCCATGATTTTATGTGTACCATTCCTCATTTTTTATTTTGTTTTTTAGTTTCATATATTGCATTTTATTTAATTTATTTCTTTTTCTGTGTCTGATTGACAGAAGAAGCCATATTCCTCATATAGTAGTCAGACCAAGTAACATCTCTATTTTAACTACTATACGCAATCTCCAATGTAGAACTGTCAGCAATGTGTGTTCTCACGTCGATACTCAACAAAATGGCCGCGTCGACTACACGCAACGGACTACCAAAAAATGGCCACCGTCATTTAACACAACGAGCTACAAGAAAATGGCCGCATTTCGATTTCCGGTTTTTACATTTATAAAAAATTCCACTACAGCCAATCTGGTTCCCCTGATGAAGTCACGTGATGATGTAACGCATAGGGAGTGGCCGGGAGTTGACGTTACAAGATACTGGAAGTGACGTGAGATCGGCGCTAACACGCCACACTGTTTGAAATCCTGCTTGTTTATTTTTACTTTGATGTAAGAGTTGAATTTGCTTAATAAACTGTTTTATTATGTAAACATACTACACCATTGGAGGCTCTTTCTTCTCCCTCCCCCTACATTTATTGTGGAGGTGTGTAGATTTGGATACAAAATATCAGCTACACGGTGACGGAGCACACCCTGGTGGTTACCAACCCACACAGCAGAGAAGCGTCCAACTACTTTAATGATGATTATCCATGGATTGGAGGTGAGAGTTCTGTGAGCACATTTGTGGATTTTTTATATCATTCCTCTTCATTATTTATTTTGTGGGCTATTATACAACATCACCACATTCTGGGACTGATCCAATTGAGCTGATTACCCAATAAGAAGAGGATTTGCTATGTGAACTTTCTTTATTAATCACCATTATTTATTGATTACCATCATCTTTTCTTTGTCCCATCATTTTGTTTTATATTTATTATTATTTTTTTTATTTAATAACTAATTTATTATTCACTGGTTCACATCCACTTTTGGTTTATATATTTTATATTGCATATGATTTACGTAGCAATCATTCACTGTTGCGCGAGATCACTATTTATTTACATGTGGCCTGGTACGTTCTAGGAGGGGGCGCTCTCTTGTCCCCCCTCTTTTCCTGTGGCCTGCCAGGTTGCATGCTCGGATAAGGGTCTGGTATTTTTTTAAAAACTATGGCGCGGGGTTCCCCTTAAAATCTATACCAGACCCTCAGGTCTGGTGTGGAATTTAGGGGGACCCCCACACCATTTTTTTTAATTTGTGGGGAAATCCCATGCTGTTTTTATCAATGAACTTTTATGTGTATTGTCGGACCGACAATTCATTAATAGCCGCGAGTAGTTTTAAATTACTTTTTCCTTTGAAATGTCATTTTGCTGTCAGACTGTTCTAAACACGGGAAACATGCGCCCCTTTACAGGCATACTATAGACATGGCCCAGGTACAAAATTTAAAGGAATATTACACCTTTATTGTTTCACTTTAAGCACTATTAAAATCACTTCTACCGAAAAAAAGGCAGTTTTTAAAACTTTTTTTGCATTGATCCATGTCCCCTCTGGCAGGACCCAGGTCCCCAAACACTTTTTATGACAATAACTTGCATATAAGCCTTTAAATGTAGCACTTTTGATTATTCATGTTCGAGTCCCATAGACTTTAACAGTGTTCGCGTGTTCGAACAAATGATTTGCCTGTTCGCATGTTCTGGTGCGAACCGAACAGGGGAGTGTTCGGCTCATCCCTATTGGGGACAATAATACGTGGTGTCTCTTCTAACGCCTCTTCTGGAGCACACCCGGCATTTCTTCTGACGTCTGTGGCCTGTTTCACGGGGGGGGGGGATTTTCTCAGGAAGTGGCGTTCGTGGAGACTGCTCACGGAATTAGAGCAAATATTTTCTGGTGGGCTTTCAGGGTACAAAAGTGCGGAGACTACTTGTTCCTGGTACTGAAGATAGGATACGGGGGTCTTAATAGATTTTTTGTAAATAACATAAGTGTTATACATGGCCAAACTGAAAAAATAAATGGACACATTTATACCAATGATGGGATTTTCTTGTGGGAAGGTAGGGTTCAATCATCTGATCATTGAAGTCCACTCCCCCCATAAACAAATTATAGTCATAGATACAAGCAGGTTTCTGGATTGGGCCGCTTCTTCTTGAGACTTCCATGTAGGTGTCATTAGGGATTGTCATGAGCATGTGGACGTTTCTTCTATCCCTCCACTTGACAGCCAATAGCTCCTGGTTCCGCAAAGACACCATCTCCCCTTGTCGTAGCCTTTCATTGATGAGTTTTGCGGGAAGCCCTTTCTATTGGCTCTTACTGTGCCACATTCTGGGGTGTCCCTTCGGGGAAGATTGCATAAGAGGGGCAAGCTTGTATAAAAATTATCCAAGGAGTGGATAAACAAGCTCCCAGACAACTCTTCCGCTGGCTCCAATATACTCTGGGCATTCAGGGAGATTCAGTTGGGAGTCCTTCCCTTCATACACCAGGAAGGAGTAGATGTACCCCGTTGCTCGGTCACAAAGTTTGTACATTTTAACCCCATTGGGCCCTTTTGCTGGGGATAAACTATTTGATGCCCAGCCTGCCTGAGAATTTTGCAAGGGACTCATCCATGGAGATATTCTGTTCGGGGGTATATAACTGGGAGAATTTTTCAGAGAAATGATTTAGGAGTGGCCAAATTTTAAATAATTTGTCAAAAGCTCAGGGCACTCAGCTTGGCATAATGGATGAGAAGAGTGGCATGTCGCGGATGGGGTTGGTAGACCAATAGGAGTACAATTAGTTTTTTTTTGTGAGTCCCATATTAAAAGTTAGGCCTAAAAAAATTTTGAATTCCTCTACGGTAAGTTCTCTCCACTCAAAGGGATGGCGTAACTAGAACCAGGGTTGCTTACTATGTACTGCTGTGCATAGAGGTTGCACTGGGCCACAATGGATGATAGAAAGTCTTCGGTGAAAAGCAAATGAAAGAAATCAAGCATGGCAAAATCATCGGTGTTCACCTGGACACCTGGCTGGGCGGTGAAAAGGGGGATGTTTGCTGCTCCAGAATAAGGGGGAAGCCACAGGGGGTTTTGAAGGGCATAGGGAAGGCTGGCATGGCCCCTATCCCTTTGGGGCTGAGATGACACCCTACTGGTGCTTGGCCTTTGTTGCAGTGACACGGCGCTCGAGGTGGACGGCACTGCACTCGAGGTGGATGGCCCTGCGCTTGAGGTGGATGGCCCTGCGCTTGAGGTGGATGGCCCTGCGCTTGAGGTGGATGGCCCTGCGCTGCTGGTAGTAGGCTGCTGCTCCACATCAGAATGCCTTCTTTTCATGGACACACGTTCCTCTTTCAATGCTGTATCAGACCCACTGCTTGTCACAGGTTCATAGGCCGAATCCGAATCAGACTGAGACTCAGAGAGCTCCTCGCTGCTTTCATCGGTCATGCTTAGACGCTGGTAGGCCTCCTCACTGGTAAAATATTTTTTTTGCCATACTGGTGGCTGGTGAGGCTGCACTGCAGAGTACTGATGTGCACTATGGGGCACTGTAGTGCCACTAATGAGTTGCACTGATGGCACGGTAGTGGCACAGATGGGCACAGGTGGCACAGATTGGCAAAGTAGTGGCACCAATTTGCACTTTACTGGCACTGATTGTACTGTGTAGTGGCACTGATTGCACTGTGGTGCCACTGGTGGGCACAGGAAGCACTGGTGGGCACTGGTGTGCACTGTAGTGGCCCTGGTGTGACTCTGGTTGCACTGGTGTGGCTCTGGTGGCACTGGCGGCAGTGGTGGGCACAGGTGGCACTAGTGGGCACATGCGGCACTGGTGGGCACAGGCAGCACTGCAGAGGTGCAGATGAGCACTGATGGGCACAGGTGGCACTAGGCACAGGTGGCACTGATGGGCACTGTTGTGGCACTGATGGGCACTGGTGTGACCCTGGTGGCACTGGTGTGGCTCTGGTGGCACTGATAAGCAGAGAGGTGGCACAGATGTGGCACAGATGGAACTGATGTGGCACTATTGGGCACTGCTCGGCACTGCTAAATATATTATGAACACACAGTTTGTCACACAATCTCTCCTCTCCTCTCACGCTGTATAGGTGTGAGGAGAGGAGAGCTTTGAACTTTCTCTGACCCTGATTTGTTGACATTTGTGATGGCTCCATCATTGGACGGAGCAATCACGTGGTAAAGGGCCATTGTCATTAGCCCTTTACCGTGATCCGTGCTGTGCCGCATCCCATGAACCCGGCAAGCATGGATGTTCCCGTGTGCATGCCCCAGGTGGCGCACAGGAGCGAGACTCTGGGAGGACATCAGTGTATGCCCTATCAGAGTTACGGAGCCGCACTGTAGCCGTCATTCGACTATAGTGCCGTGGGCAAGTGGTTAAGGACAACAATAACATTTGTACACATTTTAGGGGGTGTTTAGGTTAAGCATTACAATGGAGCTGACAAAATACATTGTTAAGTGACCAGGCTAGGTGTGTATGGGCCCAGGAAAGCATGCTGGGGAGGTTAGTGAAGGCAAATATGCATGAAGGAAAAAAAAAGGAGCAGTAAAAGCTTCCAGCATGCATGAGGACAAGAGGACATTCACATCATTTACAATGGTAATTATGGAATGATGAAATAAATACAATACATTAGCAAACATTAAATACATAGAATGTGATGTTAAAGGAGAAAACTTACCTTAACCACTTGCCGCCCGCCATATAGCAGAATGACGGCGGCAAAGTGGTTTCAATCCTCTGACTGGACGTCATATGACGTCCTCAGGATATTTAGCCGCTGCGCGCCCCCGGGGGCGCGCATCCCGGCGATCGTTGTTGCGGTATGTCAGTTTGACACCCCGCAACACTGATCTAGGTAAAGAGTCTCTGATGGAGACTCTTTACCTCATGATCAGCCGTGTCCAATCATGGCTGATCAAGATGTAAATAGGAAGAGCCGGTGATCGGCTTTTCCTCACTCGCGCCTGACAGAAGCGAGTAGAGGAGGGCTGATCGACTGCTCTTCTGATGGGGGGGTCTGTGCTGATTGTTTATCAGCACGGCCCCCCTCAGATCCCACCCAGGACCACCAGGGAAGCCGACTCAGGACCACCAGGGAAGCGATCCACACTGGACCACCAGGTATGCCCCCTAGACCCCAGGGAAATACTAATCTGTGCCCAGGCAGCTGCCAATCAATGCCCAGGCAGCTGGCAATCAGTGCCCGCTCACAATGCCTACCACTGCCAGTGCCACCAGGGATGCCTATCAGTGCCTCATTTCAGTGCCGCGTATAAGTGCCCATCAGTGCTGCCTATCAGTGCCCATCAGTGCCACCCATAAGAACCCATCTTTGCAGCCTTTCAGTGCCCATCAGTGTCGCCTATCAGTGCCCATCAGTGCTGCATATCAGTGCCACCCATCAGTGCCGCCTACCAGTGCCCATCAGTGCCGCATATCAGTGCCCATCATCAGTGCCCATCAGTGCCCGCTCATTGGTGCCACTTTATCGGTGCCGCCTTATCAGTGCCTGTCAGTGCCGCCTTATTAGTGCCCATCAGTGAAAGAGAAAACATACTTATTTACAAAAAATTTTAACAGAAACAAAAGCAAAACTTTTATTTTTTCAAAATGTTGTCTTTTATTATTTGTTTAGCAAAAAATAAAAACTGCAGAGGTGATCAAATACCACCAAAAGAAAGCTCTATTTGTGGGAACAAAATGATACAAATTTAGTTTGGGTACAGTGTTGTATGACCGCGCAATTGTCATTCAAACTGCGACAGCCCTGAAAGCTGAAAATTGGTCTGGGCAGGAAGGTGTATAAGTGTCCTGTATTGAAGTGGTTAATAGAGTCCTTCTGCAGGACCTGAATTATGGCAGAATAGGTCTCTGGAATAATGATTTCCAGAGCCTGGGGGGAGATTCCAGTCGAGAACTTGATGTCCTGCAGACTTCTCTGGAGCAACCAATTCTTCGTCCATGAATTCCTCCTTGCCCTGTTCATGGACTGGACTTGGGTCAAAGCACGAACTCCAACACTAAGCCCTTGCACAGCATGAACTCTACGATGAGTACATACCCGCAACATGGCTAGAAAACGGTTGGCTGGTCAGAACGAACTAACATAACGCACTGAAAATCATAAAGGACCTGAGAAGAATGATCTGAAAATCAGAGATCCTGGACTGCCGCACTTTGAAGAAAGATATCTTTATTTAGAAATCGTTAAAATCCAAAAACAGCCACCTCACAGGAACAGTGTATAGCAGTAGCTAACGCGTTTCACATCAATAGATGCTTACTCATAGCTAAGGTGTTTAAGGACAGGAATGTATATAAGTATAAAAATTGGGTGGAGGAACCACCAATCAGGACTTAGCAATTAGAATACACCTTGAACACCAATTAAACCAAATATCCCAAGAGTGGAGAACACCTGTGCTGACATCGAAGAAAAAAATTCCAATATTTAAAGAGAAAGAATGTCAATGAATGGCAGAAAAACTTAGAAGCCATAACATTGTTTTAACTCGATGTTCAAACCCTGATAGGATAATTCATAGAAATAAGAATACAAAGAAATAAACAAGGATAAGAATAAAAATAGAAAGAAAAAAATGTTTTACATACATAAGTGAAAAATCCATATACAAATTGGATAAAATGTTTCCTCAACGGTATGTAAACCTATATCTATTTTAGAGAATAGTTATACATTGCAGAAATAAGAAGACTATTCTTAAACATCAATAGTTGTCTCAATGCATAAACAGGAATGTAACTATCTCAAAATGCTGTTATATATAACATTATAAAACACGGAAACACTATTGCCAAAGAGTGAGTATGTTAACAATGATAGATAGAAAACCGAGGTAACACATGATTGCTCTAAATAATCTGAATGAACAGATTACTAGTGCATTAATACCATTACCTCGAGGTATGTAACTAGCAATTCGGGGGGGAAAGAAGAAGGGTTTATAAATCTATCATGGATACACAAAACAGGGGAAATAGTGTAGTCGAAACCCTAGCTCATATAAGAGAAGAAAGTTTTATAAAGGACGAGTTTTACAAGTCAAGCTTGAGGTTAAGTTGGAACTAAAGAAAAAGATTACTTTATCAAAAAAGAGACAAATATAGAAAAGGCTGGAAGCAAACCATGTAGTCTAGTTAAAACTGTTATACATGAAATGCAAAATCAAGCTTGATCCCTGGCAAAGACATAAACTCAAGTTACATTCATTACAATCATAAAAGAAGGCACATTAAAAGGTCTAAACCCAGTTAGAGTAAAATGAACAAACTGTGAGGTTAATCAGAGTCTCCCTTCATTTGCTGAAATTAATAAACCAGATGCTCCAAATCACACTCGAGCTACCTATGCAAGAACATAAAGCAAAGATTAAACCTTACAGTCATGAATAAAGCTGCATGGAAAGATGTAGACCTGATTAGATTATATTAAACAGGTTGTAGAAATGATTCTTTCATTTATTCCCTTTATTTAATCTAGACCCAGCTACAGTGTGTTAAACAGAGTATAAAAATGATGAAAGGAATCTATCTTCATATGCTACAGTAAGGAGCCGAACGAACCCCTAAGGGACAGAATAGATAATATATCTCTAGAAAAATGTATATAAGTACCGACTAGAATTTTACTTGAATGACATTCATACATCAATCCAGAGAAAGAAGAGTGAACATACTAAAATAGGGTTAAATATAACTAAAGTAACAGAGCTATGAAGGTGATCAAAATGTCCCTTCATTTGCTACAATAGGGAGGACCAAACTCAAGGTATCACTTTATCCATTTAAATAAGAACAGCGTTTCGAACTTGATTCATTGAAATCATGAGCGAAGTTGGAGGGAGATGGGCGGAGTCTAGCGGAGCAGACATGCATTGTTAGAGCTCTGCACCTCTGAGGAGAGAAGAGAAGGACAAAGCGGAGCCTGCAGGCTCAAAAGGTATCCATTTGAACCTTTATGCCCCAGGGAACAAACTGTGAAAGTTTGGGCAGGAAATATGGTACTGGGAGGAAACCGTGGCAGAAATAAAAATCACCTCACAAAGAGCTCACAGGCACTCACTGCAACTAAAGCAGCTCCAGTCACCTCACAATATACAGCATCAGGGCGCTCTCACAGACAGAAAATGTCACAGCAAGACTCTCCATTTGAGTCAGATACAGAACAAATCCTCTCACAAACTTCTCCACAAGCCTCCTCAGCATCCCCAGTAATATTATTACAATTTGAAAAGATGCTTCATAAGGCTTTAAAACAAACCTCAGACCAAATAACAAACAGCCTAACCAAAGAAATAAGAGAGCTGGGAAACCGCACCGCAGAATTAGAAATAAAAATGGATGAAATTGAAATTACAACCCAAGTAAATATAACAGAATTGGAACAATTAAAAGAAGAGAATTTAATACTTCAAACTAAGCTCGAAGATTACGAAAATAGAGCCAGACGTTCAAACTTGCGCATAAGGGGAATACCTGAAACTGTGACAGACCTGCAATCTACTATTACTGCTCTATTACAAGAACTAAAGCCAGATATCCCTATTGAACGTTTAGAACTGGACAGAGTACACAGAGCCCTCACAGCCAAAAAGAAAGATGGACCCCCACGTGATATAATCACAAAATTTCATTATTACAGAACGAAAGAACAAATACTAATTGCTGCAAGAGAAAAAAAGGAACTTAATTTTCAAGGACACAATTATCAAATTTTTGCTGACCTATCCCAACTTACTATTACTAAAAGACGATCCATGAAACCCCAACAAATGGAACTGCAACGCCACAACATTATGTATCAATGGGGCTTCCCCTTTTCAGTCAGATTTAACTACCAAGGTACAATTTACAGAAGCAGATCAGCAGATGAACTAAAAAAAACCCTTTTAAAATTAAATCTGACAGAACCCACAAGCAGCAACTCTCCCACACGCAGAAGAATGACATCATCTTCACCTTCAGGCAGCACCCAGAAAATTTCAGAACAAAATGGGAATCATCATTCTCACAAAAGAGGCCGTTATGCCACATCATCCATGGACCAAGAAGATTCAATGGACTGACATCCTAATTCCTGATATCTCTTCATTTATTATACTAAGAGATGGTTCTCTATAAAAAACCTGTATTTATAACTGAATGTAACTGCATTCTGATAGTCACACACTGTGTGGGATCATGTTACATTCCAGTTATATTTCTTATTACTTCTGATTCATATAGCCTTAGAATATATAAGTGAAATAAGGAAATTCTTGTTCAGTTATATATTTTCAGGTAATAACAATAGATTTATTACTTTTTAGGACAAATATGTTCAATAATCCAGAAGTAATGGAAACTTTTTCTTTCTTTTCTTAAAACAAATATATTATTACCTAACTAGTTCCTAGAATTATGTTTTTGTTTATTCTAATCTGAAGCAATACAACCTCAATTTTATGAGTTAACATATCTAAACAGTTACATATGAATAAAATATTTAATTGTTTACTCTAAAAGGGTTAAAATCCCAAAATAATTCAAACCATCTTCATCAATACCAAAGTTATTAACAGTACCTTTCTAACTGAATTATTTAGCCTAGGGCAAGACTAACCATATACAACCACCCTGGAATAAATAATTTCAACAAAAACTATATTCTGCACTCCAATTAATGAAACATCATTTTGATGTCTTTTGACATAGCACTTCTCTCCTGTAAGCGGAAGATCCGTGTACCCCCCATTAGCCCTCCTCATTCTCCCAACCATATTATGTGGGAGTGTGACGAAGGCACTTATTCCCCTGAGAGAGATGTTTACTCTCTTTCACGAGTAAATTGTGATTACTTGCAAAAAATAATTTATACAATGTATCATCTAATCTCATATGTTTTTTGTTTACTCTTTACTCCAGAATTCACTGGTTTCTTTTCTATCTATTCATCTCTTCAGTCCACACAGGTTGATCTGCGCAGTCAGCTCTGCATAACAAAAAGTAAGTCAAAACTATTTGATCTGTTACCATGGCACCACTGAATATACTTTCCCTGAATGTTCAGGGAATAAATGTCCCTCAAAAAAGGACCAAAGCCTTCCGTACTTTCCATAACAAGAAGGCTCACATAGTATGCCTCCAAGAAACACACTTCACCAAAGATTCTACTCCAAAATATATTTCTCCTTTTTATCAACAAATTTACACGGCTTCTGCCTGTACCAAACAAAGGGGAACTCTAATTGCATTTCACCGATCCACACCATTCACCTTATCATCAGAAATTAAAGACCCAGAAGGTAGATACCTGATACTCATGGGTTATATAATGGATACAGCAATCACGGTGATTTCCTACTACGCTCCTAACAAACAACCTACACCATTCCTCTCACATATATTACAAGTGATTAATACACACAAAATAGGAACAGTGATAATGTGTGGGGATTCGAACCAGGTCCTCCTCCCATTTCTAGATAAATCACCTTTTACACCATCCAAAATAACCTCTAGATTACCTTTTTCTCAACTTCTTTCCAAATACAATCTGGTAGATTCGTGGAGAGAAAGTAACCCAATGAAAAAGAAATTCACTTATTTCTCGCACCCTCATCAAACCTTCACCAGAATAGATCATATTTTTCTAACAATAGGAATGATACCAGAAATTATTGCATCAGATATAATTCCGATTCCGTGGTCTGACCATAATGCAGTATACACTACTATAGCCTCAGCCATACCAAAAGCGCATGACCCAACGTGGTACTTACCGGACATAATGCTCAAACACCCATTACATCAGATGGCCATTGAACAAGCTTTAAAGGAATACATATAAATTAACAATACAACAGACATCTCCCCAATAACACTGTGGGAAGCTCATAAGCCTGTCTTGCGTGGTACAATACAAAGACAAATGGCACTATTTAAACGGGAACGCAAAAATCTAGCAAAAAAACTAGAACTCAATTTTAATGCAGCCTACATATCATTTCAAGATAATCCATCTCAGAGTACAAAATCTCATCTGGAAAAATCTAGATTGGAATACGATCTATTTCTCACTGAGTCAGTTGATAAATCCCTCAAACGCTCCAAACACAATTTCTACATGAATACAAACAAACCAGGTACATATTTGGCTCGGGCATTAAATTCAACTAACAAATCTTTCAAACCAATACGTTTGAAATTATCAAAAAATGTTTACACTTGTAATCCAGTTAAAATAGTCCATAAATTTCACTCACATCTCGCAACTTTATACAAGACAAACAATGAATTTAATCCTACAGAGGCTGAATCCTTCTTCTCAAAAATAACCTTACCTGAGTTATCTCAGAATCAAAAAAGCAGTTTGGATGAGCCTATAACTATAGATGAAATTGCTAACGCCATAAAAGACCTAAAACTTAACAAAAGACCAGGCCCAGACGGCTACTCGGCCTTATACTATAAAACATTCTCAGAAATACTCTCTCCCATTCTCACTGAAACTTTTAACAAATTTCTAGATGGACATTCTTTTCGGCAAGAAACACTAATGGCAATTGTTTGTGTGATCCCAAAACCCCTTTCTGATGATACTTCCTGTGTGAATTATCGGCCTATCTCTCTGTTAAACCTCGATATTAAATTATTAGCAAAAATAATAGCAAAATGCCTCAATAGCATTATAGGAAAATTAATACATAGAGATCAAGTAGGCTTCATGCCAAATAGACGGGCAGGCGATAATATACGCAGGGCAGTGTTATTGGCACATATTGCTAAAAAACAGAAAATCCCTTTATGTTTTCTATCTCTCGATATTAAGAGGGCATTTGACACAGTATCCTGGCAATATATGCAATATTCATTACAAAAATGGGGTTTTGGACCCCACTTTTTAACATGGATCAAAGCATTATATAATAAACCCAAAGCCTATATAAAATATGCTGGATACAAATCTGAAGCCTTTAATATCGAAAGAGGTACCCGACAGGGTTGCCCATTATCTCCCTTATTATTTGCCCTTATACTCGAACCCATGGCCCAATACATCAGAACAAACCAAACTATAACTGGCATTGAAGTAGGAGGTATTACACACAAATTATGTATATTTGCAGACGATATATTACTTTTTCTATCATCGCCACAGGTCTCTGGTCCTAACTTAATACCAGCTCTTGATGGATTTGCAGCCCTATCCGGCCTTATGGTTAATCCTAAGAAATGCCTAGTGCTTAATATTTCACTCACAAACATGGAATTGATCCCGGCTAGGGCTGCACTCCCATTCACAAGGGCAGAAAAATCAATCCCATATCTTGGAATTCATTTAACAGCATCTCATTCTGACTTATTCTCAACCAATTATCCTCCTGTATTAAGACAGATCACAAATCTAATAAAACAATGGTCGCAACTTCCTTTATCCTGGATAGGGAAGATTAGTGCAATCAAAATGACTATTCTACCCAAATTGCTTTATCTATTCAGAGTCCTCTCTATTCCAATTCCTTCCTATTTTTTGAGAATAGTACAAAAAAGAGCAACTTCGTTTATATGGGGCTCTTCTAAACCACGTATACCTATACACACACTACATCTTCCCAAAAATAAAGGAGGCCTGGGATACCCTAATTTTACTAACTACTACAGAGCAGCACATTTGGCCAGTTTGTCCAAATACCATGCAAAACAGGAAATCCCATTATGGGTATTTATAGAGGCTTCAGAAAATGACCCTCTATTAATATCAAATTTATTATGGCTTGATCCTAAAGACCGCTTTAAAATTCATAATCCCATAACTAAACACTTCTTATCTCTCTGGGATAAACTAAAAACCAAATATCAGTTACAATCTCCACACAATCCTCTCCTTTCTTTTATCAGAAATCCGGCCTTTTATCCGGCATGGATCTACCCAAATTCTTTTAAAGCTTGGACAACATCAGGCATTCAGACACTAAATGACTTCATAGCATCTAAATCATTCCTTTCATTCCCATCGCTTAGAGAAAAATATGATCTACCAAACTCTGAGATATTTAGATATCTCCAAATCAAAAATTTCTATACATCATTCCTAAAGGGGGATACACCATTATCCCAATTATCCATTTTTGAATCAATCTGTACAAAAGATCCATTTGCTAAAGGTACAATTTCATCACTTTATAATCAATTATATGGAGTAGCAAATCTTAATAGACCCTCTTACGTTCAGAGGTGGGAGGAGGACCTGGGACGAACTTTAGAAGACACGGACTGGTCTAACATATGGCTCACATCTAAGTCATCTTCACCCAACATCTTAGCACTGGAGACAAATTATAAAGTCCTAACTCGCTGGTACCTTGTACCTGCTAGAGTGGCAAAATATTCACCTAATACCTCAGCTCTTTGTTTTCGAGGATGCCCAGAAATAGGCACATATTTACACATATGGTGGACGTGCCCAGTAATCCAAACCTTCTGGAAGGAAGTCTTTGTGATTGCATCTAAAATATTTAAAAAAATAATACAACCAGATCCATATTTAACTTTACTTAATCTAAAACCGGAATGGTTAACACTCTCTCAATTCAAACTTATGATCCAACTAATAACGGCTGCAAAACAAACAGTGGCCAAGGCATGGAAATCTCCTACATTGGTACTAGCAGAAACAATTCACAGAATGAATAATACAATGTCCCATGCTAAGATGGTAGCCATCGATCAAAATCAAATTCCAAAATTTGAAAAACTTTGGCATCCTTGGATAAAACAACAGTTCCTGTCAAACTTCAATGACTCTGTCCTGTTGCCATGGTAACAGATTAAATGACTTACAGAGACACCCATTCTAAGGCTTCAAAGAGAACTAAAAAGAATAATAAAATGACGAGCGGGACAACCTTGTGGACCATACCTCTACCTTTCAACCCTTTTTCTTCTTTCTCTTTCCTTTTCTCCACCTTACGATTAAAGCTCATTATCAGAATTTATTTAACCTATATACACTCTACTTGTAAACAATATGTATAGTAGGTATAAATCATTTAAATACCTACAAAAGTAACTAAGGAAATGATATATATCTTTAATTTAGGTTTACGTGAACCCAATGTTTAATATTTGAAATTTCATGATATTTACCTATATAAACCCTACTGTAAAACAATGAGCTTACTTTATAGATCCTTGTAAACTTACTTTATGTATCTTTATAATATTGTATACTCAATAAACTTCTTTTGACAAGGAAATCATGAGCGAAGCAACACAAACAAGTCTAACCTAATTGAAGTATATTGGAGGGACCGTGACAGTGAACAAAGTCACATTCCAACTATTCGCTTCATCTAATTTAAACCTAGTTAAAGTGTATCAAACAAGTTATGAAGGTAAAGGGAATCTCCCTTCATTGGCTGCACTAAGGATGAGAGACTTAGAGGGGACGGAGACAAATAGAATAACTGTGGGAAGCACAATTTTCAACCAGAAAGTTGCTGAACTAATTTCCATGCATCTCACTAAAATGAGAGGTATAGATAGGACAATTATAGTTAATTGTAGATAAGGTCTAGTTAGGCACGTTATAATAAACTGCCCTGGAGAATATGACCTAAAAGCAGGAGAAATACATATGGTATTTAAAACGTGACAAACAATGTGTCCAGGAGCTGTGAAAAATACAAGGACACGGTGTACATATAGCAATACATTAACATTTACTGATGTAGAAACCACTAACTATATGTTCTCCGATCTAAAATGTGAGATGGCCTGGAAAGAAATATGTATTAAACCCAATTAGGAGAGATTAAACCCATATGGGAAAAAATACTCTGTATAGCAATATTTTAGTATAACTTATTAGATGTAATCCTATATATCCATGTCCTAGTATGAATGATTTAAAGATAGTGAACTCGAATAGGAGCTAATAGTCTATACAGTGGTATCCTGGTATGACTCCGAGATGACACTCTATATAGCAATGGCCTGGTATGACTTATTAATAAAAGTGGGACACATCCCACTCGAAATTAAGCCCAAATGGAAGGCTGGTGTTCAAAATGGAAATCCACTGGACCTCACGTTTGCATAATAAATTAAATTTGTCGCCACCCCTGGGAGGTCTCAGAATCTTATCAATACCCTGAATAACTAAGCTAGAAGTGTCTTTGTTGTAAAATTTATTCCAGTGTCGTGCAACATTCGTACCATGATTTTTTTCTATGTCGTAGAGGTGATCGTATAAACGATCTTTAAGTCTACGAATTGTCCTTCCAACAAATTGTATGGAACAAGCAGTGCAGGTAATGGTATATATATTGTTAAAATAAAGAGCAATCAGCGCAAACCAAATGTAAAAGAACGATATGCAAGCTGAACACTAGGAGGAAAAACACCAACCTCAATGATATACAGTAGATAAAATAAGTGCAGCGCAAAAGGATAAGTAATAAGGTGATGAATAAAAAATATATAAAATATATAGATGAATCATCAAATAAATAGCAACAGTCCTTAAAATGAAATGGTGAAAATAGCAGGTGGCGGAAGATGGCGAATATCTCTCTTCTGGGGACACTTGGTAACAAACTTAAATCCGTGCGGTAAGTATGTAAAAAAGTTGCGCTTACCAGATCCAGTTGACCCCTTAATTATAGGGGGTCCGAAACAGCATAAGTGGGTCTGTGGCAAACTGCTGGGCTGGCTGAGATCTGTAGAAATCCCCTCTGATCAGGAGTAGAACATCATAATGCCGCTGGATACTTTGTTTCTCAATTAGGCTGTATCCCTCAAAGGGGGAGGAGATCCGTGTTGAGATACCAGGTGGAGAGGTGGAAATCCCCAGGAGCAGTAAGAAACATAAAGGAAACTTCTAAGAGCGATCCGTATGAGAATCAAAGTTCAACATTTATTCAATGGTAAAACACAAAGACGCTAGCAGAGCGCCAATAGGTACACGTGCTGAGGCAGTGAATACTAATGAGACAGACTGCTCTTGACAGAACAGCTGTCAGCAGGAGAGTGCTGCGGGTGACGGTGGTCAATCCATACCGCCCTCGATATATATATTGTAACAAGTATTGAAATTGATAAAGGAATGAATTTTATGAGAATTACCTGTCGATTTACCTGTGTCACCACATTTAATGAAAGGACAGTAGGCGCAAATATCTTTATCCTAGCGCGGTATTTTCTAACTTGCAACTATGTCCCCCACATCTAAAGGTTCCTCGAAAGGACAGCCAATTTGTTGTACTACTCTTACTGGAGAAAAGGCTAGGTGACAAAAGATTGCCAAGGGATGGAGCCTTTCTGGACACAGTACATACCCCTCTAGCTAGAATCCGTGAATATGTAGGTTCGCGACACAAAACTGGAAGGTATTTGCTCACAATTCTACGTACTTTATCGAACTCCATGCTGTAGGGGGTGGAGAAAGTAGGAATGACATTTTTTGCATTACCACCTCTGCAATGTTTTTTGTTTTTATCTTTATTCACAGGTTTATCTGCGAGAAGTTTGTCCCGAGGCACTTTTGAAGCTATAGAAAGGCCCCTATTAATCACAGATTTAGAGTATCCCCTTTTCTCAAACCTAGAGGCCATGTGAGCAGCCTCTATGTCAAAATAGGATTCTCTGCTACAAAGTCTCCTAAGTCTGAGAAACTGGCCAACGGGGACACTCCTGATTGTGAGTCCCTGATGACTAGAATCAGCTCGTAAAAGTGTGTTGCCTGCACTAGGCTTTCTGAAAAGGTTGGAGACAATGTTGTTACCATGTCCAGTGAGTCTAACATCTAGGAATTCAATGGTTTTGGAATTAAGTTTTCCTGTGAATCTTAGGTTCAATTCATTATCTTTCAAATAATTTAACCACTGTTCTATGTTAACCTGAGGATCTGAAAGAATAAATAGCAGATCGTCAATATATCTACAGTAAAAAATGGCATCCTTTCTACAGGGGCTATCAGCACCAAAAATGTGGAGCCTCTCCCACTATCCCATGTAAAGCTAGGGATGGCGAGAACTTAGCGCCCATAGAGACTCTGCATTTTTGGATATAACATAACAAACATAAAATAATTATGGGTTAACAAGTATTCCAAACACATAATAATAAACTCCTATTCAACCAAAGAAAAATGTCCCGACTTATCCAAAAAAAAAGCTACCGCCTGCAGGCCCAAATTGTGTGGGATTGAAGAATATAGACTAAAAACATCACATGATATCCAGCAGAAATCCTCATTCTATTCCATCCCATCTAGTGTAGTCAGTAGTTGTTTAGTACCTTGAAGAAATCCTGACAGACTAGTGGTTGCAGTTGTTGGTCCACCCATTTACCTAGACATTCATTATGTGAGTCAATGCCTGTTACAATAGGTCTGCCAGACAGGGGTGTAAGCCCTTTATGTAATTTGGAGAGATTATGAAAAATTGGCATTATTGGAAAGGTGGGAATAAGCATCTCCTTATCTTTGGAATTAAAAATGCCAATGGAAACAGCTCTATTCAAAAGGGACGATAATTCCTTATTGAAAGAATCAGTAGGATCATCACCCTTAAGTTTGTGGTAGGTTGTTTGATCTGATAATTTACGTAAGGCTTCCTCCCTGTATGAGGAAGCATTCAAAACTACCACCGCTCCTCCTTTATCAGCTTTCTTAATCACTATAGAGGGATCTCTGTGCAGATCATCAAGAGACAATTTTTCACCAATTGAGAGATTCTCAATGGCACGGTTAGAAATGTTCTTTGCTAAATGTATAAGGTCTCTTTCTACTAACTTCTGGTATAAGTCCATGTCCTTCCCTCTAGAATTGATGGGCTAAAAATCCGATTTAATTTTGAAAGATACTGGATTACAATTGATGTTATTAGTGGGTGTGTTATGAGTTGATTCGGCTGCAAGGTCTAACAGATCTGTCAAGGCATATACCGTACATCAGTAAATAATTTAGGTAAAGGAAATGACTCACCACCTGATATTGCATCTGAAACGGGAACAGACTGAGTATCTTCCTGTTAGGAAAAAAAGTGCTTTTGTAATGTAAGGGTACGTGCCAATCTGTTGATGTCCAGGATAGTTCCAAATAGATCAAAATTGTTTGAAGGACAAAAATTTAAGCCTTTGGACAAAAGTGATATGTCATCATTGGAGAGTGAGCGTGTTGATAAATTAATAACATTCAAGCTATCTACTGTTTACGGCCCCGAAGTTGGTAGCGACCTCCATCGGTTCCTTTTGTGTCTCTTTCCGCCTCTCCGTGTTTTCCTCTTTTTTCTTCCTTTGCTGCTGCGTCCATGACCGCCCTGGTTTAAAAGGTACGGAGTTCTCATTTTGTGTACGTTGGAGAGTGTGACTATTGTCTGAGGAAGAATCTGATCCAGTGGCCGCAAAGGTGCCACAGGTCCATTTACCCTAAGTATCTGAAAAACTTATTTGCTTTTTAGAGGGAGCTCTTCAAGGGCAATTAGATCGAAAGGAAGGTTTCTTCCAAATGTAAACTTTATCTGTATCATAATCCAGCTGATCTCTGGTATGTTTATGCTTTTTCGTGAAGATGACACTCCTTTCAAGTTTATCAAGTCTTTTATTAAGATGGCTGTCCAAGTCAGCATAATTAGGCATGTGTTGTTGTTCAGCAAGCTCCTTTTGAAGACGGGCCATTTCACCTTGTAGACGGTCCAGATCTTTTTGTTTGGAATCTATAATAATCCTCATTAATTTAAATGAACAGGCGGAGAGTGTGTTAGTCCATTCCAGTTTTGATGACCCATCCGTGAACTCAAAAGAGGGGAATTTCTTTATCCGTAAACCCAGAGGGATTTGTTCCAATGACAGATATTCGGTAAGGGTATTAACCACTAAGCCACCGCCCACCGTCATATGACGGCTGGACGAGGCTTCTGTTGTTCTGGGCGGGCGTCATATGACGTCCTCGCCCTCCCGAGCCACTAGGGGGCGCGCGCGCGCCGCCGGCGGCACGCGTGCCCGCTGCGTCGCTCGGGACCCGGTGCGTGTGCCCGGCGGCCGCGATGTCCGCCGGACACCCGCGATTGCCGGGTAACAGAGCAGGACTGTGGATCTGTGCATGTAAACACAGATCCACGTCCTGTCAGAGAGGAGAGGAGACCGATGGCGTGTCCCTTGTACATAGGGACACCGATCGGTCACCTCCCCCAGTCAGTCCCCTCCCCCCACAGTTAGAATCACCTCCTTAGGTCATACATTAACCCCTCGATCGCCCCCTAGTGTTAACCCCTTCCCTGCCAGTCACATTTACACAGTAATCAATGCAATTTTATAGCATTGATCGCTGTATAAATATGAATGGTCCCAAAAATGTGTCAAAAGTGTCCGATGTGTCCGCCGCAATATCGCAGTCACAATAAAAATCGCAGATCGCCGCCATTACTAGTAAAAAATAAATAAATAATAAAAATGCTATAAATCTATCCCCTATTTTGTAGACGCTATAACTTTTGCGCAATTAATATACGCTTATTGCAATTTTTTTTACCAAAAATATGTAGAAGAATACATAATGGCCTAAACTGAGTAAAAAATTTGTTTAAAAAAAAAAAAAAATTGGATATTTATTATAGCAAAAAGTAAGAAATATTGTGTTTTTTCAAAATTGTCCCTCTTCTTTTGTTTATAGCGCAAAAAGTAAAAACCGCAGAGGTGATCAAATACCACCAAAAGAAAGCTCTATTTGTGGGGAAAAAATGATAAAAATTTCATTAGGGTACAGTGTAACATGACCGCGCAATTGTCATTCAAAGTGCGGCAGCGCTGAAAACTGAAAAATGGCTTGGGCAGGAAGGGGGTGAAAGTGCCCTGTATTGAGGTGGTTAATGTCCCAAAAAGCTCTAATTTCCTTTGCCATGATATTTTCCAGCCTGCGAAAGGTCCTTCTAAGAGACAGGTCACCGATATCAGGAGTCTGAGATAAGCATCGCTGGATGGATCTGAGGGGGCCGTGGGAGTCAGGCTAAACTCTGAATCCATTTCAGGGGTGGCTATAGTGGGCTGAATATTCATCGATGTCTTATTCGTTGGGTGATCCATAGTGTGACGGCACACTAACGCTGTGTCGCAAGCACTAATATAGTCAACGTAAGACTGAGCAGGCAAAATAGTAGAGGCAAAGTCCAGATAGTAGCAAATAGGAAGGATATACTGCTCACCAAGTAAATAAACAAAAATACCAAGCGCAATAATGTTCTAGTGTGACATATACAATCAACTAAGTATAAATCAAATGTATGTGAATGCACGTGCAATTAATTAAATAAAAATTGTTAGATTGACAATGATATCAAGCTGCTATCAATTATATAATGGTCAGAATCCCCTAAAAATTAAAACATATAACATAGATTGATGCGCTCTGATACAAAGTTCAATCAATGTTAGAAAATATTTTTTTGTGCTAAAAAACCAATGTGAAAAAAAATTGCTACCAAATCGCTAAAGAATCGCATATATATATAAAATCGCAAATATATGAAAAAAATCACAAATATATAAAAACTGTGTTCCTCCAGTAATACAAATCCACTGGAAGTGGTGCGATATCTCCAAAATAAACTAAGCAACAATTGTGTATAGATATACTAAAAATGCGTTTGCAAATAGTAATCAATCCAAATTAGTGCCAATAAATAAATAAAGTTCAATCAATGTGAGAAAATAATTTTTTGTGCTAAAAAACCAATGTGAAAAAAAATTACTATCAAATCGCTAAAAAAATCGCATATATAAATAAAATCGCAAATATATGAAAAAAATCGCAAATATTTAAAAACTGTGTTCCTCCAGTTATACAAATCCACTGGAAGTGGTGCAATATCTCCAAAGTAAACTAAGCAACAATTGTGTATAGATATACTAAAAATGCGTTTACAAATGGTAATCAATCCAAATTAGTGCCAATAAATGAATAAATTAGATATATTCCCTGTGATAAGTGTTGAATCCTCCGTAATGTAAAATTAAATAATTGATATGCTTATAAAGGTGCAATATATATACAATTGATGAGTATAAATAGATAAATAGTGCCAATAGAATCTGATTAAATATAGATGGTTAAATTCATGAGATAGGATAAGTAGCAGGCGACAGTTCAATCCTCAGTAATCTGGGGTATCTGGATTCCTGCAGTAATTATTTGTTCACCCTCTAAGCTATTTCTTCCACAGCCACAATGAATGGTAATTTTCTCAGTATCAAGTGGTTTTATGTAAAATAAACAAAGAGAGAAAACATTGCGCAATATTGTTACAATAAAAGTTCACAGCCAAAACAGCGCAGTGATACACTCACGTGTGTCTGACTTGTTTTAGGCATGCAGATAAGCAGATAGGCAGATCTCAGCTGACTTGTAAGGACAAGGCTTGCTACGCAAGCTGCTGCTGCTGCTTGATACAATGAATTCAGCAGACTGTGTCCTAAGCTCCTCCCACGCGTTACATCACTGACACGTGACTTTCTCAAGGCCTTTCATTGTGGCTGTGGAAGAAATAGCTTAGAGGGTGAACAAATAATTACTGCAGGAATCCAGATACCCCAGATTACTGAGGATTGAACTGTCGCCTGCTACTTATCTTATCTCATGAATTTAACCATCTATATTTAATCAGATTCTATTGGCACTATTTATCTATTTATACTCATCAATTGTATATATATTGCACCTTTATAAGCATATCAATTATTTAATTTTACATTACGGAGGATTCAACACTTATCACAGGGAATATATCTAATTTATTTATTTATTGGCACTAATTTGGATTGATTACCATTTGCAAACGCATTTTTAGTATATCTATACACAATTGTTGCTTAGTTTACTTTGGAGATATCGCACCACTTCCAGTGGATTTGTATAACTGGAGGAACACAGTTTTTAAATATTTGCGATTTTTTTCATATATTTGCGATTTTATTTATATATGCGATTTTTTAGCGATTTGATAGTAATTTTTTTTCACATTGGTTTTTTAGCACAAAAAATTCTTTTCTCACATTGATTGGACTTTATTTATTTATTGGCACTAATTTGGATTGATTACTATTTGCAAACGCATTTTTAGTATATCTATACACAATTGTTGCTTAGTTTATTTTGGAGATATCGCACCACTTCCAGTGGATTTGTATTACTGGAGGAACACAGTTTTTATATATTTGCGATTTTTTCATATATTTGCGATTTTATATATATATGCGATTCTTTAGCGATTTGGTAGCAATTTTTTTTCACATTGTTTTTTTTAGCACAAAAAATTATTTTCTCACATTGATTGAACTTTGTATCAGAGCGCATCAATCTATGTTATATGTATACTGCTCACCAAGCCTACGTACCTCGTCTGAGTGCTACCACCCTCTGGGATTGATTTCAGGTGCAGACTTTGCACAAGTCTATGGAAATGAAGAAATCCTGACCTGCCGCACGCTGAAGAAAGACATCATTATTTTTAAATCATTAAACTCCAAAAACAGCCACCTCACAGGAACAGTGTATAGCAGTAGCCTACGCGTTTCACATCAATAGATGCTTACTCACAGCTGGGGTGGGGTGGAGGAACCACCAATCAGGACTTAGCAATTAGAATACGTCTTGAACACCAATTAAACCAATTATCCCAAGAGTGGAGAAAGGAAAAGGAAAATGTTTGAACTAAGAATGATACTTATTTTTGACACAAAAAATAATGGCCTGAATTTAGATATTGGTTTCCTTACACACTATGCTAACGTTTTACGACCCCCTCTGTGACCAGTATCCCCCTCCTCCAGTCTATAGCTCTCCCTCTGTCTTATCTCACTAACTCTGCTGCTATCTTTATTACCATTGACTTGTATGTGTTTTTTTTGTTAGTATTGTATGTTAGTGCAAAGTATCATGGACAGTACACAATTTTCTATATACTTCTACTAACACGAGATAAACACGAGATTAGCAGAAGGAGCCCAAAGGGTGGCGCACTGGCTATTGAACTTCCTTTTCATAGTCCCCTCGTACGTGTTGTACTTCACCGTGTTCTGGATGTTCGGAATTTCTGACAACATTTGTGTGACCGTGTATATGCAGGACAAGTTTGAGTCAACATCCTTCGGAAAAAAATCCATGGTTTTGTTGTCGGAATGTCTGATCGTGTGTACAGGGCATAATAGATATTGGATCCTTGAAAAAGTCACGTGACTGAGATGTAACGCGTGGGAGGAGCCAAGGACACTCTGTGCAGATCAGCAGTTTCACACAGTGTACTGCACTGAATCTGCTCCTGTCTAAGGCGACTGACTGCTATAGTAAAACCTGCATATGCCTTATCATTATAAGGCACACGTGAGTGGATTGAAGTTTGCCTGTGTACCTTGGTATCCTAACTATTGCACAATGATTGGTTTTTTCTCTTATCTGCCTGTGTATGATTCTCACATTGGTTGTGAATAGAAGCAAAAAACACATTGGTACTATCAATGAGCACCTTAATTAAGCAAGTGCTTTTAAACAGCTTTGCTAGTGATCAAAAGCTCTATACCAATCAGGATTCTACACCTGTATAATTGAACCTTCTGAATACATCCCTATATATTTATTTTTATGTGGATTTTTTATGTGAATTTTTTACACATTTGGTGTCACTAATTTTTTATAATTTTACACTATTTTGATTGCTGGATTTTTTAGGAATTTTTAATCACGGCTGGATTTATTTGACTATTTATATTTATTCTTATATATTCATTTTCATGCACATTGTGAAGCGCTTCAAATATCATTATTTATTCATAATAGATATTTATTGTTCCAAGGATGAAGCTATCCCTCCCAGAGAAATACAGTGTTGACTTAGCTTTTGGCCAGAACAATGCCCGAGACACCCAGTTAATTATATGCCAAATGAAGTCCAGTTTCAGATCAAACAGAAATTACAATATATATATATATATATATATATATATATATATATATATATATATATATATATATATATATATATATATTAAATTACTATGCTGCTATATACAAGAATCAATGTATGCCAGAAGTCATCCACATCTTGTAAAAGAACTTTGGCACAATTATTATGAGAGGGAAAGGGTTTATTTGTTTTGTCGCATGAATACATAACAGTCACAGTATATTTACTAAAGGTCTCAATTTCTTATAACCAGCAAAGGACACTATATGGGGGCAGCGAACCAAAGAGTTATGAAGGTGGGCAATCACCAGATCACCGTAATATAAAACATTAACCACTTGCCGACCGCCTAATGCAGATATACTGTGGCAGAATGGCACGGGCAGGCAAAATCACGTACCTGGTACGTGATTGCCTTCCCGCGGGCGGGGGGTGCCCGAGGCGGTCGGCTTTGGTCTGGGAGCGATGAGAGGTGAGGGGGAGGCCATCCATTCATGGCCCCCCCTCGCGATCGCTCCCAGCCAATGAGAATGATTCCTCTGTTGCTGTATGCTAAACAGAAGCAAAGGAAATTAAGTAATCTCTCCTCGGCTCGGTATTTTCCGTTCCGGCGCCGAGGAGAGAAGACTGCAATGAGAGTGCACAACACTTCACACACAGTAGAACATGCCAGGCACACTTTACACCCCCATCACCCCCCGATCCCCCCCGATCACCCCCCAATCAACCCTCCCCCCCTGTCACACCGACACCAAACAGGTTTTTTTTTTTCTGATTACTGCATGGTGTCAGTTTGTGACAGTTAGTGTGGTGGGGCAGTTAGTGTTAGCCCACTGTAGGTCTAGGGTACCCCCCTAACCCCCCCTAATAAAGTTTTAACCCCTTGATCACCCCCCATTGCCAGTGTCGCTAAGCGATCATTTTTCTGATCGCTGTATTAGTGTCGCTGGTGACGCTAGTTAGGGAAGTAAATATTTAGGTTTGCTGTCAGCGTTTTATAGTGACAGGGACCCCCATATATTATCTAATAAATGTTTTAACCCCTTGATTGCCCCTAGTTAACCCTTTCACCACTGATCACCGTATAACCGTTACGGGTGACGCTGGTTAGTTTATTTTTTATAGTGTCAGGGCACCTGCCGTTTATTACCTAATAAAGGTTTAGCCCCCTGATCGCCTGGCGGTGATATGCGTCGCCCCAGGCAGCGTCAGATTAGCGCCAGTACCGCTAACACCCACGCACGCAGCATACACCTCCCTTAGTGGTATAGTATCTGAACGGATCAATATCTGATCTGATCAGATCTATACTAGCGTCTCCAGCAGTTTAGGGTTCCCAAAAACGCAGTGTTAGCAGAATCAGCCCAGATACCTGCTAGCACCAGCATTTTGCCCCTCTGCCCAGCCCAGCCCACTCAAGTGCAGTATCGATCGATCACTGTCACTTACAAAAGACTAAGCGCATAACTGCAGCATTCGTAGAGTCAGGCCTGATCCCTGCCATCTCTAACAGTTTTTTTGGTAGTATTTTGGTGAACTGGCAATCACCAGCCCCAGGCAGCGTCAGGTTAGCGCCAGTACCGCTAACACCCACGCACGCACCGTACACCTCCCTTAGTGGTATAGTATCTGAACGGATCAATATCTGATCCGATCAGATCTATACTAGTGTCCCCAGCAGTTTAGGGTTCCCAAAAACGCAGTGTTAGCGGGATCAGCCCAGATACCTGCTAGCACCTGCGTTTTGCCCCTCTGCCCAGCCCAGCCCACCCAAGTGCAGTATCGATCGATCACTGTCACTTACAAAACACTAAACGCATAACTGCAGCGTTCGCAGAGTCAGGCCTGATCCCTGTGATCGCTAATGCCCCGTACACACGGTCAGACTTTGTTCAGACGTTCCGACAACAAAATCCTAGGATTTTTTCCGACGGATAATGGCTCAAACTTGTCTGCATACACACGGTCATACAAAGTTGTTGGTATATCCGATCGTTCTAAACGCGGTGACGTAAAACACGTACGTCGGGACTATAAATGGGGCAGTGGCCAATAGCTTTCATCTATTTATTTATTCTGAGCATGCGTGGCACTTTGTCCGTCGGATTTGTGTACACACGATCGGAATTTCTGACAACGGATTTTGTTGTCGGAAAATTTTATATCCTGCTCTCAAACTTTGTGTGTCGGAAAATCCGATGGAAAATGTGTGATGGAGCCTACACACGGTCGGAATTTCCGACAACAAGGTCCTATCACACATTTTCCGTCGAAAAATCCGACCGTGTGTACGGGGCATTACAGTTTTTTGTTAGCGTTTTGGTGAACTGGCAAGCACCAGCCCCAAGCAGCGTCAGGTTAGCGCCAGTAGCGCTAACACCCACGCACGCACCGTACACCTCCCTTAGTGGTATAGTATCTGAACGGATCAATATCTGATCAGATCAGATCTATACCAGCGTCCCCAGCAGTTTAGGGTTCCCAAAAACGCAGTGTTAGCGGAATCAGCCCAGATACCTGCTAGCACCTGCGTTTTGCCTCTCCGCCCGGCCCAGCCCAGCCCACCCAAGTGCAGTATCGATCGATCACTGTCACTTACAAAACACTAAACGCATAACTGCAGGGATCGCAGAGTCAGGCCTGATCCCTGCGATCGCTAACAGTTTTTTTGGTAGCGTTTTGGTGAACTGGCAAGCACCAGTGGCCTAATACACCCCGGTCGTAGTCAAACCAGCACTGCAGTAACACTTGGTGACGTGGCGAGTCCCATAAGTGCAGTTCAAGCTGGTGAGGTGGCAAGCACAAGTAGTGTCCTGCTGCCACCAAGAAGAAGACAAACAGGCCCGTCGTGCCCATAATGCCCTTCCTGCTGCATTCGCCAATCCTAATTGGGAACCCACCACTTCTGCAGCGCCCGTACTTCCCCCATTCACATCCCCAGCAAAATGCAGTCGGCTGCATGAGAGGCATTTTTATGTCCTCCCGAGTACCCCTACCCAGCGAACCCCCCCAAAAAAGATGTTGTGTCTGCAGCAAGCGCGGATATAGGCGTGACACCCGCTATTATTGTCCCTCCTGTCCTGACAATCCTGGTCTTTGCATTGGTGAATATTTTGAACGCTACCATTCACTAGTTGAGTATTAGCGTAGGGTACAGCATTGCACAGACTAGGCACACTTTCACAGGGTCTCCCAAGATGCCATCGCATTTTGAGAGACCCGAACCTGGAACCGGTTACAGTTATAAAAATTAGTTACAAAAAAAAGTGTTAAAAAAAAAAAAATATATATATAAAAAAAAAAAAAATAGTTGTCGTTTTATTGTTCTCTCTCTCTCTATTCTCTCTCTATTGTTCTGCTGTTTTTTACTGTATTCTATTCTGCAATGTTTTATTGTTATTATGTTTTTTTCATGTTTGCTTTTCAGGTATGCAATTTTTTATACTTTACCGTTTACTGTGTTTTATTGTTAACCATTCTTTTGTCTTCAGGTACGCCATTCACGACTTTGAGTGGTTATACCAGAATGATGCCTGTAGGTTTAGGTATCATCTTGGTATCATTCTTTTCAGCCAGCGGTCGGCTTTCATGTAAAAGCAATCCTAGTGGCTAATTAGCCTCTAGACTGCTTTTACAAGCAGTGGGAGGGAATGCCCCCCCCCCCACCGTCTTCCGTGTTTTTCTCTGGCTCTCCTGTCTCAGCAGGGAACCTGAGAATGCAGCCGGTGATTCAGCCAGCTGACCATAGAGCTGATCAGAGACCAGAGTGGCTCCAAACATCTCTATGGCCTAAGAAACCGGAAGCTACGAGCATTTCATGACTTAGATTTTGCCGGATGTAAACAGCGCCATTGGGAAATTGGGAAAGCATTTTATCACACTGATCTTGGTGTGGTCAGATGCTTTGAGGGCAGAGGAGAGATCTAGGGTCTAAAAGACCCCAATTTTTTCAAAAAAGAGTACCTGTCACTACCTATTGCTATCATAGGGGATATTAACATTCCCTGGGATAACAATAAAAATGATAAAAAAAGAAATGAAAGGAACAGTTTAAAAATAAGATAAAAAAGCAAAAAAAAAATAAAGGAAAAAAAAAGCACCCCTGTCCCCCTCTGCTCTCGCACTAAGGCGAACGCAAGCGTCGGTCTGGCGTCAAATGTAAACAGCAATTGCACCATGCATGTGAGGTATCACCGCAAAGGTCAGATCGAGGGCAGTAATTTTAGCAGTAGACCTCCTCTGTAAATCTAAAGTGGTAACCTGTAAAGGCTTTTAAAGGCTTTTAAAAATGTATTTATTTTGTTGCCAATTTTAAAGCATGTCATGTTTGGTATCCATGTACTCGGCCTAAGATCATCTTTTTTATTTCATCAAACATTTGGGCAATATAGTGTGTTTTAGTGCATTAAAATTTTAAAAAGTGTGTTTTTTCCCCAAAAAATGCGTTTGAAAAATCGCTGCGCAAATACTGTGTTAAATAAAAAATCAAACACCCACCATTTTAATCTGTAGGGAATTTGCTTACAAAAAATGTATAATGTTTGGGGGTTTAAAGTAATTTTCTTGCAAAAAAAAATAATTTTTTCATGTAAACGAAAAGTGTCAGAAAGGGCTTTGTCTTCAAGTGGTTAGACGAGTGGGTGAGGTGTGACATAAGCTTCTAAATGTTGTGCATAAAATGCCAGGACAGTTCAAACCCCCCCAAATGACCCCATTTTGGAAAGTAGACACCCCAAGCTATTTGCTGAGAGGCATGTCGAGTCCATGGAATATTTTATATTGTGACACAAGTTGTGGGAAAAAGACAATTTTTTTTTTTACACAAAGTTGTCACTAAATGATATATTGCTCAAACATGCCATGGGAATATGTGAAATTACACCCCAAAATACATTCTGTTGCTTCTCCTGAGTACAGGGAAACCACATGTGTGAGACTTTGTGGGAGCCTAGCCGCGTACGGAACCCCGAAAACCAAGCACCGCCTTCAGGCTTTCTAAGGGCGTAAATTTTTGATTTCACTCTTCACTGCCTATCACAGAATGACCCTATTTTGGAAAGTAGACACCCCAAGCTATTTGCTGAGAGGTATAGTGAGTATTTTGCAGACCTCACTTTTTGTCACAAAGTTTTGAAAATTGAAAAAAGAAAAAAAAAAATTTTTTTCTTGTCCGTCTTCATTTTTAAAAATTTTTCACCATGCCTCTCAGCAAATATCTTGGGGTGTCTACTTTCCAAAATTGGGTCATTTGGGGTTTTTTTTTGCCACCTGGGCATTCCATTGCCTCCGAAACTGTGATAGGCAGTGAAGAGTGAAATCAAAAATTTACACCCTTAGAAATCCTGAAGGCGGTAATTGGTTTTCGGGGCCCCATACGTGGTTAGGCTCCCAAAAAGTCCCACACATGTGGTATCCCCATACTCAGGAGAAGCAGCTAAATGTATTTTGGGGTGCAATTCCACATATGCCCATGGCCTGTGTGAGCAATATATCATTTAGTGACAACTTTGTGCAAAAAAAAAAAAAAGTGTCACTTTCCCGCAACTTGTGTCAAAATATAAAATATTCCATGGAGTCAACATGCCTCTCAGCAAATAGCTTGGGGTGTCTACTTTCCAAAATGGGGTCATTTGGGGAGGTTTTGTGCCATCTGGGCATTTTATGGCCTTCAAAACTGTGATAGGTAGTGAGGAGTGAAATCAAAAATTTACGCCCTTAGAAATCCTGAAGGCGGTGATTGGTTTTCGGGGCCCCGTACGCGGCTAGGCTCCCAAAAAGTCCCACACATGTGGTATCCCCGTACTCAGGAGAAGCAACCAAATGTATTTTGGGGTGCAATTCCACATATGCCCATGGCCTGTGTGAGCAAATTTATCATTTATTGACAACTTTTTGTAATTTTATTTTTTTTGTCATTATTCAATCACTTGGGACAAAAAAATTAATATTCAATGGGCTCAATATGCCTCTTAGCAATTTCCTTGGGGTGTCTACTTTCCAAAATGGGGTCATTTGGGGGGGAGGTTGTACTGCCCTGCCATTTTAGCACCTCAAGAAATGACATAGGCAGCCATAAACTAAAAGCTGTGTAAATTCCAGAAAATGTACCCTAGTTTGTAGACGCTATAACTTTTGTGCAAACCAATAAATATATGCTTATTGACATTTTTTTTTTACCAAAGACATGTGGCCGAATACATTTTGGCCTAAATGTATGACTAAAATTGAGTTTATTGGATTTTTTTTATAACAAAAAGTAGAAAATGACATTTTTTTTCGAAATTTTCGGTCTTTTTCTGTTTATAGGGCAAAAAATAAAAACCGCAGAGGTGATCAAATAACATCAAAAGAAAGCTCTATTTGTGGGAAGAAAAGGACGCAAATTTAGTTTGGGTACAGCATTGCATGACCGCGCAATTAGCAGTTAAATTGACGCAGTGCCAAATTGTAAAAAGTGCTCTGGTCAGGAAGAGGGTAAATGCTTCCGGGGCTGAAGTGGTTAAATTACAGTTCATAATAATATCAGATGCAATTCTAGGACAATCAAAATTCCTTTTATATAACTGCAATAACCATTAGTGGGCAGATGAGAAAGGGACAGTCATCGCTCAAATTTGAAACCAACCAATCATGAGATGGTAAACATGAGGGCGAAGGTACAAATTCAAAACAAAAGTACTCCACCCATAGAAGAGAGACACACATTATTCTCAGGACGGAACCACACACCCACTTGCTGATACACTTCCTGGACGATTAAGAAGCCTGCTGCCAGTTGACCACTCCGCATATCGCTGGACTTTGCTGCTCGAACTAACCAATTATACTTTCAATACTCTGAACATCTTCCCTTTCAAAGCAGTGGTGAGATACAGACTATATAAATCAACCTTTTGTAGTGCTGGTAGATTTGCAATCTACCGCAGATTAGGTAAATTTAGTAAATTGTGTGTTAGGAAGGTTAAAAGTTTGCCTCTGTTCCAACTTGGCTGACGTTGTGTGTGCTTCCGTGCTGACCGGTGGGTGTCGCTGTTACCATTAGTCAGTGTTGGAAGGGCAACGTGTCGAAGTGTATAGATGCTCCTCTGTCTCGGAGACAAGCTCGGTGGTCCTCCGAGTTGCATTCTGGGAAGGGGGTATTTATGGGACAGACGCTATGTTCTAAGGTCGTTTTGCAGCCACCTACTGGCCCTCCTGGCCAACAGGTATGCATTAAGGAGCTACCTCGCGGTCTTCCCAACGGGAGGCCCACAATGCTACGGCGCAGGGGTGGGTCCAGAGGCTTGTCTGGGGCCTACCACCGCGGCCGAGGAATGGTCCTGAGCTGTCGGTCCTGTGTGACGAAGCTGGACAGCAGAGGAGATCCCAGGGGAGGACCCGTCTTGGAGAGATCAGGCAGCGTGCTGGTCTATAGAGGAGCCTGGTGACTCGGTTATAGGACGTATCCAAAAGAAGTAATTATACAGCATAGTGTCGCCGGTTCAGCTTAAAGGTTCAGGCACTGTGACTGACTGTTCATTCATATTGTTATTAAGTTATTAATTAATTGCCATAATCGGCTGGAGGCACTGTATCAGCTTTATTTAAAATTCAGGCACCACCCTTTTATTTATAATTTACCATTCGCCAAGCTACTTCTTTTTATTTAATAAAATATTCCCCGTATTTATTATCATTGCAATTTTATACTACACATTCACTACATAAAATTGTCAGGCACTGTTGAGAGATCTTGTAGGAAAATCTTACCATATTACAAAACATACTGGTGATTGTATATTCATGGCAGGAAGAGATAACAGATCAAGTTAATCTAGAAACAGCCCGGATGGTGATACCGCCGCAGCTGTAGCTACCTCAAACCCAAAAGATGCTACTGAACCTCAGGAAAACTTACGTAGATTTCTTGACTATGGTGTAATCGAATACATTCGTAAAAGATTAGACCTAGGAAGCAGTCTAGAGAGGTTTATCAAAGAGGAGAAGGAGCAGGTCCAGAAGTTGAGTGATGATTTTTTTTTTATTGAAGGTGGCTGGGTTTACAAACTGATTATGGCCTTTGCTAGTACAAGGGACTCAAAAAGTCAAGACCATCTCATTCTGGAGTCTTGGCTGACTTTGTGGTTCTTGTGTACTGAAGTTGCCAAGCAGATGCGAGCCTTAAAGAAAGAATTGTTGAAAACCCGCTCCACCTTAATAAACAAAAAAACAGGAGATAGGGTCCCTGTCAGACAAGCTCAATCAGGCTGAGATTAGACTCAGACAATCTAGAGAAAGTCAGGAAGAATTAGTTGGCCAGATCCAAATGGCTAAGGCCGTATATGAAGAGAAATATCAAGAATTTAAACAAGAAATAGAATATTATAGGTAAGAGAGAAAAAGCCCCATTGAAGCAAACTCTGCTTCTGGGGATAAAAAGATTAAATCAGAGATTGATATACTCAGATCAGAGCAGAAAGCAATGGAGGAACGGATAGAGAAATTAATGTCCCAGTTAAATCATGAATCCATGAGCTGAGGTCGCTTAGAGGAACAAGAAATGGAAGGACAGAAATATTGATATCACCGAGAGATACAGACAAGTCACAGTAAGGTAGGGTCAGAATATAGGTTGCCCCCTAAGCAATATTGATATCACCGAGAGATACAGACAAGTCACAGTAAGGTAGGGTCAGAATATAGGTTGCCCCCTAAGCTTCAAAGATACTCCCCAGAGTGTACAGAGCAGGAAGTAGATAGGGCTTCATATGAGCAGAAAAGGAAGTACAGGGTCTCAGTTAAAAGGTATGACACCCAAAAAACTATCAAATTCTTAAAAGAAACTGTTCCCGTTTTTTCTAAGAAAGGGTCTCCAACCATCACTGACCATCTAGGAACATACAAAGGTACCTTAAAAATCGTAGGCATTAAGGACGAATGTACCAAAATTGAGTTAATACCATGGGTATTTGAAGAAAAATTGAGCACAATTCTTTGATTTATTACAGGCCCTGTATGGTCAGTCATGGAAAGAGATTAAACACAGGTGTCAAATGGAGTTTGGACCCTATAAAACCATCACCCTCACCAAGGCTGCAGTCTACAATTTAAAATGTAGTCCTAATCAGTCTTACAGAATTTCTGGCCGTACTGAAAAATGCTTACTTTCTGCCTGAAAAGTAGGGATGAGCTTCGAGTTCGAGTCAAACTCATGTTCGACTCGAACATCGGCTGTTCGCCAGTTCGCCGAACAGCGAATAATTTGGGGTGTTCGCAGCAAATTCGAAAGCCGCAGAACACCCTTTAAAAGTCTATGGGAGAAATCAAAAGTGCCAATTTTAAAGGCTTATATGCATGGTATTGTCATAAAAAGTGTTTGGGGACCTGGGTCCTGCCCCAGGGGACATGGATCAATGCAAAAAAAAGTTTTAAAAATGCAGTTTTTTCGGGAGCAGTGATTTTAATAATGCTTAAAGTGAAACAATAAAAGTGTAATATTCCTTTAAATTTCGTACCTGCTGGTGTCTATAGTATGCCTGTAAAGGGGTGCATGTTTCCCGTGTTTAGAACAGTCTGACAGCAAAATGACATTTCAAAGGAAAAAAAGTCATTTAAAACTACTCGCAGCTATTAATGAATTGCCGGTCCGACAATACACATAAAAGTTCATTGATATGAAGATGGCCACTGCCCTCTAGAGCTCCGCTCCACCACAGCCCTTTGATGGCCGCCGGAGCCCGCTAAACGCACCTACGATCCTGTCACCGGGTGGATCGGGTAGGGGAGACAGCAGGGATTCATCTGATGTCCACGGCACAAGCGAGGAGGAACCTGAGCGAACGAATGGCCGCGGCGGCCGCTCCCCTCAGCTATTCCAAGATGGCGGCCAGAGGCCTACACAGCGCGGATGATACTAAGGCATCCATTGCGGATCAGGACCTGCCACCTCCACAGTCACCAGGTATCTCCTCTCCCCCCCGGGAAAGGGCTGCCTCCCCTGCCTCCACAGAGTCCCTGCTAAACAGACTGCATGACGGTCTCCCCTCCACACCCATGCTTGACCCACACACAGGCATGCTTCTGTCAGTGAGTGAGGAAATGGCTGCCATCCCATCTCCAAATGATTTCCCCTCCATGATGACAGCATTCTCTCTTCTGCTCTCCAAAAGCTTAGCAGCAAACGCAGCCCAAATTACATCATCCATCCATGCTGACCTGCAGCAAATAGGATTGAGAATGGACACAATAGAAAGGAAAGCTGATCAATCAGTTGCAAGGATTAACCAGAATTCAGCCAGAATTCAGGATGCCCAGGACCAGCTAGAGGCGGCATTAGCAAAGATCGATGACCTTGAGAACAGGTCCAGACGTTATAACTTTAGACTCAGGGGGCTCCCTGAGTCTGAAAAGGACGTACACGCTGCTGTAAAATCGCTGCTTCAGACTCTCATCCCAGTTATTCCTGAACACCGTCTGGAATTAGATAGGGCACACAGAGCTCTACAACCCCCCCGCTCAGATGGTCTCCCTAGAGACATCATAGTGAAACCACATTTTTATTCGGTGAAGGAAAAAATCTAGGCTATCTGACAATCTAATGCTACTTGGCCATAAAATTCAGGTGTTTGCGGATTTATCGCCATACACAGTACAGAAGAGGCGTGTACTGAAACCGCTCCTGCAGATTCTGATGGAAAAAGAAATCACATATCGGTGGTCCTTTCCTCTCCGTTTGAACTTCACCTACAGAAATAAGAGCTATGCCTTCTCATCATTCGCGGAAGGGGAATGCCTGTTTCTACACCTGGGTCTAATTCTGCAGGAACCCCCCAGCTCCAAGTCAACCAAGGGACCCTCATCATGCTCTAAAAGGCCCCCACCAGCTAGTCCGCTGCAACCCACCTGGCTTCAATCAAGCCACAAGCGATCCAAAGAAAATGCTCCGATATGATTCTCTGGTTGTGTTCCTCACCTTTTCTACTGTTTGGAGACTTTCCATTATTCCCCTCAGTCTGGTCACAGATGTCCCTTAGGACTTCCGGGACTTGCCTCTCACTAGTGGGACCTCTTCGAATCGTGATCTTCACCAGCTATTTCCAAGAGGGCGATTTAGTCCAAGTTCACATCGAATTGGAAGTTACCTACACCCACTGGGATCGGACATTGACGGGGGGAAGGGGTGGGGGCAGTACCCCCCCTACAGTCTCATCCAGTTCTCATTCATTATATAAAATTCTAGGTTATGCATTTATGCCTCTCTAGTGCGCATAGACGCTCTAGGGTAGGACACGTAGTTTCACACATTAAGGGACTCTTAAACCCTTATGGGAGTTCTAAGAGGGTTTACTTTTATTTATATTTTTCATATCTTTTGATCCTCAGCTCTCCGGTGGTTTCTGTTTCCCCCTTCACGCGACTGGCGAGGGTCACTTCGCGGGCGGCGTGAGGGGTGAATCACATGGGACCCATTCTCCTTTGAATTTAAGCTCAGAGCTCGGGATCTCATCTAGCTTTATGCAGATCGGCTCTCCCGGGTTCCCAGCCTTATGAACTGGGGATCGGGGCACCGAACGGGCAAGACTTTTCACACTCGGTGACTCAAACATTTTTCAGTTGCTCTCCCTCTTTTATTGGGTCGTTCAGGGCATTACTCAGCATAGGCCTCCATTGGGCCTTTAGTGATAAGTTTATATTTTAGGCGTCGGGGCTGTGGTGGACCCAGCACGCCTCCAGCGGATTCCAGGTACACAGTAGGTGCACTTGGTTTCCTTTCCAGATCCCCATAGTAAGGGTTTCTGGTCCTCTCAGGTCTAGGGGGTTGAGGTGGCGAGTTTACTTCAACCCAGGGGTGGGAAAGGGTTCAAGGACCCTAAGGTTCATTGTTATCAGGGAATGTATTGGTTTGTTTTACATATACCTCTGACTAACATAATGTTTTTATCTCCCTTCTTCTCTTATTTTCTGCCTCCCTTCTCTTTACTTCCCCTTGCTCATCTGAGCTCTCCAAGGTTCCGGACGGATTCGTGTCCTCCCTCCACAGGTCCGCGTTTTTTGATTCAAAAGTTCGCCTGGCTGCTTGACTTGATATCTCTGCCCAAGAGGGGTGAGTCAAAAATTATCATTGTAGAAGCACCTCCTCTGGTTCATGGCTGACTCTCATGGTCCCTCCCTCTCCCTTAACATAATATCTCATAACACACAGGGTCTCAATTCCCCCGTCAAACGTAGGAAATTATTCCAATTATACCACACCATGCACGCAGATGTTCTACTCCTTCAGGAGACCCATTTCCCCTCTACATATAGGCCTTCCTTTCTCTACCAACGCTTTCCACAATTTTTTGTAGCTTCTGGAGAGAATAAAACTAAAGGGGTAGCTATTTGCTTTGCCAAACACATCAATATCTCACAATCAGAAGTAATAAGTGACCCCCAAGGCCGATATATTTTGGTGTCTGGTCATATAGATGGAGAACTCTACACGTTTGTTTCCTACTACTCTCCTAATAGGGGACAAAAAAACTTCTTCGAAACACTTCTACACAATTAAAACCCCACCTGCGCGGCAAGATCATTGTTGGGGGAGACTCGAACACGGCTTTTCTGTTGATAAGTCCACTGGGGATAAGCTGACTTCTAGACGCCCCTCCAAACAGAGCGTTAAAATTGCGAGGTTGCTTCATGAGGAGGGACTGATTGATATATGAAGAGAAACTAACCCACGTCAGAAAGATTATACCCACTTCTCGGCGCCGCATAATTCCTACGCCAGGATAGACCACATTTTCACACGCGCGGCCACAATCCCTCTAATCAGGAGATCTAAGATAGTAGATACCCCCTTGTCGGACCATTCGATGGTAACACTTCTCATGCAGAGGTCGGGGGGCGCAGGGGGCCCACCTCGCTGGCGCTTGCAGGAATCCCTTCTGAGTGACCCAGTGCAATGCTCCTTATTAGAAGAGGCCATCAAAGAATACTTCCAAATTAACGCGACCGGTGAGGTCTCCCCGGTAACAGTTTGGGCAGCCCACAAGTCAGTAATTAGAGGGAAATTGATCCAAATGTCCTCCAAACTTAAAGCAGAACACAGAATAGACACAATCAGACTGACAGAGGAATTCCATAAAGCATCGAAGGCCCATAAACAAAACCCCTCGCCTGAATCTTTAGTAAACTTGGATAAGGCCAGAACCCTCTTAAACCTTCAGCTGACCACAGCTGCCGAGAAGCACCTTAGGTGGACGGGGGCTAAACTTTATTCCCAAAAGGACAAAATTGTATCTAAACTGGCAGTCAAACTGAGCCCCAAAACCCGCTCTTTGGCATTTCCGAAAATTAAGGTGTCCTCGGGGAACCTGACCCAGAATCCCGAAAAGATCATAACAGCTTTCCATAAATTCTACTCAGAACTTTACAAACCGAAATTCTCCCCCACTCAAAGCATGCAGCATACTTTCTTGGACTCCCTTACACTACCTACTTTGTCACCCGAACACAGGGACCTCCTGGATAGGGATGAGCTTCGTGTTCGAGTCGAACCCATGTTCGACTCGAACATCGGCTGTTCGACCGTCCGTCGAATTGCGAACGATATGGGCCGTTCGCGCCAAATTCGTGTGGCGCGTCACGGCCCATAATTCACTGCGGCATCGCAGTGCATTGCTGGCTGATGATTGGCCAAGCATGCACTATGACCCGCATGCTTGGCCAATCACAGCGCCGTCAGTAGAGAGAGCTGTAATTGGCCAAAGCCAGGGTGGCTTTGGCCAATTATGGCTCAGGGGATTTAGTACACACCCCACACTATATAAGGCCGCCTGCACGGCGGCCCTGTGTAGTGTGTGTTCCGGTGTGCTGAGAGATAGAGAGAGAGAGAGACAGTGTCATTTGATTTGAGTTAGATAGATTAGGCAGAACAGTCAGTCAGTTAGCTGCACTTACAGTGTATTGTGTATATATATGCATCCCAGGTGTTGCATATATATATATACACTGTATTCAGTTTAGCTAGATCCGTTCCTGTTATCTTCTATCTAGACTATTTAGTGCAGTGTGTCCTGCTCACAGTGTTCAGCTAGATCCGTTCCTGCTATTTACATTCAGTGCAGTGCGTCCTGCTCACAGTGTTCAGCTAGATCCGTTCCTGCTATTTACATTCAGTGCAGTGCGTCCTGCTCACAGTGTTCAGCTAGATCCGTTCCTGCTATTTACATTCAGTGCAGTGCGTCCTGCTCACAGTGTTCAGCTAGATCCGTTCCTGCTATTTACATTCAGTGCAGTGCGTCCTGCTCACAGTGTTCAGCTAGATCCGTTCCTGCTATTTACATTCAGTGCAGTGCGTCCTGCTCACAGTGTTCAGCTAGATCCGTTCCTGCTATTTACATTCAGTGCAGTGCGTCCTGCTCACAGTGTTCAGCTAGATCCGTTCCTGCTATTTACATTCAGTGCAGTGCGTCCTGCTCACAGTGTTCAGCTAGATCCGTTCCTGCTATTTACATTCAGTGCAGTGCGTCCTGCTCACAGTGTTCAGCTAGATCCGTTCCTGCTATTTACATTCAGTGCAGTGCGTCCTGCTCACAGTGTTCAGCTAGATCCGTTCCTGCTATTTACATTCAGTGCAGTGCGTCCTGCTCACAGTGTTCAGCTAGATCCGTTCCTGCTATTTACATTCAGTGCAGTGCGTCCTGCTCACAGTGTTCAGCTAGATCCGTTCCTGCTATTTACATTCAGTGCAGTGCGTCCTGCTCACAGTGTTCAGCTAGATCCGTTCCTGCTATTTACATTCAGTGCAGTGCGTCCTGCTCACAGTGTTCAGCTAGATCCGTTCCTGCTATTTACATTCAGTGCAGTGCGTCCTGCTCACAGTGTTCAGCTAGATCCGTTCCTGCTATTTACATTCAGTGCAGTGCGTCCTGCTCACAGTGTTCAGCTAGATCCGTTCCTGCTATTTACATTCAGTGCAGTGCGTCCTGCTCACAGTGTTCAGCTAGATCCGTTCCTGCTATTTACATTCAGTGCAGTGCGTCCTGCTCACAGTGTTCAGCTAGATCCGTTCCTGTTATCTTCCTACTGACAGGCAGGCTTGTCTGGTTACAGTATATAAAGCTACCTGAAGAAAATTACAGGTGTTCTTTTTGATCCTATTAGTACCACGGTCAGGCAGCTAGACTATTTACATTTAGTACAGTGTGTCCTGCTCACAGTGTTCAGCTAGATCCGTTCCTGTTATCTTCCTACTGACAGGCAGGCTTGTCTGGTTACAGTATATAAAGCTACCTGAAGAAAATTACAGGTGTTCTATCCCAGCTTAGTGCAGCTACAGGCCATTAGTATGTCTGGAAGGCCAAGAAGGAGAGGCAGACAGTCACAAGCCAATAAGAGAGGGCAAGCAGGCTCTGTGTCTAGTGCTGGTCGTGGAGACGGTGCATCCTCATCAGCACGTGGCCATGGGACACGCTTGGCCTTTTTTTCGGCAGCTGGCCGTGTTGAGCCGCAACATGCGGAAGACTTGGTCGAGTGGATGACCAAGCCGTCCTCATCCTCCTCATCCTCTCTCACCCATGCCCAGGGTGCTTTGTCTGGCAAAGCAGCGGCCTCTTCCCTCAGCTCAATGTCATCAGTGACTCCTTCCCTAGCTCCACCATGTCCTCATGAGGATTCCCTCGAACTGTTTGACCACAGTGTTGGGTACATGCTCCAGGAGGATGCCCAGCGTTTGGAAGGCTCTGATGATGATACTGAGCTCGATGAAGGCAGTAACATGAGCACGGACAGAGGGGGTGCCCAAGAAGGACAGCAATCTGGCAGTCATGCTCCCCCTGCTGCAGCATACTGCCAGGTTTGCTCCAGTGATGAGGAGGGAGGGGATGATGAGGTCACTGACTCAACGTGGGTGCCTGATAGGAGAGAGGAGGAGGAGGAGGAGGAGGAGGCGGCACATCACCAACGAGGCAGGATGCCCTCCAGGGGCCAGCCTAAGGGCAGCACATTGACTGCATCACACCCCAAAGCTCCACATGTGCAGGGCGCTGCAGTCTCTGCGCGTTATTCAAAAAGTTCTTTGGTGTGGGCCTTTTTTGAGACGAGTGCATCAGATCGCACCGCTGCTATTTGCAACATATGTCTCAAGCGTATCTCGCGTGGCCAAAACATCTCCCGCTTGGGTACCACATGCTTGACCAGACATATGTTGACCTGCCATGCAGTTCGTTGGCAAGCGTATCTGAAAGACCCACACCAAAGAACAAAGAGGATCTCTCCTTGCTCCTCATCAGCTGAGATTTCCAACCCCACTAGACCTTCAGTCCTCTCTGAGACCTGCAGTGAGAGGAATGAAGGTGTAGAATTAGGTGTGTCACAGCCAAGTACTTGTGGGCAATCTGCTTTAGGTACACCGACGTCAGATTGTACCAGGCAAATTTCCCTGCCCCAGCTGCTGCACCGCCGAAAGAAGTTTGCTCCCAGCCATCCACATGCCCAGCGGTTGAATGCTAGCTTGGCAAAATTGCTAGCACTTCAACTGCTGCCTTTTCAGTTGGTAGACTCTGCCCCCTTCCGTGAGTTTGTGGAATGTGCGGTTCCTCAGTGGCAGGTACCCAAACGCCACTTTTTCTCACGGAAGGCGATTCCGGCTCTCTACCGGCATGTGGAAGGCAATGTCCATGCCTCGCTGGACAGGGCGGTCAGCGGTAAGGTGCATATTACCGCTGACTCATGGTCCAGCAGGCATGGACAGGGACGTTACTTAAGTTTCACGGCGCATTGGGTGACTCTGCTGGCAGCTGGGAAGGATGCAGGACAAGGTGCAGTAGTGTTGGAGGTTGTTCCGCCACCACGCCTCCAAAATGCTGATTGTGACACACCTCTCTCCTCCACCCCCTCCTCTTCTTCTTCCTCCATGGCCTCTTCCTCGGAACCAGCGGTGCTCCGTAGGCGTTCAAGGGGCTACGCAAGTACGCAGGCCAAAAGATGCCATGCGGTGCTTGAGCTGGTGTGCTTGGGGGACAGGAGCCACACTGGGGCAGAGGTTCTGTCAGCTCTGCAGGGGCAGGTTCAGAGGTGGTTGACGCCACGCCAACTTAAGGCAGGAATGGTGGTTTGCGACAATGGCACCAACCTCCTCTCTGCCCTCCGACAGGGACAACTGACCCATGTGCCCTGTTTGGCTCACGTCCTTAACTTGGTGGTGCAGCGGTTCTTGGGCAGGTACCCGGGCTTACAGGATGTCCTGAGGCAGGCCAGGAAAGTCTGTGTGCATTTCCGCCGGTCATATAATGCCAGTGCTCGGCTGACGGACCTCCAAAAGGAGTTTAACCTGCCCAAGAACCGCCTAATCTGTGACATGCCCACCAGGTGGAACTCGACGTTGGCCATGCTGCAGCGGCTGCACACGCAGCAGAGGGCCATCAATGAGTACCTGTGCGACTATGGCACCAGGACAGGGTCAGGGGACCTTGGTTTTTTTTCCCCACGCCAGTGGGCCATGATCAGGGATGCATGCACTGTCCTGTCACCATTCGAGGAGGCCACGAGGATGGTGAGCACTGACAGTGCATGCATCAGTGACACTATCCCCCTTGTCCACCTGTTGGAGCACACGCTGCGTGGAATAATGGACAGGGCACTTGAGGCAGAACAGAGGCAGGAAGAGGAGGACTTCCTTAGCTCTCAAGGCCCCCTTTATCCAGACAGTGTTCCTGCGTGCCCGCCGATCACACAGGAAGAGGACGAGGAGGAGGAGGAGGAGGAGGAGGAAGATTGTGTCAGTATGGAGGTGGAGCCTGGCACTCAGCATCAGCAGTCTTTAAGGGATCAGTCCCAAGGAACACATGGACTTGTACGTGGCTGGGAGGAGGTGGCTGCGGACGTTGTTGTCCTTAGTGACCCAGAGGACTCCGGACCGAATGCCTCAGCAAACCTACGCTGCATGGCCTCCCTGATCCTGCAAAGCCTGCGTAAGGATCCTCGTATTCGTGGTATCAAGGAGAAGGACCAATACTGGCTGGCAACCCTCCTTGATCCACGTTACAAGGGTAAGGTTGCGGACCTTATCTTGCCATCGCAGAGGGAGCAGAGGATGAAACATCTTCGGGAGGCCTTGCAGAAAGGTCTGTGCAACGCGTTCCCAGAGACTGGGAGGTTACAAACTCCTGTTTCTGGACAACGTGTTGCTGAGGCTTCGGTCAGTCAAAGAAGGAGCGGTGGAGAAGGTGGCCGTCTGACCGATGCGTTCAGACAATTTTATGGTCCGCAGCCCCAAGGTATGATCGGTTCCAGCAACCATCGCCAGCGTCTGTTTTACATGGTGCAGGAATACCTAGGGGCAAGATCAGACTTGGACACCTTTCCCACCGAAAATCCTCTGGGTTACTGGGTCTTGAGGATGGATCACTGGCCAGAGCTTGCACAGTATGCAATTGAGCTACTGGCCTGTCCTGCATCCAGCGTTCTTTCGGAACGTACATTCAGTGCTGCTGGAGGCGTGGTAACCGATCACAGGGTGCGTCTGTCCACTGACTCGGTCGATCGGCTGACCTTCATAAAAATGAATCAGTCTTGGATCACCACCAGCTACCAAGCACCTGATGCTGATGTAACTGAATAATTTTTTTCAGATCCCTTCAAAGACTGCCTATGTTGATGCTGAGTGATTATCCCTGAGTAATTATCCTCTTCCTCCTCAATCATCACGCTGATAGCTTGTAAGAACATTTTTGGTTCTGGGCGCCACCACCAGTGCCTAAGGCACAATTTTTCAGCCCCTGTATAACAGGGGCGTGTAATTACAATTTTTGATGTAATACTTTGCAGCACGGCTCGTTCCTGCATTCCAACTAGAGTGTCTGTGAGGGGTTGCAGTGTTGTGGCACCAGCACCAGTGCCTAAGGCCCAATTTTTCTGCCCCTGTCTAACAGGGGCGTGTAATTACAATTTTTGATGCAATACTTTGCAGCAGTGCTCGTTCCTGCGTTCCAACTAGAGTGTCTGTGAGGGGTTGCAGTGTTGTGGCACCAGCACCAGTGCCTAAGGCCCAATTTTTCTGCCCCTGTCTAACAGGGGCGTGTAATTACAATTTTTGATGCAATACTTTGCAGCAGTGCTCGTTCCTGCGTTCCAACTAGAGTGTCTGTGAGGGGTTGCAGTGTTGTGGCACCAGCACCAGTGCCTAAGGCCCAATTTTTCTGCCCCTGTCTAACAGGGGCGTGTAATTACAATTTTTGATGCAATACTTTGCAGCAGTGCTCGTTCCTGCGTTCCAACTAGAGTGTCTGTGAGGGGTTGCAGTGTTGTGGCACCAGCACCAGTGCCTAAGGCCCAATTTTTCTGCCCCTGTCTAACAGGGGCGTGTAATTACAATTTTTGATGCAATACTTTGCAGCAGTGCTCGTTCCTGCGTTCCAACTAGAGTGTCTGTGAGGGGTTGCAGTGTTGTGGCACCAGCACCAGTGCCTAAGGCCTAATTTTTCAGCTCCTGTTCAACAGGGGCATGTAATTACAATTCTTGATCTAATATTTCACAGCAGGGCCCTGTGAGGGCTTACAGTGTTTTGGCCACAGCAACACCTAAGGCCCAAATTTCTGCTGAGTATATAGGGCAGGACCCTACTTTCAAACATCTAACTTACAAACGACTCCTACTTGCAAACGGAAGGAGACAACAGGAAGTGAGATGAAATCTACCCATAGGAAGGGAAATTCTCTCATGTAAGAGTTAATATGGGAAAACAATTTCTCCTTTCCACTGATGCTTTCCAATCCTTGTTCCACAAAAAAACCCAAATTTTCAAAAAACATTTTTCATTGGGACAAAAAAGTGAGGTGAAATCTTCTGAAGAGGAGGAAAGACGCAAAACAAATGTCACAGGGGTGATAACCCTTCCCTATGTTTTCCAAAAAGCTTAGAAAAGATTTTTTGGCTGGAGCTAAACACATTAAAAATGTTCAAAATTACAAAGAGATTCTACTTAACAACAAACCTACAGTCCCTGTCTTGTTTGCACCGCCTGTATACTGCTGTTCAGAGTATATAGGGACCTTTCCTTATTTTAATTTGGGTGCGGGGTTCCCCTTAATATCCATACAAGACCCAAAGGGCCTGGTAATGGACTGGGGGGTACCCATGCCGTTTGTCTCACTGATTTTCATCCATATTGCCAGGACCCGACATGACATTAAACCCGCAAGCAGTTTTAAATGAGATTTTTTCCTTTAAAAATGACATTTGGTGCAGGGACTGTTCTAAACATGGGAAACACGCGTCACTTTACAGGCATACTATAGACACCCCCCAGGTACGATATTTAAAGGAATATTTCACTTTTTTTTTTTTACTTTAAGCATCATTAAAATCACTGCTCCCGAAAAAACGGCCGTTTTTAAAAGTTTTTTTTGCATTGATACATGTCCCCTGGGGTAGGACCCGGGTCCCCAAACCCTTTTTAGGACAATACCATGCAAATTAGCCTTTAAAATGAGCACTTTTGATTTCGAACGTTCGAGTCCCATAGACGTCAATGGGGTTCTAACGTTCGTGCGAACTTGCGGTCCGTTCGCGGGTTCTGGTGCGAACCGAACCGGGGGGTGTTCGGCTCATCCCTACTCCTGGAGGCTCCCTTCTCTAATCAGGAAATATTAGACACAATTAAATCATTAAAGGTAGGCTCCTCGCCAGGTCCTGATGGTTTTTCAAATGGTTACTATAAGAAGTTTGGCGCATCTCTAGCTCCCCATCTGACGAAACTCTTTAATACACTTCGGGAGGGTACTCTTCTTGATGCTGACCTCAACTCAGCGTACATTTCAGTTATACCAAAACCAGGCAAGGACCCCAGTGAGGTGGGCAACTATCGGCCCATCTCGCTAATAAACAATGACATCAAAATTATGACTAAGATACTTGCAAATAGAATAGCGAACTTCATACCACTATATATACATGGGGATCAGGTTTATCCCCGGAAGACAGGGCCCTGACCAGATCCGACGCTCCATAGATATTATCTCACTTCTGCGGTCGCAGTGGGACGGGGGACCACCCCAGAAGGGCTTTCTTCTATCGATTGATTTAAACAAAGCCTTTGATTTGGTGGACTGGGCTTATCTGTCTGGTATCCTATGGAGATGGGGTTTTGGCGCTCATTTTCTGAACTTAATCAATTCACTTTACTCTAATCCTTCAGCACAAGTAAGACTGATGGGCAGATACTCATCATCTTTTAATATCAAAAGGGGTACCAGAGGGGGCATGGCCAACCGGAGCAGAAGATGGACGCTTGATTGCATAGCTCAGCAGCCAGGGGACACAATCCAGCGCAATCGGCCCACACCACGACTCCATCCGCACCCATCCTCGCTCCAGGCATTCAGGAGACAAAGATGCAGCCATCCAGGAAAAGATTTACGGAGCACAAGCCCCAAAAACTGACGGAATTCGCTTACAAGCCGGCGGGCTGGGATTCCCAAGATGGCGCCGCCCAGGCCGCGCCGCCCGAATCGTACACGGACCTCCCGGATGACATCCAGGACACACAGCACTCCACAGGTACGAATCCTGACAAGTACCAAGCCCCAGAGTGTGACCCTCTCCCCAGCAGCCCAGCAAAAGCTCGGATGAGGCTAGATACACTGACGCTGCACACACAGCGCCAGCTAACTGAGGCCCAGGCTCCCATCCCCTTCTCCATAGACCAGGCCCTGCACTCCTCCATGGCCTCCTTCCCCACATCAGGGCAGCCAGTCATGGACACAACTCTGAAGGACTTGCTTCTATCCCTGCAGTCCTCCCTCATGAATGATCTTTTATCCATGTTTCACAGAGTCACCTCTAACATTCACAAGCTAGATGACAGAATGACTAATGCTGAGAGGGGAATACAGGCCTGCACTTCCACAGTAAATGAAGTGATTGATTCTTATGACACTGTTAAGGAAGAACAGGCATGGATGCGCGCCAAAATGGCGGATTTAGAAGACAGGTCACGCAGGAACAACATTAAACTGAGGGGAGTCCCAGAGTCCATACTCCCCGTGGACCTACCGCGTTACGCGAAAGAATTGATACACCTAGTGATACCTGAAGCCTCCCCACGAGACGCCATCATTGACAGGATACACAGAATCGCCAAACCGTCCCACCTGGCAGCCTCAGTACCTAGAGATGTACTGATGAGGGTTCACTTCTATCAAACCAAAGAAAAGCTCCTTATGGGCCTTAGAGCTAAATCTCCACTACCTGGCCCCTATACTGGGATACAACTTTTCCCTGACCTGTCCAAGTACACCCTCCAACTGCGACGTCAACTGAACCCGATAACCAAAGGTCTGCAGAACCATAAGGTACCATACAAATGGCGCCACCCAGCTACCATCCTTGTTGTCCACAATGGTCAGACACACGCAATAGGAGACCTGGACAAAGGCCTAAAACTCCTCCACTCCTGGAGCATAATCCCTGACATGGCTGTCTCTGCCCCACAAACCAACGGTGCCATACCACCTCGTAGACAACAAACTCACCATCTCACCTGAGGATGCTCACATCTCCGCTACAATGGCCGACAACTCATTCCACAGTTCCCCTGAGCTCTGACAGCCTGTTACCTTAACTCTCTACCTCCGGTGATACTGACTCTGTTTACCCCCACGTAGAGGATTCAACGGTGTCAAACACCCCCTCTAATCTTCGCTTTAGCCGAAATATACAGCAATATCATATACATCAACAGCGAATCAAAATCCAAGTTTTTTGTTTTTTTTTTCCACTAGTTTCCACACTCTATACCAGTGATCTGTTAATGCATTTCTCTATTGGTTACTGACATATTGCTCTATCCGCAGCACTCTAGTCCACTTCTATTTCAGACCCTTGGATTGCCACCGGCACACCACTGCGCTCTAACTCCAAGACTCATCAGCAGCCAGAAGTAACAGCACCCCACTACCGGTACCTCAACACATCTGCACTCGGACTTCCACCTCCAGATCAACGTAGCTGACCCCCATCTACCACCAGACTCACCCGCCAGCAACGAACCGTAAGTGTTGCACTCAACACCCAACATCCCCACAGCCGAAAAATGCCATTCACTATACTGTCATTAAATGCCAACGGCCTTAATCATCCTGCCAAGAGACACTCACTATGGAGATCCGCTACAGATCTTCACAGTGACATCCTTTGCGCCCAGGAAACACACCTGCTTGCCAATGATACATCCCTATGCAAGAACAACCGCTTTCCCCATATGTTCCACGCCACCCATTCAACTAAAACCAGAGGGGTCATGATCGCAATCAGAGACTCACTAGACTTCCAACTTCTAGATATCGAAAAGGACCCCGAAGGTCGTTTTATCATACTTGCCTGCAAAGTCAACAAAGTAACCTACACCATAATCAACATCTATGCCCCAAATTCTTGCCAAACGAAATTCCTTCACAGAGTCCTACGTGAAGCCAAACACATTCAAAAAGGACACCTAATACTCTGTGGAGACTTTAATCTCGTCCCTGAATTATCCATCGACTCTACATCGTCAGCAACTAGAAGAGACTCACCTCTGAAAAGATTTATCTCCTCCCAAGACCTCTACGACGTTTGGCGCTGTTATCATGGCTCCGAACGGGACTACACTTTTTTTTCCTCCAGGCACCGCTCATATTCAAGAATAGACCTGTTCTTAACCGACAAGTTTGTTCTACAAAATATATCTTTTTTTTTATCTTAAATAGTCTTTATTAACAATTCTTAATTTTACATACACCATATTAAAACATCCACGAATTCATGTAGACATACTCCGCTAGTAAGGGGGCCGTATATCCCTCATCCGTTCCTCCCCATTCCCATAACATCTACATATCCTATCCAACAGGTAAGCTTCATACGGTACATTAAGGCGACAGGAAGCTATTTTCCCCCAGCCCTCCCTCCTTTCCCTTACTCTCCTCCCACCCTGAGCCAGATCCTTCCTTTATTCCTGACACCCTATGCTTACTAACCAAGGGTTCCACATCCTTTCAAATTTTTTAAGATTCCCTCTTCTAATATATAGGGCTCTATCCTTCCATATTACGTCATTTACTATTTTAACCCACTCGTCAACTGCCGGGGGAAGGGCTGTTTGCCATCTTTGCATAATAAGCTTCCGGGCCTGGTAAAGGCATCTCAAAACTGCTATTTTAGCCGCTGCCTCCTCCAAGCTCCATGCCCTATAACCAAGAATGCAAAATCTGATGTCTGTCTCCAAAGAGATCCCCCACTTGCCTCCAATAGAGCCCACAACCCCCAGCCAGTAACGTACTAGTTTGGGGCACCTCCATACCATGTGTATCAAATCGCCCTCCTCCCTACACCTAGGACATTTGGCGTCAGGTCTTGCACCAGAACGGAATAATTTTTTTGGGGTATAGTATGCTCTATGTAGCAACATTAAATGAGAAAGTCTCTGTGCAGGTGAAACTGAAACCTCCTGTCCTACCTCCAGTATTTCCCTCCATTGTGTATCTGTTAACTTTCCCACATCCTTCTCCCACCCCTCCCTGCAGCCAAGATGCTCTGATCTAACAATAGTTTCCTTGCACAGTTGTGCATATATTCCGGAAATAAAACCCTTTATCTTCCCAGGTTTAATCACTCTCTGAAGCAGTGCAGCATCTGTCCAAACTGGGGGACCTACCCTGAATTGTACCTCCAAAGCCGCTCTCATTTGTAAATACCTGAAGAATGTTTGTCTTGGAATGCTATATTCCTTTTGAAGATCCTCAAAAGTTTTTAATACGTTCCCTCTGTACAACTGGGATAGTCTATTTATACCCCACCTCGCCCATTCCTTAAATTCCCCGATAGCCACTATCTCCTGTAGGTTCCTGTTATGCCAGAGGGGAGCGTATTCTGTAAACCCAACATATCCCATTAAGGTCTTTATTACCTTCCAAACTTTTATTTTTAACTTGGTTGTGGGACCGCTACCAGCTAGTGAGTCTGCCTCCAATGCCTCCACTACGGTTTTATGGGGTGCCTCCAGAGTTAACAAACCTCGGTCAGCACTTCCACCCCCTATATGCTGCAACTGTGCTGCCAGAAAATAGCACCTCGGGTGCGGGAGGGCCATTCCTCCTTCTTTAACTGGTAACTGTAGGTTCTGAAGGCTGATCCTGGCCTTCCCCCTCCTCCATAACAGCTCCCTAAATAGCGAATCAATCTTTTTAAACCACTTTTTATTCACCCACACCAGTGAATTGTGTAACAAATACAGCAATTGAGGCAACCAAACCATCTTAATTAGGTTGCCCCTCCCTGCTACAGACAGAGGCAGCCGGTTCCAGATATCTATTTTACACTTAAACTTACCCAGTAGTGGATCTAGGTTATCTGCAATATACTGATTGGGATCTTTTGACATATTTATGCCCAAATAACGAATCATTGAAACTACTTTCAAGTGTGGAGTTCCCGACAAGACCGGACCATTAAGGGTGTCTAATGGCAATAGTGCAGACTTCCTCCAATTCACCACCAGTCCTGACAGATTGCCAAACCTCTCCATTATATCCATTACCTGCCTAAGAGAGCCTCCCGTATCTCCAAGAAACAATAGGACGTCGTCGGCATACAGGGCAATCCTCTCCTCTCCTATTCTTCTTACGAACCCCTCAATCTTTGAGCTGGACCTAATATGAATTGCTAATGGCTCCATAGCGAGGGCAAAAAGCAGGGGGGACAGGGGGCACCCCTGTCTTGTCCCCCTCTCTAAGCGTATTTTCCCTGAGAATTCTTTATTAACCCTAACCCTCGCACTTGGGCCCCTATATAGTATTTTTATCCACTTTCTAAAGACAGCACCCAAGCCAAACTCCTCCAGCACCCGCCAGAGATAGGGCCACTCCAAACTGTCAAAGGCCTTAGTTATGTCCAGGGACACTACTGCTCTTGATCCCATATTCTCTGTCGGGGTCTGGAGATTCATATATACCCTCCTGATGTTCATGCTCGTGGTCCTATGGGAAATAAATCCCGTTTGATCCACGTGGATAATTTTATGCATAATTTTGTTAAGCCTAGCAGCCAACACCCTTGCCAGGATCTTGGCGTCTGTACACAACAGAGATATAGGCCTGTATGCCGACGGTTCCAATGGGTCACCCCCTTCTTTATGAAGCAAGATAATATTTGTTTCGGTCATAGAAACAGGCAAACACCCTCCCTGTAGAGCCCAATTCAGTGTTTTCAGCAATTCTGGCAGGAGGATCTTCCCATATTGCTTGTAAGTCTCTACCGGAAGACCATCCGGCCCCGGAGATTTTTGGTTTGCCATTCCATTTACAGCTTGTTGTAGTTCAGCTAGTGTAATTGGCGCATCTATACCCTCTCTATCTTCTTCAGTAACCATGGGGACCCGTATATCCTTAAAAAAGTTTTCCATGTCCTCCTCCCCAACAATCCCCTGCGACCTATACAGGTTTTCATAATACTTCTCAAATGTGTCCATAATTTCTAGACTCTGAGAGGATATCTCACCATTTGGAGTCCTAATTGCCGGGATCGTCAAGGAGGAGGAGTTGGTTTTTACCAAGTAGGCCAACATACGTCCCACACTTTCTCCTTCCCCAAAGGTCCGTTGTTTCTGGAAAAGTTGCTTATTTTCACCCCTCTTCAGGACTGCTGTTCTATAGGCCTCCTGTTTATCCTCCCACAGTTTCTGCTTCTCTGGTGTAGGACCCTCTATAAATTGCTTCTCTGCCAACTCCAGTTCCCTCCTGATTCCTTCCTCCCACTCCCTTGCCCTCCTCTTGACTCCTGCCACCCCCTGGATCAGAATGCCCCTAAGGAATGCCTTCAATGTGTCCCATTGTACACCTGCTGTAGTTGAACCCTCATTGAATTTTAGAAAATCTTCTAACTTTATTATTATCCTCTCTGGTTCCCCCATTAACTCCAACCAATATGGGCTTAACTTTCAAAACCCTCTAGCCTCCCTGTCCCCTATACCCACTGAGGCCACCATCAGGGAGTGATCCGAGACCCCTCTCGGAAAGTATACTACATCCTTTATTATTGGTACTGCCTCCGCGTTCCCCAGGGTCATATCAATCCTGGAGAAGGTGGAGTGGGAGGCAGAGAAGCAGGAGTATTGCCTTACTCCAGGATTCCGGGCCCTCCAAATATCCAACAGGCCTGCCTCCTCTAGGAATTGACCCAACCGGCCCCCTGCTACACTGTTTGCTTGGACTCTCGGTGGAAATCTGTCCAGCTCTCTATTCAACACTTCATTAAAATCCCCTAACACTATCACCGGGGTGTCTGTTTTATCCAACATAAACTCCATTAGGCTGTACAACACTTCCAACTTAAAAGGTGGGGGGATATAGATGTTAGCAATGACATACATTCTATTTTCAATAGAACAGTATAAAAAAACATAACGACCCAAACTATCTATCCTGGTCTGCCTACAGGAGAACATCATACTTCTTGTTACCAATATACTCACCCCCCTAGAGTAGGAGGAGTAAACTGAGTGGTATTGGGCCTGAAACCTCCTACTTGGGAGACATTTCATCGTATCCTTTGTCAAGTGTGTCTCCTGTAGGCAGACCAAACCCACCCCCCTTATCTCCAGCAGCGAAAAAATGGCGGCCCTCTTATTTGGGTTCCCCATCCCCCGTACATTCCAGGAGCCAATTTTAAGAACCTTAGACTGCATCAAACGAGCGACAGGCAAGAATTGGCCCCTAGGAAACCAAAGACAATGGGCGCCTTAAACTTGGTATATTGCCATGTGCCGAAAAATAACACCTCCTTACCCATTATAACTCCCAAAAAACCCGTAGGGTAGCTAAAATGAGACCCCTCTGTTAATACCGTGCTGTGCACTATGTATAAAAAGAAAAAAAAAAAAAGAAAGAAGAGAAAGAGTTCCCTTAGTTACCCTCTGTGCTTTAAGGCCCATAGGGCTTCCTTACTATTATTTTCCTTTCTAGTGAACATTCTAGGTGTCCCCCTTTTTTTTTCCATGCTCCTATTCATAGTGTTTGTATTTACCACACATGTGCTTAATCCTACATCTCCCTCCCCCCCTTTCCCCCAACTACCCCCCCAAGTGCTAAGTGCATTTTAATTCCTCTTTGACATAAATTTGCAACCCCCCTTCCTAAAGTCCGCGAAAAATGAAACTTTTGCTCCGTTGTAAAGAATAAGCCCCTTCTCTCTGGCTCTACGTAATAAAATTATCTTGTCACAGTGGTTCAGAAATTTCATTAATAAGGACCTGGGGCGCCCTCCAGGGAGCGGAGCCCTGAAGGGGACCTGGTGGGCTCTCTCAATCGCAAACTGTGAAGAAAATGCATCTCTTCCAAATATTTCTGTAAGCCATCCTTCCAAAAAGGCAATAGGACTATGCCCCTCACATCTCTCTGGGAGACCCACTATTCTTATATTGTCCCTTCTCAGGCGGTTTTCCATTTCATCTATTTTTTTCATTAATTCTACCCAGTTGCTCCTTCATGGATTTAACATCTTGCTGTAGGAGAAAAACATCATCCTCCATTTGGCTCACTCTTCCCTCTAAGCCGGTTATCCTGTCTACTGCCTTTTGCAACTCCTGCTTTATTAGTAACAGTTCATCTTTAACCTCTTTAATTTGGCAGCTTAACCCCTCCACTGATGCTTTCACACGAATTAATTGCTTATAATACTTCCCTCAGGGTAGGTTCTATCTCTGTAACGGAGACGGTAGTTGGTAGTGGTAAATGAGCTTTTCCCCCTGCCCCTGTGCCTTTATTAACATTCGGGTTTTTATGCCCTGCTCCAGCTGGGGTTGATTATGCCTGCCCCTGACTTTTCCTATCCCCGGTGGTCTTAAGTTGCGGTACTTGCCCGTTTTTGGTGGGGGTCTGTTCAGGGGTATGTGCGAACCTCTCCAGTTTTGCTGCTGCTGCTGCCGCCTGGTTCCCCTTCTCCTTTGCTGACCGCAATGACTGGGGCCCCAAATTCTCCATATTAACTGGCTCCTCCCCTCTCCTCCTTGACATTGCCATTGTCAACTTTATATACCCAAATACCCAATGCCACCAGGGGAAAACGAATAGAGTAAAAGGGGAGCCAGGGAATAGCAAAAGGGTTGGCCGGGATTACACAGGCAAGTACTGTCCCTTTAATGCAAGGATCTATCCACAACCCTGCAATCACCAGTCGGCCGGTGTACATGTTCAACAGTTTGGATATTTTAGTACACTAGTCAGATATGTCACGGGTGCCCGTACACTCCTCCATCCCCCTGTTGTAGTATAGGGCCACAGGGTCACAACATACTGTCCTTTAGCCAAGCACAATGAGCTGTAGTAAGTTGACAGGGTTTAAACCTTCTTTCCAAGTCCGGCTCACCTGCTCCGGTCCCCGGGATCCCAGGACCCAGCGTCCAACCCCTTACCAACCTCCACAATGTATCACAGTCAGTTTGGCATAGGTTCACAGCAGGTCTTCAGTTCCACCGTCACCCGTCCACCTCTCCTCCTCTCTCGCCGCTCCGTAGTGGCACGCTGAAAGCTGCTCCACTAGCTCCCGGGCACGCAGGCGCAATAGCTACCGCGGCTCCAGTGAGGGTGCCTCAATGCAATTAGTTTGTTCAGGTAACAGGCGCCGGCTTCTCCGTCTAGGGACACTTCCTCGCCTGTCCGCCTCGCATCGACCACTCCGAGCCCCAAGTACCAGGCTGCCTAGTGGTAGCAGCCGGCCATACGCTCCGACACTCCGATATTGGCAGGTAGACGGTGAGGTAGGGAGACTCTCAACACGCTACTCGCTCCACTCCACACTCCATTCACACCCTCATCCGGTCACGCCCCCCTACAAAATATATCTACCTCCACAATCCACACCACGACATGGTCGGACCATGCCCCAATCTCTATCACGATCCAAGATTCTAACTTACAAAAAAATACATTTATTTGGCGAGTAAACAACCATATTATTCAACACAACCAATATGGGCCAACTATTGCAGAACAAATAACTGATTTCTTTTCACTAAACAAAGGCTCGGTGCCCGACCCTGCCGTGGTGTGGAGTGCGCACAAAGCGTACATGAGAGGAATGTTAATTAAAGTCAGTTCCCACCATAAGAAAAAGAGGACGCAACGTATAGACGACCTAACAACTCAAATAGCAGCCCTAGAATTGAAACACAAATCTGACCCCCGAGACCACCAGAAAAATCACCTATTGTCCCTTAGACAGGAACTTAGAACATTACTCCTTCATTCTTACGAATTCCTCCAGAAAAAATTTAAGGCGACATCGTATTCTACCTCTAATAAAGCGGGGAAGAAACTAGCACAAAGACTAAAAGGTAGGCGCACCAAAGCTAAAATCTCTCAACTTTTCCACCCTCACACCAAAGCCCCACTGAGCAACCCCCAAGACATAGCCAATGCCTTCAGTGCCTATTATGGAGACTTATATAATCTAAAACAAGACCCTCTCACACCCCAACCTACTCCAGGCGATATTGACCAATTTCTCAGGAAAGTCAAACTACCCACACTGACAACAGACCAACTGAACGCCTTAAATGCCCCCTTCACAGAAAAGGAAATAAAAACGACTATTGCCTCACTACCTAGCGGCAAAGCCCCAGGCCCTGACGGTCTAACTGGGGAATACTACAAGCAATTTTCACCCCATTTGACCCCATACCTGACTGAATTATATAACCACGTTGCCTCCTCTTCTGCTTTCTCTAAAGAATACTTGAATGCTTTGGTGATAACATTACCGAAACCAGGGAAACAGTCGAATGTACCTCAAAATTTCCGCCCAATCTCTCTACTTAATCTTGACCTTAAAATTTACGCTAAAACCATAGCAACAAGATTGATCAAAATTATGCCCACTCTTATACACCATGACCAGACAGAGTTCACAAAAGGCAGACAATCCTCTGATGCCACCAGAAGGATGATAAACCTAATCCACCACGCTGAATCCACCGGAACGCCTTCTCTGCTCCTATCCTTGGATGCAAAGAAGGCGTTCGATAGGGTGCACTGGACCTATCTTGAAAGGGTCCTCCAAAAGTTTGGATTCCAGGGTCAGATTCTTGGAGCCATCATGGCACTATACTCCAACCCCGAAGCTCAAGTTTACACAGAGGGCATGCTCTCCTGCCCATTTCCCATAACCAATGGCACCCGCCAAGGTTGCCCTCTATCTCCCCTCATATTTAATATGCTCATGGAGCCCCTAGCAGAAAGTATCCGTTCTCATCCCAACATCTCTGGCTTACGCATTGGAACCACACACCACAAGATCAGCTTATTTGCGGATGACATCATTCTTATCCTATCCAATCCGACTGTTTCCCTGGCTGAAGTACAACATATGCTCCAATGGTTTAGTTCAGTCTCCTACTACAAGGTGAACACATCCAAATCCTTCATCCTAGACATAAATATAAACGCCACCATAAAAAACCTTTTACAACTGCAATATCCTTTTGCATGGGCTGGCACTGACGTCTCTTACCTGGGCATTAAACTCCCAAGAAACACTAAAAGCCTCTATTCAAGTAATTTCCCTCCACTACTCCAGACTATACAACAAACAACACAACAAATAGCAAAACACAAACTTTCTTGGACAGGAAGGCTTGCGGCCTTTAAAATGATATGCCTCCCACAAATACTTTATTATTTCAGAACCATACCAATTCCACTACCCGCCACGTTTTTCAGATCCCTACGCACAATGTACAACAAACTCCTGTGGAATGGTAAACGTCCCAGGTGTGCACATCACCAACTGGTTAAACACAAACAAGTGGGGGGTACGAGCTCCATAGATTTTGAAGATTACCATCTAGCAGCCATCTTGGCCCAATTACCCTGCTGGTTCCAACCATCTCCAACTACGCTATGGGGGCAAATTGAATGCTCCTCAATCACAAGATCAGACCTGAAAACCTGGTTACTGAGTACCCCACTAGGCTCACCGATCCCAAAGTCCCTATCTCCAACTATTAAAGCATCGGCGCAAGCCTGGAGGAAAATGTCCACCTCAATGAACCACACCCCCCATGAACCACAAACACATATTCCTCTAGCCACCTTGAAACATATAACACCTGAACTATCAGTAACCTCATGGACACATAAAGGCATAGGGTCCCTACAACATCTACTGCAAGACAACTCCCTCAAACCATTCTCCCAATTGCAATCTGAATATGCAATACCCAAATCTGAACATTTCACCTACCTCCGTATACAACACTGCCTCAAAACTGTCCCCCTTCCTCTGTACAGCATCCACCCCAAGACTTGGGACTATCTCACTAACCCTAACACAAATCTCAGAGGAATCTCATACTTCTACAACTCCCTCCACCAAAAACATACCTTCACCAAACTAAAACCACACAAGAAATGGGAGATTGATCTGAACCACAAATTCACAGACAATCAATGGCATCAAGCCTTCAAGTCAACATACAAGGCCACGAAATGCGCGGCCCTTTGGGAATTGGCGCAAAAAATTTCTCTGCGTTGGTATATGACCCCAGCCTGAATCGCGTCCATTAATCCTCAAATGCCCAACACATGCTGGAGATGTAACTCATCCCCAAGTGATCTTCTTCATGTTTTCTGGTCATGCCACCTTCTTAAAACGTACTGGGATAGTATTTTCCAGTTAATCTCACACATCACCCACATCAAAACTTCCCCCTCCCCAGCACTTGAGATCCTGAATCTTACTATTGAAGACTTTCCTCACCCCTTTAGAATAGTGACCACCCATGTCCTGATGGCAGCTAGACTTAATATAGCTAGACACTGGAAGTCGGCCACACCTTTAACCCTAACCCAAGTCGTCGACTTGGTATCACTACACTGCAGCTATGAGCATGCATCTGCTACTGACACAAACCATTATACAAAAGTACAATCCAGCTGGCAACCATGGACCACCTGGACTAGACACTGCGCAATTCACGTATAATTTACTGCAGTACAACCCCTTCCTCTTGACCGAGCAATACTAAGAATAGAGTAAGTTTACATGCATATTTTCAACTGGTAAACTTCCAGAATAACTCCTTTCTTTGGAATGTAACAAGATTAGATGGTCCACTTCGCTCCTGTGGCTCTAGAGATCCCACATGGGGTGTCACACTAGTGAAGTGGACCAGTCATGACTGCAAATATTACAAATGTTGGAGATACTGGTTATTATGTACTTATTGCACTAGTTTATTGTGTATGGACAAAGTTGTACTCTACCCAGTATGGAGTTAATTTCATTACATTGTCCACTCATACGTCGATGCACGACGTACAATGTTCAATTGTACAATGTATACTCTGTGAAAATTAATAAAAAATTATTGACGAAAAAAAGGGGTACCAGACAGGGATGCCCTCTCCCCCCCTCCTATTCGCTATCGCCATTGAAACGCTGGCCATAGTGATCAGATCGAATCCTGACATAAAGGGGGTGATGTGTGGGGACCAGGAGCACAAGTGCGCACTCTATGCCGATGACCTTATTCTGTATATCACTTCCCCATTAATCTCTACACCTATGATTTATAAGACGCTGAAAGAGTTCACTGCGATTTCGGGTTTAGAGGTAAATATGACTAAATCCATGGCTTTAAATATAACAGTTCCTAATGACTCTCTCAAACTCATCTCGAATAACTTTGACTTCTCTTGGGCGCCAGATGCTCTCCCTTATCTAGGGATTAAACTAACATCGCATATAAACAATCTTTTCAAAGCTAATTACCCGCCTATGATTCATAAATGCAGAGCAGAGCTGACAAAGTGGTCAAAGAGTGGTCTATCCTTGCTGGGTAGGGTACATGCGGTGAAGATGACGCTCCTCCCACGCCTCTTATATCTTTTTCGTTCTCTCCCGTATCCCATCCGGAAGCGCTTCCTCAGCAACTTTCAGTCTGACATAACTCGCTTTGTTTGGGGTAACAAGGGTTACAGATGTCCTTCTCGCACTTTAGTACGCTTAAAATCACAGGGTGGACTGGGATTGCCAGACCTGTGGGGCTACTACCAGGCTGCACAATTAGCACAACTGTCAATAATTTACTCCAGAAACTCCAAACCGGACTGGGTTACAATGCAAAGGAAAGCGATCCCTCTTAACACTATTGATTACCTCTTATGGGCAGACACCAGAAGTAGGCCAGCTATAATGGCCCCCACTCTATCCCACTCAATAGCTTTAGGTACCAAGCTTTACACAAATCACTCTTTAATTTCCAGTCTGAGACCTTTGGCCCACCTTTTTCATAACCCGAAGTTCCCTCCACGACTTAATATGCAGGCGTTCCGCTGGTGGACAGATAAGGACCTATACCGTATAGGGCACTTTCTGTCCCCACAGGGCCCTCTCACTTTGGCCCAGTGTAAGAAAAATCTAGGCATGCCAGATTCCCAAAAGTACAGATTCACACAAATTTCCCACTTTTTACACACTATCTGGTCCACTAGGAAGGACCCTCCCTTTATAACACCTTATGAGCAATGGTGCTCTGCCTCTATGAACCAGAGGGGGGGTATCTCCTTAATATATGCAGCACTTCAATCGAACTTGGAAAAACCAGCCTACGCTCGGGCCTGGGAGGAGGACACGGGCTGCTCCTGGAACGCCTCTGACTGGTTTCGAGTTTCTTTACGCTCATCCAAAGGTATTTGCAATGTATCATTAATTGAAGCCAGCTTAAAAGTTATGTATAGGTGGTATTATGTTCTCTCTAGACTGGCAATGATATATCCAGGATCGTCCCCGATTTGTTTCAGAGGATGTGAGCTAGAAGGCACTATGTTTCATGTATGGTGGTCTTGCCCCCGCATAAGGTCCTATTGGAAGAAAATTTTCCGTACCATTAGTGCCTGAGTCCAACGATAGCACTGCTTAATCAATACATTCCTAATCTGTCTAAACGTCTACAAGTCCTTTCCTTCTTTATACTGGTGGGAGCTAAAATTACCTTGGCAAAAGCCTGGAAGAAGCCTTCGGTCTCCTTTCAGGCTTGCAGAAGGAAAATCTCATGGATTATGGCACAAGAGCTTATAATAGCAAAACTGACCAATAAACTTGAGAGATTTAATACTACTTGGGAACCTTGGGCCACGTATTGTGGTATTCCAATCCTTCCTGGTATGGAGAAGACGTCTCGGAACCTCTCCCCTCCTCACTGACCTCTACTTCTCTAACCTCACCTTCTTTTTCACATGTTTCATTCCTTCTCTTTCGGGTCACTCTGCCCGTACCTTAACTGACCAATAGTCTTTCCTGAAAGAGCACTACTGAAATATTTTTTTCCCTCTTTCTTTTGGTGGTGTCATTTTATGGTGTTTTGATTTTTTTCTAAGCAGAGAACGGACGGCCGGGAAGGCGATCTCCCCCTCAGGAATACCCGCCTCCTTCAGTGAGGGAGTCGGTAACTAGATTTCTGGCTCCTGGGATCACCACAGAGGTCTCCACAGTAAGAGCCCATAGGGGTGGGGCATCTGGGAACCATGGGGGGATAGAGCGGTCATAGCACCGGACACTAATAATTTAAAACTCTCGATGATCACCCTCTGGGGGGGCCGCCTCCCGACTGTCCCGTCTCCCTACCAGTTAGTCATTGCTGAATGACTCACACCTTATGGTTCAAAACTAACTTTAGCAAAACTTGTACAACCACAGTTTATAGGTCCTTTTACTATCTGTATAGAAATGGCAGCAACTGCTATAGGCTTCTATCCATGTTAATTTCCTATATGTATGGAATTATTTTCTTAAAATGTATGATACTGATCTTCAATAAACTTTAAAAAAAAAAAAAGTTCATTGATAAAAACGGCATGGGAATTCCCCACAGGGGAACCCCAAACCAAAATTTAAAAAAAAAATGACATGGGGGTCCCCCTAAATTCCATACCAGGCCCTTCAGGTCTGGTATGGATTTTAAGGGGAACCCCGCGCAAAAATTAAAAAAAAATTGGCATGGGGTCCCCCCAAAAATCCATACCAGACCCTTATCGGAGCACACAACCTGGCAGGCAGCAGGGAATAAGGGGGATGAGAGAGCACCCCCCCTCTTGAACCGTACCAGGCCACATGCCCTAAACATTGTGAGGGTGCTTTGGGGTAGCCCCCCAAAACACCTTGTCCCCATGTTGATGGGGACAAGGCCCTCATCCCAACAACCCTTGCCCGGTGGTTGTGGGGGTCTGCGGGTGGGGGGCTTATCGGAATCTGGAAGCCCCCTCTAACAGCCCTCCCCCTGTATGAAATGGTAAGGGGGTACCCCTACCATTTCACATAAAAACTGTCAAAAATGTTAAAAATGACAAGAGACAGTTTTTGACAATTCCTTTATTTAAATGCTTCTTCTTTCTTCTATCTTCTTTCTTCTATCTTCTATCTTCCTTCGGTTTCTTCCTCCATCTTCTTCTTCTAGTTTTTTTGGTTCTTCTGGTTCTTCCTCCGGTGTTCTCGTCTGGCATCTCCTCCGCGGCGTCTTCTTTTCTTCATCTTCTTCTCCGGGCCGCTCTGCATCCATGATGGCATGGAGAGAGGCTCCCGCTGTGTGACGCTTCTCCTCTTCTGACGGTTCTTAAATAATGGAGGGCGGGGCCACCCGGTGACCCCGCCCCCTCTTATGTCACGGGGAATGCCACAGGGAAGTCCCCGTCAAGTCCCTGTGCGTCAGAGGGGGGCGAAGAAAGAAGATAGAAGAAAGAAGAAGTATTTAAATAAAGGAATTGTCAAAAACTGTCTCTTGTCATTTTTAACATTTTTGACAGTTTTTTTGTGAGATGGTAGTACCCCCTTACCATTTCACACAGGGGGGAGGGCCGGGATCTGGGGGTCCCCTTGTTAAAGGGGGCTTCCAGATTCCGATAAGCCCCCCGCCCGCAGACCCCCACAACCACCGGGCAAGGGTTGTGGGGATGAGGCCCTTGTCCCCATCAACATGGGGACAAGGTGTTTTGGGGGGCTACCCCAAAGCACCCTCCCAATGTTGAGGGCATGTGGCCTGGTACGGTTCAGGGGGAGGGCGCTCTCTCGTCCCCCCTCTATTCCTGCGGCCTGCTAGGTTGCGTGCTCGGATAAGGGTCTGGTATAGATTTTGAGGGGAACCCCACGCCATTTTTTTTTAAAATTTTGGCGTGGGGTTCCCCTTAATATCCATACCAGACCTGAAGGGCCTGGTATAGAATTTAGGGGGACCCGTACGTCATTTTTTTTTTCAATTTTGGTTCGGGGTTCCCCTTGTGGGGAATTCCCATGCCGTTTTTATCAATGAACTTTTATGTGTATTGTCACACCGGCAATTCATTAATAGACGCGAGTAGTTTTAAATGACTTTTTTCCTTTGAAATGTCATTTTGCTGTCAGACTGTTCTAAACATGGGAAACATTCGCCACTTTACAGGCATACTATAGACACCCCCCAGGTACGACATTTAAAGGAATATTACACTTTTATTGTTTCACTTTAAGCATTATTAAAATTACTGCTCCCGAAAAAACTGACGTTTTTAAAACTTTTTTTGCATTGATGCATGTCCCCTGGGGCAGGACCCAGGTCCCCAAACACTTTTTATGACAATAACTTGTGTATAAGCCTTTAAAATGAGCACTTTTGACTATTCATGTTCGTGTCCCATAGACTTTAACGGTGTTCGCGTGTTCGAGCAAATTTTTTGGCTGTTCGCAAGTTCTGGTGCGAACCGAACAGGGGGGTGTTCGGCTCATCCCTACTGAAAAGGATCCCAATCCAGACCAGACAGAATTCAAGTATTACCTGCTTATATAAAATTGGGGCTTTGCAAGAAATTTTTAAAAGGGACGTTCCCTGGATTGGTTAGTCAGAGAGAGTGACTACCTATTCTCAATCCAGCAATCTATTGAGAGTGGGGTAAAAAGAGAAACCAAGCCTAACCCTAAAACCATAGCAGCCACTACTGTACCCCTCAACCCCTTGGTCTGCAAACAGAGAGAAATTCGTATGTAGAGGAAGTCCAAGGTGGGAACCCATGGGACCTCCCGGAGTTACACCCCAGAGACAGCAGATGATGGGGGACAGACAGGGGTTGTAAGGTTATGGTAGTGAGGGTGAAAGGCGTCCCGGACACAGAAATAACCAGAGGGGATATCCGCAGGGGATATCCGTAGGGGTCCCAGAATAACCAACACCCCAATTTTAACCAAGACACCAACTTCAATAGAGATCCCATTTTTAATAGGTACCCCCACTTTAACAGGAACGTCAATTTTGAAAAACACCCCAAATTTAACAGAGAACTTCTTTGGGTACACTTGCTTTAACAGAAACCTCAACTTCCATGGGCACCCAGGTTTTCACAGAAACCCCAACTTTAACCAAGACCCCAATTTTATAAGAAACCCTAATTTTAATGAGAATCCTGATGGTCCCCTCCCAATCAGGAACACGTAGGTAGCCCCAGGGTTGGTGTAGCTCCCCAAGTTCCCCAAAATCAAAAGGAACTATGGGAACTCCTGAGAGAAAGGCCGCAGCGTCAGGACCAGTGGAGTGGTTATGAGTCCGATGCATCTGTTCAGTCCCATCCTGAACGTAACCGGGTCAGGCAAAATAGAGCAAATTGCCAAAGTGCCATTGGCCGGCGATTTGAACAAGTCAAAATGCAGGTAAATCAAATGTTCGAACAGATGACACAATTTATCAATAACCAATCTTCCAACCCATCTTTTTTAGTGGCCACTCCTGTGACCAACCCAGGGAACAACACTGGATGCGATGACGGGAGACGCACATCGTACCCCTAAATAGGGAACTCAGTTAACGAGCCAGGGGCAATCAGTCTTTGGCTGGTAATTCTTCTCCTGTTTTTCAGTATCCATCTAACGCCTTTAATATAGCTGAGCCACTGGGAGTCGTTGTAAATGACCAGTCGGACGGAATGCCCCCTACTCCTTGTGCTTCCATCTTGAGAAAGCCTGGCAGGCCATCCAGCAGGAATAATAAGCGCAAAGAATCTGTGACGTGCGGTGAGATAAATACCAGCCGTAAGTTATTGGAAAGTCCACAGATCCTCAACCACGCTAATTTAATGTGTGAGTTGACTGAATCTGATGGAAGATATTTCACTACAGTGAAAGTACATGATGCCGGTGATCACCCCATTTTAGGACTAATTGACACGGGGTCCCAAGCCACCATCCTGTCGCAGGAACAATTTAATGAAGTAATAAATTCAATGCCCAACAAACCAAAACTTAGTAGCTTTGATTGCTCACTAATCGGGGTGGGTGAAGAGACACTGCAAGTCATCGGTACTGCCTTGCTTAAACTTAAATTAGGTAATATGGAATCTAGGCACCCAGTATTAATTGCTAATCTCCCACACCATCACATGATAATTAGGATGGATCTCCTAAAAAGGCTTAACACAATTGTTCACTGGTGTCTTTATTACTCACTCAGGTTGAACTGGATGGACTGGTGTCTTTATTCAACCTTACTAACTATGTATGTAACTATGTAACTATGTAACCAAGTAATGTGATCAAAATCCCTGATTAAGTATGAGAGACATAAAACTCCCCATTCCCAGCATCACTGCCACCTGGTGGAAGAAAGGCCTGGTTTCCTAGAAATCCATTTCAGGAATAGTCAGTTCCCTGATGTCACAGTTATCCAACCTGACACTCATGGCCTGGAAGTAGGAGAGAATGACCATATTTTTAAAATTCCCCGTGATAAAAAAAAAGATTTCCCTCCAAGATAATGTACTGATCACAAATTCCCATTAGGAGAATAAAAACAGGAAAGGGGGAAGTCATGCCCAGTTCTTGACAGGAATGGAAAGGGTTAGCAACAATCTATTCATCCCTACCAGATAAACGGTCTTAATAGGTCAAAATGTGCCAAAATTGATTTAACCAGTTGCCGATCGCTGCACGACGATGTACGTCAGCAGAATGGCATGGCCAGGCATGAGGACTTACTTACCTGTACGTCCCTGCCTGCCCGCGGGCGGGGGGTCCGATCAGACCCCCCCGGTGCCTGCGGCGGTCGGATTCAGGTCAGGGGCGATCAGAGGTGAGGGGGAGGCCACTTATTCATGGCCACTCCCTCGCGATCGCTCCTGGCGAATGACAAGCTTCCTCGGCTTCTATAAACAGAAGCGGAGGAAGTGATGTCATCTCTCCTCGAGCCGGTCTTTTCGTTCCGGCGCCAAGGAGAGAAGACATCAATGTGAGTTTGCACAACACTACACTTACAGTAGAACACGCAGGCACACTTTTCACCCCCCAGTCACCTCCCGATCACCCCCCATCACCCCCTGTACCCCCTGTCACAGTGACACCAATAGCAGTTTTTTTTTTGCATTGGTGTCAGTTTGTGACAGTTATAAGTGTTAGGGCAGTTAGGGTTAGCCCCCTTTAGGTCTAGGGTACCCCTCTTTAGGTCTAGGGTACCCCCCTTTAGGTCTAGGGTACCCCCCTAACCCCCCTAATAAAGGTTAACCCCTCGATCACCCCCCGTCGCCAGTGTCACTAAGCGATCATTTTTCTGATCGCTGTATTCGTGTCACTGGTGATGCTAGTTAGGGAGATAAGTATATAGGTTCGCCGTCAGTGTTTTATAGCGACAGGGAACCCCATATACTACCTAATAAAGGTTTTAACCCCTTGATTGCCCCCTAGTTAACCCTTTCACCAGTAATCACCGTATAAGTGTTACAGGTGACGCTGGTTAGTTAGTTTGTTTATTATAGTTTTAGGGCACCCGCCGTTTAACACCCATGCACGCAGCATACACCTCCCTTAGTGGTATAGTATCTGAACGGATCAATATCTGATCCGATCAGATCTATACTAGCGTCCCCAGCAGTTTAGGGTCCCCAAAAACGCAGTGTTAGTGGGATCAGCCCAGATACCTGCTAGCACCTGCGTTTTGCCCCTCGGCCCAGCCCTGCCCAGCCCACCCAAGTGCAGTATCAATCGATCACTGTCACTTACAAAACACTAAACACATAACTGCAATGTTCGCAGAGTCAGGCCTGATCCCTGCGATCACTAACAGTTTTTTGGTAGCGTTTTGAATCAGTCGCTAACAGTCGGGAGCTTTTTTGCCTGTGAGTCTCACTAGTGTACCACTAAATTTAGAGCCCAAAATGGCAAATCGAAGGTACAATAGTGAAGAGGCCTACACGTTTCTGAGCATGACAGATAGTGAAGAGGATAAATAATGATGTAACAGCGCTCAAGTCAGTGGATATAACAGTAAAATTACCTAGTCCAAAGTATCTGAATGGATATCTCTCTCTATCTATAGGTAGATGGGTCAATTAATCCATATAGAAGGTAAGAAACAATAATGGTCCATAGAGAAAAAAGTCTATAATATGTGGATTATCCGTAGTATGGATGGATGGATGTGGGAGCCTGGGGGATCTGTGCAGCCAGGATACCAAGGGCAGCTTCCTGTAGAGTGAAGTCAGCTCTCCATGTGTACATAAAAAATCCAAAAAAGAAAGCGTCTCTTAAGTATCATAGGTTTATTTAGGTATTAAAAGCAATTAAAAGCACTTACATAAAAGTTGACGAATTGCAGCTTCCATAGAGAACTGAACCCAGTGTGTGTCATGAATCCAATGGTGTGGGGCTGATGTATGCCGAGCGGATGGCCGCTGACCTCCGCTCGGAAACGCCGGCTGTGTAAGCGGTGATGTGGGAAAGTCACTTCCGCGTTCCAACAGATCACATGGGTGATGACATCACTCGGGTCGTTCAGGTTCGCTGGGGATCACTACGCGTTTCTGAGCATGTGCGCTCCTTTGTCAAGTGTATTAGGGAACGCAAACCAGGAAGCTTAAATAGCTGAATGTAAAAGACAATTACCAATCAGAATCAATCGGAATGGAGGGGAAGGGGAAGAGGAACAATGTCTGGGAAGGTTGAATGACTGTGATGAGGATAAATTCTCTATGGATTACAAATTAATGTAGAAATATGTCAAAAAAATGTATCAAAAAAAAAAAAAAAATTATATATAAAATAAAATAAAATAAAAAATATATTAAATAAAAAATAATAAATAAAAAATCATTGATGCTAATTTATCAAAAGACATAAAAGATCCAAGAGCAGATATAGTGAATAAGTATACCATATGTGATAGGTAGTTAAAAAAAATATATATATATAAAATATATAAAACAAAAAATATAAAAAACAATATAAAATATATATATATATATATGTGTAGAGAAATATGTTATTTCTGTGACTAGATAAATTAAAATACAGGAATAAATACAGAAAACTGGAGTGAATCAATAAATACATTCTATATAATGGTATTAACCTCTAATTCCTCGTTTAACCCATTGGGGGCTAAAGTGTCCAAAATAAAAATCCAAAAAGTTTCGCGCTCACATAATTTAGAAAAACGCTCAGCCTCAGATAATTTCCGTGGAATGGACTCAATTACCCATACCTGTAGGCCGGCAGTGGACTGATGATGGTGTTCAAGAAAATGTCTAGGGACGCTGTGTTCGTCACAGCCTTTTTCTATAAAACGGCGATGTTTGCCGAATCGTTGTCGCAAAGGACAAATGGTGCGTCCAACATACAATAATTTACACGGACATGTGAGACAATAAACAACATAATCTGTCGAACAATTATAAAAGCCTTCCAGTTGGTATGTTTTGTCCTTATGTTGGAAACTGTGTTTGCCATGTTTTATGAAAGCACAGGTTTTACACAAAGCTTTATTACATCTATACATGCCAGTAAGTGGAATAAGGCAAGGAGTACTCTCAGGTTTGATGGTTTTAAATCTACTGGGTGCTAGTTTGTTTTTTAGCGTTGGGGCCCTTCTGTAAGTGACCTTTGGTTTGTCGCCAAGGTCATTATTAAGGAGGGGGTCCTGTTTAAGGATTTTCCAATGTTTTTGGAATATAGATTCCATCTTTCTGTGCTTATTGTGGTATCTGGTGATAAAGCGAACAGTGCCATGATCAGTCTGTTTGGAGGTTTTAGGGTTTTTTCCAGAGAGATATGTGGCCTGCGCTTGGTCAACCAGTGTTTCAGGAAACCCCTTTTCCAGAAATGTATTTTTAAGGTGAATACTCTGAGTGATGTAATCGGACTCCCTACTGCAGTTTTGTCTTAATCTACAGTATTGGCCCTTTGGTATGTTATTTACCCACTGTGGGTGGTGACAACTGTTATAATGTAGATAAGAATTTCCAGCTGTTGGTTTGGTGTAATTGCGAGAAAGGATGGAGCTATGATCGTGAAATAGTTCTAAATCCAAGAAAGGAAGACTCTCCTTGCTGTGTTCAGATGTAAATGACAGACCGAGATCATTAGCATTACAATGGGAGACAAAACTCTCTATAGAGAATGGTGGGCCGTCCCAGATGACAATAATGTCATCTATAAATCTGCCGAAGAAAATTATATACCGAGAAAAGGGGTTATTGTTCCATATGTATTTTTCTTCCCACAGACCCATGGTCAGATTGGCATAGGAGGGGGCAAAATTAGTGCCCATAGCTGTACCATGGGTCTGTAGGTAGAACTCATCATTAAAATGGAAATAATTGTGGTTTAAACAAAATAAAGTAGCTTCAGAAATGAAAACGGCTTGTTTGCCATTAGTACAGGGATCGAGGGACAGAAAATGTTGTACTGCCATTAGGCCTATCTGATGAGGGATGGACGTATATAAAGAATTTACGTCCAAAGAGAGCCAAGAATAGCTATCTTGCCATCTATAGGGGGCCAACAATTCCATGAGGTGTATAGAGTCTCGAATGTATAATGGAAGATTCTGTGCCAGGGGCTGTAAAAATGAGTCAACATATTGCGAGAAACCGCTGGTTATGCTATCCATTGAAGCTACAATAGGTCTAATAGGGGGGGTGGGAGGGATTTTTATGTATCTTAGGCAGATAATAGAAATAAGGTGTATTATAAAATTCTTTTTTTAAAAAGGAGGCTTCATTTTTAGTAATAACACCATCTAATAATGCAGAATTGATCAAAATTTCTGCTTCAACTTTGAACTGGGGCAAGGGATCAGAGGAGAGTTTTTTGTATGTTATGCGATCCGACAATAGTCTGGATGCTTCCATGATGTAAGATGTTTGGTCTATAATCACAATTCCACCCCCCTTGTCTGCTGATTTGATGATAATCTCAGAGTTGTTAGAGAGGGAGTGGAGTGCAGCCTTTTCTCCAGAGGTGAGATTGTGAGGACGATATTTGTGTGTGTTGTCAGTATGTTCACACAATTTCTGTAATTCAGAGTATACTACTCTATAAAAGGCCTCAATATAAGGTCCCTTGGATCTTGTGGGATAAAATACTGATTTTGGTTTAAAATTGGTGTGTTTAACTGGAGGTGAATGATCAGGGTGTTGCGTGAGTAATTCTAGATCCATATCTATAGCTAGGGGGTCTGATTCTGGGTCCGAATCATAAACACTGATAGAGCTGTCAGATGTTTCACAAGTGTTCTCACTGGGAATAACTGCGGGCAAAGTCACATTAGAGGTACCCTCAGCAAGTATATTCTTAGTGGTTTGGATGTTATAAAATCTTTTAAGGGTGAGGTTCCTAATAAATTTATTGAGGTCTTTGAACAGAAGAAAGGAATTGGGTAGTGTAGTGGGTGAAAAAGTGAGTCCTTTGCTGAGTAAAGAAATGTCATCTGAAGAAAAAACCCTAAAACCTCCAAACAGACTGATCATGGCACTGTTCGCTTTATCACCAGATACCACAATAAGCACAGAAAGATTGAATCTATATTCCAAAAACATTGGAAAATCCTTAAACAGGACCCCCTCCTTAATAATGACCTTGGCGACAAACCAAAGGTCACTTACAGAAGGGCCCCAACGCTAAAAAACAAACTAGCACCCAGTAGATTTAAAACCATCAAACCTGAGAGTACTCCTTGCCTTATTCCACTTACTGGCATGTATAGATGTAATAAAGCTTTGTGTAAAACCTGTGCTTTCATAAAACATGGCCAACGCAGTTTCCAACATAAGGACAAAACATACCAACTGGAAGGCTTTTATAATTGTTCGACAGATTATGTTGTTTATTGTCTCACATGTCCGTGTAAATTATTGTATGTTGGACGCACCATTTGTCCTTTGCGACAACGATTCGGCAAACATCGCCGTTTTATAGAAAAAGGCTGTGACGAACACAGCGTCCCTAGACATTTTCTTGAACACCATCATCAGTCCACTGCCGGCCTACAGGTATGGGTAATTGAGTCCATTCCACGGAAATTATCTGTGGCTGAGCGTTTTTCTAAATTATGTGAGCGCGAAACTTTTTGGATTTTTATTTTGGACACTTTAGCCCCCAATGGGTTAAACGAGGAATTAGAGGTTAATACCATTATATAGAATGTATTTATTGATTCACTCCAGTTTTCTGTATTTATTCCTGTATTTTAATTTATCTAGTCACAGAAATAGCATATTTCTATATATATATATATATATACACTACCGTTCAAAAGTTTGGGGTCACATTGAAATGTCCTTATTTTTGAAGGAAAAGCACTGTACTTTTAAATGAAGCTAACTTTAAACTAGTCCTAACTTTAAACAAATATACTCTATACATTGCTAATGTGGTAAATGACTATTCTAACTGCAAATGTCTAGTTTTTGGTGCAATATCTACATAGGTGTATAGAGGCCCATTTCCAGCAACTATCACTCCAGTGTTCTAATGGTACAATGTGTTTGCTCATTGGCTCAGAAGGCTAATTGATGATTAGCAAACCCTTGTGCAATCATGTTCACACATCTAAAAACAGTCTAGCTCCTTCCAGAAGCTACAAAACTGACCTTCCTGTGAGCAGATTGAGTTTCTGGAGCATCACATTTGTGGGGTCAATTAAACGCTCAAAATGGCCAGAAAAAGAGAACTTTCATCTGAAACTCGACAGTCTATTCTTGTTCTTAGAAATGAAGGCTATTCCATGCGAGAAATTGCAAAGAAATTGAAGATTTCCTACAACGGTGTGTACTACTCCCTTCAGAGGACAGCACAAACAGGCTCTAACCAGAGTAGAAAAAGAAGTGGGAGGCCGCGTTGCACAACTAAGCAAGAAGATAAGCACATTAGAGTCTCTAGTTTGAGAAACAGACGCCTCACAGGTCCCCAACTGGCATCTTCATTAAATAGTACCCGCAAAACACCAGTGTCAACATCTACAGTGAAGAGGCGGCTGCGGGATTTTGGGCTTCAGGGCAGAGTGGCAAAGAAAAAGCCATATCTGAGACTGGCCAATAAAAGAAAAAGATTAAGATGGGCAAAAGAACACAGACATTGGACAGAGGAAGATTGGAAAAAAGTGTTGTGGACGGATGAATCCAAGTTTGAGGGGTTTGGATCACAAAGAAGAACGTTTGTGAGACGCAGAACAAATGAAAAGATGCTGGAAGAATGCCTGACGCCATCTGTTAAGCATGGTGGAGGTAATGTGATGGTCTGGGGTTGCTTTGGTGCTGGTAAGGTGGGAGCTTTGTACAGGGTAAAAGGGATTCTGAATAAGGAAGGCTATCACTCCATTTTGCAACGCCATACCATACCCAGTGGACAGCGCTTGATTGGAGCCAATTTCATCCTACAACAGGACAATGACCCTAAACACACCTCCAAATTGTGCAAGAACTATTTACAGCAGAAGCAGGCAGCTGGTATTCTATCGGTAATGGAGTGGCCAGCACAGTCACCAGATCTGAACCCCATTGAGCTGTTGTGGGAGCAGCTTGACCGTATGGTATGCCAGAAGTGCCCATCCAACCAATCCAACTTGTGGGAGCTGCTTCTAGAAGCGTGGGGTGCAATTTCTCCAGCTTACCTCAATAAATTAACAGCTAGAATGCCAAAGGTGTGCAATGCTGTAATTGCTGCAAAAGGAGGATTCTTTGATGAAAGCAAAGTTTGATGTAAAAACAATGTTATTTCAAATACAAATCATTATTTCTAACCTTGTCAATGTCTTGACTCTATTTTCTATTCATTTCACAACGTATGGTGGTGAATAAGTGTGACTTTTCATGGAAAACACAAAATTGTTTGGGTGACCCCAAACTTTTGAACGGTAGTGTATATATATATATATATATATATATATATATATTATATTGTTTTCTATATTTTTGGTTTTATATATTTTATATATATATATATATATTTTTTTAACTACCTATCACATATGGTATACTTATTCACTATATCTGCTCTTGGATCTTTTATGTCTTTTGATAAATTAGCATCAATGATTTTTTATTTATTATTTTTTATTTAACCACTTGACGACCGCCTCACGCCGATGTACGTCGGCAAAGCGGCACGGACAGGCAAAATCACGTACATGGTACGTGATTTGCCTTCCGCGGGTGGGGGGTCCGATCGGACCCCCCGCCGCCCGAGGCGGTCCCGTTTTGTCCCCCGGCGATCGGAGACGAGGGGGAGGCCATCCGTTCGTGCCCCCCCCCCCCTCGCGATCGCCGCCGGCCAATGGGAACACTCCTTTGCTGCTGTATGCTAAACAGCAGCAAAGGAAATGATGTCATCTCTCCTCGGGTCGGTAGTTTCCGTTCCGGCCCGAGGAGAGACGACATGTAAGTGACTGCACCAACACACACACACACAGTAGAACATGCCAGGCACACATTACACCCCGATCCCCCCCCCGATCGCACCCCGTTCCCCCCCCCCGATCACCACCCCCCCCCTGTCACAAACTGACACCAGCAGTTTTTTTTTTTTTTTTTTTCTGATTACTGCTAGGTGTCAGTTTGTGACAGTTACAGTGTTAGCACAGTTACTGTTACCCCCCTGTAGGTCTAGGGTACCCCCCTAACCCCCCCTAATAAAGTTTTAACCCCTTGATCACCCCCCGTCACCAGTGTCACTAAGCGATCATTTTTCTGATCGCTGTATTAGTGTCGCTGGTGACGCTAGTTAGTGAGGTAAATATTTAGGTTCGCCGTCAGCGTTTTATAGCGTCAGGGACCCCCATATACTACCTAATAAAGTTTTTAACCCCTTGATTGCCCCCTAGTTAACCCTTTCACCACTGATCACCGTATAACCGTTACGGTTGACGCTGGTTAGTTTGTTTATTTTTTATAGTGTCAGGGCACCCGCCGTTTATTACCGAATAAAGGTTTAGCCCCCTAATCGCCCGGCGGTGATATGCGTCGCCCCAGGCAGCGTCAGATTAGCGCCAGTACCGCTAACACCCACGCACGCAGCATGCGCCTCCCTTAGTGGTATAGTATCTGTACGGATCAATATCTGATCCGATCAGATCTATACTAGCGTCCCCAGCAGTTTAGGGTTCCCAAAAACGCAGTGTTAGCGGGATCAGCCCAGATACCTGCTAGCACCTGCGTTTTGCGCCTCCGCCCGGCCCAGCCCACCCAAGTGCAGTATCGATCGATCACTGTCACTTACAAAACACTAAACGCATAACTGCAGCGTTCGCAGAGTCAGGCCTGATCCCTGCGATCGCTAACAGTTTTTTTGGTAGCATTTTGGTGAACTGGCAAGCACCAGCCCCAGGCAGCGTCAGGTTAGCGCCAGTACCGCTAACACCCACGCACGCACCGTACACCTCCCTTAGTGGTATAGTATCTGAACGGATCAATATTTGATCCGATCAGATCTATACTAGCGTCCCCAGCAGTTTAGGGTTCCCAAAAACGCAGTGTTAGCGGGATCAGCCCAGATACCTGCTAGCACCTGCGTTTTGCCCCTCCGCCCGGCCCAGCCCAGACCACCCAAGTGCAGTATCGATCGATCACTGTCACTTACAGAACACTAAACGCATAACTGCAGCGTTCACAGAGTCAGGCCTGATCCCTGCGATCGCTAACAGTTTTTTTGGTAGCGTTTTGGTGAACTGGCAAGCACCAGCCCCAGGCAGCGTCAGGTTAGCGCCAGTACCGCTAACACCCACACACGCACCGTACACCTCCCTTAGTGGTATAGTATCTGATCGGATCAATATCTGATCCGATCAGATCTATACTAGCGTCACCAGCAGTTTAGGGTTCCCAAAAACGCATTGTTAGCGGGATCAGCCCAGATACCTACTAGCACCTGCGTTTTGCCCCTCCGCCCGGCCCGGCCCAGCCCACCCAAGTGCAGTATCGATCGATCACTGTCACTTACAAAACTCTAAACGCATAACTGCAGCGTTCGCAGAGTCAGGCCTGATCCCTGCGATCGCTAACAGTTTTTTTGGTAGCGTTTTGGGGAACTGGCAAGCGCCAGCGGCCTAGTACACCCCGGTCATAGCCAAACCAGCACTGCAGTAACACTCGGTGACGTGGCGAGTCCCATAAGTGCAGTTCAAGCTGGTGAGGTGGCAAGCACAAGTAGTGTCCCGCTGACACCAAAAAGACAAACACAGGCCTGTCGTGCCCATAGTGCCCTTCCTGCTGCATTCGCCAATCCTAATTGGGAACCCACCGCTTCTGCAGCGCCCGTACTTCCCCCATTCACATCCCCAACCAAATGCAGTCGGCTGCATGAGAGGCATTTTTATGTCCTCCCGAGTACCCCTACCCAGCGAACCCCCAAAAAAGATGTTGTGTCTGCAGCTAGCGCGGATATAGGCGTGACACCCGCTATTATTGTCCCTCCTGTCCTGACAATCATGGTCTTTGCATTGGTGAATGTTTTGAACGCTACCATTCACTAGTTGAGTATTAGCGTAGGGTACAGCATTGCACAGACTAGGACACACTTTCACAGGGTCTCCCAAGATGCCATCGCATTTTGAGAGACCCGAACCTGGAACCGGTTACAGTTATAAAAGTTAGTTACAAAAAAAGTGTAAAAAAAAAAATATATATAAAATAAAAAAAAATAGTTGTCGTTTTATTGTTCTCTCTCTCTCTATTCTCTCTCTCTATTGTTCTGCTCTTTTTTTACTGTATTCTATTCTGCAATGTTTTATTGTTATTGTTATTGTTATTATGTTTTATCATGTTTGTTTTTCAGGTATGAAATTATTTATACTTTACTGTTTACTGTGCTTTATTGTTAACCATTGTTAACCATTTTTTTGTCTTCAGGTACGCCATTCACGACTTTGAGTGGTTATACCAGAATGATGCCTGCAGGTTTAGGTATCATCTTGGTATCATTCTTTTCAGCCAGCGGTCGGCTTTCATGTAAAAGCAATCCTAGCGGCTAATTAGCCTCTAGACTGCTTTTACAAGCCGTGGGAGGGAATGCCCCCCCCACCGTCTTTCGTGTTTTTCTCTGGCTCTCCTGTCTCAACAGGGAACCTGAGAATGCAGCCGGTGATTCAGCCAGCTGACCATAGAGCTGATCAGAGACCAGAGTAGCTCCAAACATCTCTATGGCCTAAGAAACCAGAAGCTACGAGCATTTCATGACTTAGATTTCGCCGGATGTAAATAGCGCCATTGGGAAATTGGGGAAGCATTTTATCACACCGATCTTGGTGTGGTCAGATGCTTTGAGGGCAGAGGAGAGATCTAGGGTCTAATAGACCCCAATTTTTTCAAAAAAGAGTACCTGTCACTACCTATTGCTATCATAGGGGATATTTACATTCCCCGAGATAACAATAAAAATGATTAAAAAAAAAATATGAAAGGAACAGTTTAAAAGTAAGATTAAAAAAGCAAAAAAATAATAAAGAAAAAAAAAAAAAAAAAAAAAGCACCCCTGTCGCCCCCTGCTCTCGCGCTAAGGCGAACGCAAGCGGCGGTCTGTCGTCAAACATAAACAGCAATTGCACCATGCATGTGAGGTATCACCGCGAAGGCCAGATCGAGTGCAGTAATTTTTCCAGTAGACCTCCTCTGTAAATCTAAAGTGGTAACCTGTAAAGGCTTTTAAAGGCTTTTAAACATGTATTTATTTTGTTGCCACTGCACGTTTGTGCGCAATTTTAAAGCATGTCATGTTTGGTATCCATGTACTCCGCCTAAGATCATCTTTTTTATTTCATCAAACATTTGGGCAATATAGTGTGTTTTAGTGCATTAAAATTTAAAAAAGTGTGTTTTTTCCCCAAAAAATGCGTTTGAAAAATCGCTGCGCAATTACTGTGTGAAAAAAAAATATGAAACACCCACCATTTTAATCTGTAGGGCATTTGCTTTAAAAAAATATATAATGTTTGGGGGTTCAAAGTAATTTTTTTGCAAAAAAAAATAACTTTTTCATGTAAACAATAAGTGTCAGAAAGGGCTTTGTCTTCAAGTGGTTAGAAGAGTGGGTGATGTGTGACATAAGCTTCTAAATGTTGTGCATAAAATGCCAGGACAGTTCAAAACCCCCCCAAATGACCCCATTTTGGAAAGTAGACACCCCAAGCTATTTGCTGAGAGTCATGTCGAGTCCATGGAATATTTTATATTGCGACACAAGTTGCGGGAAAGAGACAAATTTTTATTTTTTTATTTTTTTTTGCACAAAGTTGTCACTAAATGATATATTGCTCAAACATGCCATGGAAATATGTGAAATGACACCCCAAAATACATTCTGCTGCTTCTCCTGAGTACGGGAATACCACATGTGTGAGACTTTTTGGGAGCCTAGCCGCGTACGGGACCCCGAAAACCAAGCACCGCCTTCAGGCTTTCTAAGGGCGTGAATTTTTGATTTCACTCTTCACTGCCTATCACAGTTTCGGAGGCCATGGAATGCCCAGGTGGCACAAAACCCCCCCAAATGACCCCATTTTGGAAAGTAGACACCCCAAGCTATTTGCTGAGAGGTATAGTGAGTATTTTGCAGACCTCACTTTTTGTCACAAAGTTTGAAAATTGAAAAAAGAAAAAAAAATGTTCAAAAACAAATGAGAGCTGCAAAATACTCACCATGCCTCTCAGCAAATAGCTTGGGGTGTCTACTTTCCAAAATGGGGTCATTTGGGGGGGGTTTGTGCCACCTGGGCATTCCATGGCCTCCGAACCTGTGATAGGCAGTAAAGAGTGAAATCAAAAATTTTCACCCTTAGAAATCCTGAAGGCAGTGATTGGTTTTTGGGGTCCCGTACGCGGCTAGGCTCCCAAAAAGTCCCACACATGTGGTATCCCCATACTCAGGAGAAGCAGCTAAATGTATTTTGGGGTGCAATTCCACATATGCCCATGGCCTGTGTGAGCAATATATCATTTAGTGACAACTTTATGAAAAAAAAAAAAAAAGTGTCACTTTCCCGCAACTTGTGTCAAAATATAAAATATTCCATGGACTCAATATGCCTCTCAGCAAATAGCTTGGGGTGTCTACTTTCCAAAATGGGGTCATTTTGGGGGGTTTTGTGCCACCTGGGCATTCCATGGCCTCCGAAACTGTGATAGGCAGTGAAGAGTGAAATCAAAAATTTACACTCTTAGAAATCCTGAAGGCGGTGATTGGTTTTCGGGGCCCCGTACGCGGCTAGGCTCCCAAAAAGTCCCACACATGTGGTATTCCCATACTCAGGAGAAGCAGCTGAATGTATTTTGGGGTGCAATTCCACATAGGCCCATGGCCTGTGTGAGCAATATATCATTTAGTGACAACTTTTTGTAAATATTTTTTTTTTTTTTTTTTGTCATTTTTCAATCACTTGGGACAAAAAAAATAAATATTCAATGGGTTCAACATGCCTCTCAGCAATTTCCTTGGGGTGTCTACTTTCCAAAATGGGGTCATTTGGGGGGGTTTTGTACTGCCCTGCCATTTTAGCACCTCAAGAAATGACATAGGCAGTCATAAACTAAAGAAATTACAGAAAATGTACCCTAGTTTGTAGACGCTATAACTTTTGCACAAACCAATAAATATACGCTTATTGACATTTTTTTTACCAAAGACATGTGGCCGAATACATTTTGGCCTAAATGTATGACTAAAATTTAGTTTATTGGATTTTTTTTATAACAAAAAGTAGAAAATATCATTTTTTTTCAAAATTTTCGGTCTTTTTCCGTTTATAGCGCAAAAAATAAAAACCGCAGAGTTGATCAAATACCATCAAAAGAAAGCTCTATTTGTGGGAAGAAAAGGACGCAAATTTTGTTTGGGTACAGCATTGCATGACCGCGCAATTAGCAGTTAAAGCGACGCAGTGCCAAATTGGAAAAAGACCTCTGGTCCTTAGGCAGCATAATGGTCCGGGGCTCAAGTGGTTAATATATTTTTTATTTTATTTTATTTTATATATAATTTTTTTTTTTTTGATACATTTTTTTGACATATTTCTACATTAATTTGTAATCCATAGAGAATTTATCCTCATCACAGTCATTCAACCTTCCCAGACATTGTTCCTCTTCCCCTTCCCCTCCATTCCGATTGATTCTGATTGGTAATTGTCTTTTACATTCAGCTATTTAAGCTTCCTGGTTTGCGTTCCCTAATACACTTGACAAAGGAGCGCGCATGCTCATTACGAGCTTCGCGCATGCTCAGAAACGCGTAGTTATCCCCAGCGAACCTGAACAACCCGAGTGATGTCATCACCCATGTGATCTGTTGGAACGCGGAAGTGACTTTCCCACATCACCGCTTACACAGCCGGCGTTTCCGAGCGGAGGTCCGCGGCCATCCGCTCGGCATACATCAGCCCCACACCATTGGATTCCTGACAATTCGTCAACTTTTATGTAAGTGCTTTTAATTGCTTTTAATACCTAAATAAACCTATGATACTTAAGAGGCGCTTTCTTTTTTGGATAGTGAAGAGGAAGTCACTCATCTGTCAGATTCAGGCTCAGAATACGATCCTGTAGACGACAGCGGCTCCATGACAGATAGCTCTGACGACGGAGTTGTGGTCCCTGCCAAGGTCAGGCGTACCAGCCCCCAAACTTCTTCTTCTGTGCTTGATGTGCAAGAACCGCAGGTCCCTCGTATGGAGCAAAGAAGTACTAGCGCCGCTATTCCTTCTGGTGAACTGACAAGCACCAGCGGCCTAGTACACCTTGGTCGTACTTGCAGCACTGCAGTAACACTTGGTGACATGGCGAGTCCCATAATTGCAGTTCAAGCTGGCGAGGTGGCAAGCACAAGTAGTGTCCCGCTGCCACCAAGAAGATGAACAAAGGCCCGTCGTGCTCATAGTGCCCTTCCTGCTGCATTCGCCAATTCGAATTGGGAACCCACCACTTCTGCAGCACCCGTACTTCCCCCATTCACTGGCCAACCCGGCATTCATGTGGAAACAGTTGATTTTACGCCACTTGATTTTTATTCGCTGTTTTTCACCTAAGATCTCTATAGATCTATTGTGGACCAAATCAATTTGTATGCTGGCCAACACATCGCCACTATTCCCCAGTCCTCTCTTGCCAGAGATTGGAAACCAATTACGGGGAGGCGCATGTGCGGAGCCGTCTGAGCTAGACATGTCAGCTTAGAGCTCTGTGCCGACCGGGACCCGACAGCCTCTTTCACGGAGTCAAACCGGACTAAAAAGACACAGGATAGTATATAATCTATCCCCAGAGTAAGTGGGCATATTTTGGAACTATGTACAATGGGCGAGAAGCTAAACTGAGGCAAGTAAAGTCAAAGGACTCGCTGACTAAACCCACTGTTAGAATGGCGGCAGCATCCTCTTACCACTCCTCACAGCCTGCCCCACAGCCTGTCTCACAGAAGCACTATGAGTCACCCTCCTCAGCACAGTGTAGTGAGCCTGATTTTACCTCAGGAATGACCCCTCTTATTCCACAAAATTCCATTATTGGCCCTGACTTTTTGGCTCAATTTGAAAGGGTCTTACACAAGGCATTACAGAACACCTCAGATGCCATTACAGACAAATTGACACATGAAATTTGTGAAGTGGGCCGCCGCACTTCAATCCTAGAACAAAGGGTGGATGAATTTGATATCAATACCTCAATTCACACAGAAGAATTGGAGTCCCTTAAAGAAGATTACACTAATCTCCAAACCCGCCTTGAAGACTTAGAGAACAGAGCTAGAAGATCTAACCTATGGATACGTGGTATCCCTGAGGAAATTGAAGATTTACAATCGACTGTAACAGCACTCTTCCAGGAACTTGCCCCATCAATACCGATCGAACGTCTAGAAATGGACAGAATACACAGAGCCCTAACTTCACGCAATGCAGACGGACCACCTAGAGATGTTATACTGAAAATGCATTATTTTCGTACCAAAGAGCAACTTATGGAGGCGGCAAGAAACAAAGACTCCTTGATTTTTCAAGGGCACAGATATCAAATCTTCCAAGATCTGTCTCAAATTACACTTCTCAAGCGCAAGGAAAGGAAACCACATCTGCAAGTTCTTCAATACCACCACATATCATATCGCTGGGGCTTTCCTTCTTCTCTTCGTTTTTCATACAAAGGTACTCTATACACATGCAAATCAACGGAAGATCTTCTCAATGTAATTAAAGACCTCCGCCTGTCCACTCCAACTGCAACTACAGATGGACCCAAACGTCGGCTGTCATCTTTCCCTCCCCCACAGCTCCAAGATCTTCAGGACCCTCAAGCAACTCAGGCTCCACTCAGCCCCCACAAAAGAGGACGCTTTACTTCGTCACCTCCTGTTGAAGAAGATATTACAGACAGCTGAACTCTAATTGGGTGATACCTATTTAATCACTTCTTTTTTCCTACTATCGATACAATACTCTTTCTCAACCATACCACATGTTATACCTTTGTAGTAATACAATGCAGTATCCAATGTTACCTATTAAACCAATAGGATACTTCTCCAATGCAAATTATTTTTAAATTGTTATATCAGTCATGATATTGCTAGGATCGGTTGCTTTCATTAGATCTACTTTTTAATGGATCTATCTTTAGCTGATCTCGAACCAGTTGCCTAAGGGATATACCCTGCAACTGCATCCTAGACGTTCTAATGTTTTAAATCATATAGTTTGCATATATCCCTAGATGTTAGCTGTTAAATAGGTCTAATAGCTGACCTCTTCAAATTTTATTTTTCTCTTCTGAATAGTTAATTTACATAAATTGCAAAGGTTTACTTAGCCAATTGTGTTTGGAATTATTTTAAACTAAAATATCAATAGATATTAACAATTTTTTTCTCTCAAGTTTAATTTACATCTTTTGACTCATCAATTCAATGATATCTAATACAATATCAGTAGGCTGTCGTAGTCCCGGAGACAGTTCACTGCACCTCCTTTTTTTTTCCTCAAGTGCCCAATATTGATTGGACGCTCTTTGGAACATCTATATCTCTTGGTTGGTGATTTATCACCACCCCTTAGATATTAGCTCCACTTAGGAGCAACCTTTTTTATTTTTTCTAAATTCTTTATTCCCCCCCCCCCTTTTTTTTTTTGTTTTGCTTTGTCTCTCTTTAACACATTATATACTAGTGTATATCAATACTGCACAACCCTTGCTGAACTTCTGTTTCATATTTCTGTTCCAGAAAATCTACATTCCCTAACACTTTTGCACCAGAGAAACACCCATCTTCAATAATGTCTTCCCTGAATATATTAATGCTAAATGTACAAGGTCTCAACTCTCCTCCAAAGTGCACTAAAGCCTTTAATTTTTTTCTCCAAACAATTGGCACATGTGGTGTGCCTACAAGAGACACATTTTATCCCACAGTCCACACCAAAATATTTCAGCCGTAAATACTCACAAGTTTATACAGCATCTGCCAATACTAAACAAAGGGGAGTTTTAATAGCATTTCACCGCACGACACCTTTCACCCTCACCAAAGAGCTCAAAGAACCTGAAGGGAGATATCTAATCTTATCTGGATTTTTAATAGATAGTGAAGTTACTATAGTCTCCTATTACGCTCCTAATAAAAATCCACTACTATTCCTCTCACCTTTTTTCAGTGATTGATTCGCATAAACAAGGTACCCTTATTATTGGAGGAGACTCAAATCAAACAATATACCCATTCCTTGACAAATCCCCAACCCCTCATACCACACCTAAACTTTCCTATCAGAGACTACTGAACCAACACTCACTACTTGATACCTGGCGAGAACATAATCCTGCAAGAAGACAGTATACACATTACTCTCATCCTCATAAACAATTTTCCCGTATAGATCATCTTTTCGTTCCAGTTAGCACCTCCGCATTCATTCTGAACTCCAATATTACACCTTGTACTTGGTCAGACCATAACACAGTCATAAGAACTCTCTCCTCATTGGTTCCGAAACCCAATCATAAAACATGGTGCATAAATGACAGGCTCTTAGCGAATGCTACATTTAGATTAAACTTGGAGGAAGCCATAAAACACTATCTTACTCACAACAAGGCCTCTGATACGGATCCTTTAACTCGGTGGGAAGCTCTCAAACCATATGTTAGAGGGATCTGTATTAGTCAAGCATCTCATATACGTAAGCAAAAACAACAACTTCATAAACGCCTAGAGAAAGCATTTTACAAAGCTTCTGAAACTTTTCAAGCTTCACCATCCCCACATAATAAATTAAAATATGATAAATCACGCATAGAACTTGACCTTTTTTTAACAGAATCAGCCGAGAAAACCTTACGCAAAACTAAACACACCTTTTACATGCAAGCTAACAAGCCAACTACATTTCTGGCTTTAGCACTACGAAAGACGAATTACACCCCGAAACCTATCCGCCTAAAAATTGCTAAAGATAACTATACTAGCAACCCGCTGAAAATCCTTAACGAATTCAAGAAAAAACTAACAGAACTATACAAAGAAACTAAAATGGTAAACCAATCACACCTAAACAATCTCTTATCTATGATTAACCTTCCTTCACTCTCTTAAACTCAACAAGACTTACTAGAGAAACCTATTACTGAGATAGAAATACAAACTGCCATTAAATCACTTAAACTTGGCAAACGCCCTGGTGTTGATGGTTTATCATGTATATACAAGTGTAGCGCTGTGGGTTTAAAAACCTTATAAAAATATATAGATAAAGGAAAAACGTCTATGTCAAGCAATAGAAGTTACAAATTATGTTGGTTTAGCAAATAAACACAATAAAGTCTCTGATGTTTCTTCAGATGTTTTAAAAGCTGAAAGGGACTGATGTTAGTCCAAAGGTATGTATAGTTCCTTATTCACCACGTGGATAACACATGCAAAAGTGTGATGGACCCTCCACATAAGGACAAAATGAAGGCTTACCAGATGGATTGAACTCATAAGAACATACGTTCAATGAGTCAATCAAGCCTGTAACCCCAACGGGTAATCAGAAGGAGGAACCTCACGGCTGGATGGTGGTGAAGCTTCAATACATGTCCACACTTCTAATGAAACTTAGAGTGGATGGCAAACCTTCCCACGGGTCATCTCAGATGGATAGTCCATATAAGAATAAAGAAGGGGGGCCACATAGCATAATACCATTTGGAAAACAGATTTATTAAAATAGGTAAACAACTTACATTTAAGTAGTAAGAAAAGCGCTTCAAATAAAAATTATGGCAGGCAGTGGAGTCTCCCGACGCGTTTCGTCTTAAAAGACTTCTTCTGGGGTGCTCACTCACTGCTGCCATACCCCTTAATATAGATATTTAAGCCCCCTTAATGAGGATACAGCTCGTGTCTAAATTTCTGAGGTACTTCCGGGTTTGGCCAAGATGGCGGACCCGCGTGCGTTCCACGCCTCAGTTGGGTGTGTGTATATGCGTTCCAGCATTATACTGAGATGTTGCTATAAAATATAATCAAATTATGAGTGTAGGGACAAAGTAAGAATAAAATGAGAATAGAGAACACTTCCTAGTGAGGATATTCGCAGTATAAATCTGTTATTATCACTCTCTAAATCATAGTGGAGATAGGGAAGAACGAGATGCGCGTCACCCGTTCGGACGGGATGAACACACGTCACTTCCCTTCACATGGACCGCTATAGGTAGACAGCGGTTCAAGCCTCGTTTTGATGTCTATCAACCTATCAGTAGAGCGTGCATCGCCACGTCAGACGGGGTGAGAGCACGTGACTCCCCATCACATGGGCGGCTGGAAACAAGCCTTAAGCCAAGCCTCATTCTGGTAACGGTCAACATAGTGACGTTAGTAAACAACTCTGTGTGAAAGCACGGTGTGTAATACCATGAAGAAAGAATATGATCTTTAAATGAATAAATGAGTATGTTTAAGAAATTAAGAATGGTGTATCAATGACTGTTAATGAGTTAAGTGAATAGTGATGTTTGTGATAGAGAAAACTAAATAAAACATGACATGATGGTAAAAAATAAAAAATAAAAAATAAAAATAAAAATTAAAAATTAAAAAAATAAGGAAAAAGAAAAGAAGAAAAGAGGAAGAGGAAAAAAAGGAAAAAAGAAAAAAAGGAAAAAAAGAAAAAAAGAAGAAAATTAGAAAAATAGAAAAATATAGACATATATGGAAAATGAAACTAAAAAATGAAAATAAAATAAAAATAAAAATAAAAATAAATAAAAATAAATAATAAAAATAAAAATAAGAATGAATATAAAAATAAAATAAAAATAAAAATAAAATTAAAAATAAAAAATAAAAATAAAAATAAATATAAAAATAAATATAGGGGGCGTGGCCTGGACATGGCTGAGTGAGGCTGCACTTTTTTAGAGCTTCCGGCCCTGGCCTTCTACTCACGGCAATACTGGCATAATTAATCGGAATGCAATCTTCTAAGAAGTATAAAACAAGAGCCGTATCCAGGGAGACCCGACTCAGCCTACCCACCGGAGACTTACACCGTTATTTCAGCCACAAACACCGGAACTCCACCGGAGCCAGAGCGACAGCACCGCGCGGCAGCCCACGTGGAGGCAATACAGAGGCCCAAAAGGGAGACGTGGGGCACACCATTCCTGAACCATCAGAGAGATCCCCGTGTGCTACGGGAACGCTGCATCCCGTAATGGAGACACCTAAGCAACCACAAGCGGACCAGGACATTAGGGCTCTCATACAAGCCCTCCCCACAAGAACGGATATAGAGGCACTTATCCTGAAGCTGGAGGAAACCCACCGCCGGGACATTCAAGAGGTGAGAGAGGACGTGAACACTCTAGCTGAGAGAGTCACCTCGGGAGAAGCCTCCTTCACAACACTGGAACGTAGAGTGACAGAATTAGAACGATCCCGGGACCAACACAGGGACACAGCTGTCGCCCTCCAGCTCCATTTGGAAGATGTGGAGGACCGGAGCCGCAGGAACAATCTGCGGCTCCGTGGCCTGCCGGAAACGGTAGAGACCGAGTCCCTGGAGGAGACAGTGCAGGGTATGTTCCGCGCCATCCTAGGAGACCCTGAAAGCGTGGTTGACATAGACCGTGCACACAGGGCACTGGGACCGAGACCGGCAGATCCAGGACGACCCAGGGATGTGATCTGCAGGCTAGCCCGCTACCCGCAGAAGGATGCCATACTACGGAGAGCCTGGGAACAAGGAGGGATCCGTCTGGACGGCACTCACATCACTGTTTTACCTGACCTCTCCTGGGCTACCTTGCGTCGTAGAGCCATGCTCAAGCCAGTGCTAGACCTGGCGAAACAGAAGGGCTTCACCTACAGATGGGGGTACCCGTTGGCGGTAACATTCAGGAAAGATGGAGGCGCCTTCACACTGCAGACACCAGCGGACCTTCCTGAGCTGTTTCGCTTCTTGGACACAGACCGGATACAAGTCCCGGACTGGCTTCAGCTGCTTCCGCGCCCTGCAGGCAGATCAGGTCCTTCCATGTACAGAGGACCAGCCCCACAACGTCTGCAGAGAAACAGAAGGAGGTCCAGAGCGGAACCGGGAGAGGAGCAACGTGAGTAACCTACACAACCGCAACATAATGTGTATGCCCCTGCTCTGACATGCCCTCAGTGTTTCTCGCAGTTTCAGGTGCCCTCTGAGTTGGATACAGAGGAGTGAACTCTCGGTTGCTCCCCCCTCCCGGGTCCCCCCCCTCCTCTATCCCGCACGCAGCATTGCTAACATTAAAACTTGGACAAAATGGAGATCTCCCTCAAATCTCTGAATGATCGGCAAGTGGTCTGGTTGTTTGTGACGACGACCCAGCCTAGATTATAAAACACCTAAGGAACTGATCCTGGAGGCTTAGGGAAGTGGTCGCATCAGCTCCACCTATGTTTGATGAGGGATAGATGCCTATATGCAGATGTAACATGGCTGGAAGACACAGAATTGGGAAGGACACACATGCCAGATGCTCCCTTCTGATTTATGTTGTAGCAGGCAATTGGAAGATCCTAGAACATAGGAGAGGGGAATCTCTTATCAATATAGGAGTGTTTTGCCAAGCAACTGACAGAAACCTGCACTAATTCTCTGTGTGAGCTACACCTATTTTTCCCTGAGGGGCCCTGTTCGGGGCGGGGGTTGGGAGGGGGGTGCCACTGGGGGACTGTAAGATGTGAGGAACTGAACTCTAACCCACTCCCAACATCCACGATCACCATTTTGCAATGTACCCCACTTTTTGGTTCTGTTATTTTCTTTTTCTTCTTTCTTTGGATGTTCATTATAACTGTTTTTTTTAGGAGGGAAAAGAAGGAAAGCAGCATATATGATGGGGATTAGACTTTCTAAGATAAGACTGAGATCTGCTGAAACCTGAGGGAGAGCATGGGACCTTAATAAGACCTTAGTAGGGTGCATACAGTAAAGTATTGATAGAAAACAAGCTCACAAGTTTATTACACTTTATAGTGCCTCAAAGTTCAGGTCACTAGTTGCCTTAACATATGTGGCGAGTTATATACGGTAATAAAAAACAATTTATTGTCATTTACTTTGATTGTATTGCGAATTCAGGCATTATAGTTACAATTGCCGTGGGTGGGAGGAGGGGCCGTGGGGCTCGCTTCACGGCTCTGTCTATCCACTAACCCACATAGGTCTGCGCTCATAGCCCAGCAAACACTGGGGAGCGTATTAGCTGTGAACAGCTACGTTAGCACTTACTTTTTCTAGAGGTCCTGCTCTTTTGTGCAGATCTTCTATCCCCCCCCCTTTTTTAATCTTTATATTTAACCCCCCCCCCTTCCCCCCCCCTTTTTTTTTCACCAGTAGCCCGGTCTCATTTTCTTCCCTTCATTCCCTGCCTCGATACCTACCCTATTTAATATTACCTATTTACCCACTCATAAATTCACGGACATGGACGAACTACATATAATCTCGTTAAATGTGAAGGGCTTAAATACACCAGAAAAAAGGAGGATGATGCTCCATGATATGAGGCGCTTGAAGGCCGACATTGTCCTTCTACAGGAAACCCACTTTAGAAAAAATGCCCTCCCAATACTCAAAAACAGGTATTACCCCACGGTGTATCACTCTATGTATACCGAGTCGAAATCCAGAGGGGTTTCTATTCTAATCTCGGCCAAGATACCATGGTCTCTGACAGATATACAGACTGACAAAGACGGGCGCTATTTATTCTTGAAAGGGCAAATTGGAGAGGTGAAAGTGACTTTGGCGAACTTCTATGTTCCAAACACCTACCAAGACACATTTCTGACACGCCATCTAGACCGTCTCACACAATACGCAGAAGGGCAACTCATTATTGGAGGAGACTTTAATATCCCCTTGACGCCAACAGTGGACACATCCTCTGGACTGTCCTCGTCCTCACGGGAAATGCGAAAAAGAATTTCTACATCATTACACACTGCGCAGCTGATCGACGTGTGGCGTCTTTTCCACCCCGGGGAGCGCGACTATACATTCTACTCTAGACCGCATCAGTCCTACTCGCGCATTGATTATTTTCTGATCCCTCATAGACAATTACACGCAATAAAAGCCACCACAATTGAATCAATCACCTGGTCAGACCATGCCCCGATCACACTACGATATGCACTGACAGACATCTACAAAACGCAGAGACCACCCTGGAGATTAAACGAAAGCCTACTCCAAGACCCTGAGGTCTTAACAGAGATAGTGCAGGAATTGAGGCAGTACTTCCCTTCTAACACTACACCGGACAGCACACCTGGGGTGGTTTGGGAGGCACACAAAACTGTGATTAGGGGTATCCTTATTAAACATGGGTCCCGACTCAAACGACAGAGGACGGCTCAACTAAACTCATTGCTTCACAAACTACACGCACTAGAGTTGAAACATAAACAGACATCGTCCGAGAGCGTTTGCACAGAACTGGATCTTACTCGCAGACAGATTACAGACCTCTTACATTTTAAAGCCAAAGCGGCACTACAAATTAGCAGGAAGAAAATTTATGAGTCTGGAAACAAGTGTGGGAAATTATTAGGTCAATCCCTTCGTACACAGAAACAAGCATCATATATACCACGTGTCACTTCTTCCGCAGGCCAGAAATTATCACTATCCCAAGAGATATCAAAGGAGTTTAGATCATTTTATGACTCTCTATATAATTTGGATAATCCGCCCACACACTTAAATGAAACAGTAGAATATTTAAATACAGCCCATATGCCAACTTTGACGACCGAAGACCAAACCACTCTAGAAGAGCCAATCACATTATCAGAACTCCAACTGGCTATTAGGAAAATGAAGACAGGGAAAGCTCCAGGGCCGGACGGGCTTACCATCGGATATTACAAAACCCTACTCCCCTCCTTAGGTAACCATATGGTCGATCTATTCAACGACCTCAGTACAGGAAAGAACCTACATAATTCGACATTACAAGCACAGATATCTGTGATACTGAAAGATGGGAAGGATCCTTCACACTGTGGGAGTTACCGCCCCATCTCTCTGCTAAACACAGACTTAAAACTCTTCACTAAAATCATTGCCTCCAGACTACAACACCATCTTCCAAACCTAATCCATCTAGACCAAGTCGGCTTTGTCCCGACCAGAGAAGCTAGGGACAACACCATCAAAGTCCTCAACCTACTCCATCGAGCCAATAAAAACAACATACCGAGTATATTCTTAGGTACGGACGCCGAAAAGGCGTTTGACCGCGTGAACTGGCAATTCATGTTTGCTACTCTACAACATATAGGAGTCGGCAACAAAATGCTTAATTGGATTAGGGCAGTATACTCAAACCCGACGGCGAGAGTCAGAGCAAACGGTGTAATTTCAGAACCTTTTTCGATCACTAACGGGACTAGGCAAGGTTGCCCACTTTCTCCATTATTGTTTGCACTATCCTTAGAGCCATTCCTTTGTCATATCCGTTCAAACCCAGACATCATGGGAATAGAAATTAACAATACACAGTATAAAGTATCTGCGTATGCAGATGACATGTTATTCTCAATCACAAAACCAAACATCTCACTCCCCAACTTAATGAATGAATTTGCGATATACGGAAGACTTTCCAACCTAAAAATAAATTTCACCAAATCAGAAGCAATGGGTGTAGGAATCCCGACTTCACAACTAGACAATCTCAAAGCCAATTTTAGCCTGAAATGGACGAACACAGCATTGAAATACTTAGGAACATATATCCCACCAAAAATTGCCCAAACGTTCAAATTGAATTTCCCACCCCTTTTGAAAGAAGTACAAAGGTTACTTACCAACTGGGATAGCAGCCTCCACTCGTGGTTCGGCCGGTGTAGCATACTCAAAATGACTATTCTGCCAAAATTCCTCTATCTACTGCAAGCAGTCCCCATCCACATTCCCGCATCCTTCTTTAAACAAGTGAACACTGCATTTATAAAGTTCCTTTGGGCGGGGAAAAAACCCAGAATAAGCAAAAGAATATTATCATTTCCAAAACTGCAAGGAGGCATAGCGATGCCTGACATCAAAACCTACTATCATGCGGTGCACTTGAGCAGACTTATCGACTGGTGCAGGCATAGAGAGTCCAAACTCTGGACGCAGATAGAACAGGCACAAAGTAGCTTTCCCTTAAACAGAACACCCTGGTGTCATGAGGATCTGCCTTTTGACACTAGACGACACCCATTGATTGGATGTACTATCAGGCTGTGCGCCCACCTATTTTCCCGAAACTCCCTGTCACATGTCAATTCATCTCTTCGGCCAATTCTAGGCAACCCGTGTTTTACGCCGGGAATGACCGACTTGAAATTCCACACTTTAAAGGAATTAGGCCTCCATCAAGCATCTCATTTCAGTACCGCGGGTCGTTGGAGAACATTAACAGAGCTTTCGGACTCAACAGGCCAATACAAACTAGACTTCTTTAGAGCTCTACAGCTACACCATTTTCTTAACACGATGAACCCACCTAACACTACCGACATGCCTCTCACGACTCTGGAAGAGATATGTACAGGGACGGGAACAATTCTACACACACTATCTCTCATGTACAAACTACTAATAACGCCTACAGAGGACTGCCGAAACCTATACATGGACAAATGGGAGGAGGACCTACGTTGTCAATTCACTGACACGCAGAAACAACATATATTGACATTCACACACAAGTCATCAATCTGTGCCAAAATACAGGAGACCAATTATAAAATCCTCACACGTTGGTACAGAACCCCATCAGTTCTCAAAAAATTTTTCCCAACAACGTCAGATATATGCTGGCGCTGTACACAAAATAAAGGAACTTTGCTTCATATCTTTTGGTCCTGTCCGCGAATCAAAGCTTTTTGGGGGGAGGTGCGTCGAATAATACAAAAATTCACCGACCGCAAAGTCCCAGACAATCCAGCATACTTCCTCCTACATGTAACAGATACACCGGCAAGAGTGTATAAAAAATCGGTAGTACGCCATTTGCTTGACGCAGCCAAAGCATGCATTCCGCTCACTTGGAAATCAACACACCCGCCGACTATAGACTTATGGTTTAGGAAAATAGAGGAAATAAACCAAATGGAAGACCTTATCCTAACACACCAGAATAGACAGGAAAGATATTCCAAGACATGGCAACTGTGGAATATATTCATAGGGAGCACCCCCCACAACACGAGCACATAAGACAACTTTCGATGATAGGGAAGTGGTGTGCTGCCAACGGCAGCAATAACACATAAAGTGAGCTGTGCAAGCCCGTGAACCCCCCCCTCACTCTCTCCCTTCCCTTTTTCTTATTGCCCTCTAACTACTACTCCCCCCCCCATAATTTACCCCCCCCCCTTATTTATTTTTTTTTTTTTTCTTTCTCGCTATAGATTTTATTTTTCTTTATTATTATTTACCATGTTTCATGTTCTCAGGTTATTTAGAAAAAAGAATAGGAGACGGGACCACGGAGCAGAAAAATCGTATGCTTACAATGTCAGATATGAGAATAATTCCCGTTATCCTACAAACATTCTCAGAGGTCTGGAGAGGGAAGAAGTATATGAATACTAAGCACAGGTTTTAATATTACGATACACACTAATAATTTACTATATGGTATCTTGTCATTATGGATCCAACAGAATTTTAAATATTATTTGCTGTAATCATTGATCCCCAATGTATATATCATTGACATGTTGTATATGTAGTGTGTTATGAGGATCCCTGTGGACTTGTCTCCTGGCATAAATAAACAATTTAAAAAAAAAAAATAATAATAAATATAAAAATAAAAGTAAAATAAAAATAAAAATAAAAATAAATATGAAAGTAAAAATAAAATAAATAAGAATAGTTATGAAAATAGTCAAAAATAAAATAAAATTCAAAATGGAATGAAATTGAAAATAAAGTAAAATGAAATATGAAAATGAATGTGGAAATGAATAAGGTGAATATATAAATAAATGTGCATTTAAGGAGTGGTAAGGAAATTTTCATTTACATATGCCACCTCAGAGTATCATAATGTGGATCAAAAAAAGGTTGGGTCTAAAGTGTGAAAGATCCTAATAGTGACGATATCCATATCAGTGAAGTCTTTGTATATATGTGCATAAATTTGGCCTCCCTAGACTCGAGATATATTCTCAAAGGGGTTCACCACAATTAAACACCAGTATACACAACTTATGCTTACTCTAGAGTGAAACTAGGAATCATTGATAAATGCATTAATGTCAATTTCCATATTCATACCCCTTGGGGAGAGGGACTGTAGTTCATGTATCCAGAAAGTCTCTAGGCGGGAGACACCCCTGGTCTTAGCACCCCCTCTCCAAGGTGGAGTGTATTGGTCAATAACTAGAAATTGTGAACCCAATGGGTTACCGTTATGGAATTCTTTGAAATGTCTGGGTACGCTGTGTTTGGACTTCCTCCCTTTAATTAGGGCAATATGTTCACCCACTCTTCTAGTAAAAGTTCTCGTTGTGCGGCCAACATATTGTTGGCCACATGGACATGTAATCAAATATACCACATATCTGGAGTTACATGTGCAGAAAGGCTTGATGGTATACCTTTTCCCTGTGACTGTCGACATGAAATATGTAGTCTTGCGTCCCGTTAATACATTATGTTGGCATACAACACATTTCTTACATGGAAAAAATCCAGTCAGGTTGTGGAAAAATGAAGGACGTACTGGAGGGTTCGTAACATTAGGTGCTACTAGGCCACGTAAGGATGGTGCTCCTTTAAAAATTAATTTGGCTTGTTCCGGTAGCATCTTAGCTAAAATATTATCTTGCTTCAACACCCCCCAGTGCTTTTTCACAATATTTTTAATTTGTTTGTGTTGCACTGAATATGAAGTTAGCATTGCGCACTTAAATGTGGAATCTGGTTCTCTGTCAGGTTTCACTTCAAACAGGGAATTTCTGTCAATATTGGTAACTCTCTGAAGGTCTAATTCTAAAGTGGTTTTATCATACCCCTTGTCTAGAAAACGTTGTTTTAAAATGTTTGCTTGTTCTATAAATACCTCTAAGTTTGTACAGTTCCTACGAAGACGTAGAAACTGACTGCGAGGAACTGCGTTTAGCCAAGATCTGTGATGGCAGCTATCTCTGGGGATAAAACAGTTTCGATCTGTTGGCTTAAAATAGGTATTGAATTCGAATTGATTGTTAGCGATCTTGATTTCTAGGTCTAGGAAGTGGATCTCATCCTCACTAGCTTCATAAGATAAGGAGATACCTCTATCGTTATTATTAAGGTGTTCAAAGAATTGTTTCAATGATTCTGGAGTACCACTCCATAGGAGGAGGATGTCGTCTATGTATCTGGCCCACAGGACTAATGAAGTAGTCCTATAGGCATAGACGACATCCTCCTCCCACTTGGCCATAAAGAGGTTCGCAAGACTCGGAGCAAATTTCGCTCCCCTGGCCACTCCACGTTGTTGTAGATAGTACCTTTGATCGAACCAAAAATAGTTATGTTTGGTCGCGAATTCAAGCAACTCTATCAAATAATCGCACTGAAAGGAAGCCAGGGATTCTTCCCGGTACAGGAAGTGTCTGACAGCCTCTATGCCTCTCTCGTGTGGTATGCACGTGTATAAAGAGGCCACATCCGCTGTGGCCATGATAAAACCTTTCTGCAGCTGAATCTCTTCCAAACGTTTAATCGTAGAGCTGGTATCTTTCAAAAAAGAAGGTGTCTTTGAAACAATAGGTTGCAAATAAAAATCAATGTATTTGCCTATTCTAGAAGTAATAGAATTAATACCACTCACGATGGGTCTCCCTGGGGGCACGTCGGATTTTTGTGGATTTTTGGCAAATAGTAGATGGTGGGGATTCTCGGTGCAGAAGGTATCAGGAAGGCTTTCTCTTTTTTATTTAGAATCCTGGAATCGTAACCCTTAGTTATAAGGGTCTGTAGTTGTTTCTTGTATATACTAGTAGGATTATTGGAGAGTTCTACATAAGTATCAGGTTCTCTCAATATCCGATACATCTCCTCATCGTATTGGCTTTTGTCCAACACCACTATACCTCCTCCTTTATCCGCAGGGCGGACAACTAAATTTTTCCGTGCACACAAGGATTGTAATCCTTTTTTTGGCAAAGATGAATGTCGAATGTGTTTTTCTGGCAGTCTAGCAAGATCATCGAGAACGAGATCTCTAAACATTTTCACTGCAGGAGTGATAGGGACCGGAGGAACGAATAGAGAAGGGTTAGATAATCCCGAATGTACAGTACCTGAGGTAGCTGCTGGGTAATCAGTTCGAGTGGGATTAGAAATCAAATACCTTTGGATGTTAATTTTACGTATGAATTTGTGAACATCAATGAATGTATGGAATTTGTTTAGTTTCTTAGGGGGGGCATATTTGAGACCCTTATCAAGCACTGATATTTCAGCCTGAGTGAGTGCCTGGGTACTCAAATTAAATACCCCTTGTCCTACTACACTCTTTTTCTCTTTTCTTTTCTGTACTCTCCTTCTATTACTTCTAGAATAGGCAAATACATTGATTTTTATTTGCAACCTATTGTTTCAAAGACACCTTCTTTTTTGAAAGATACCAGCTCTACGATTAAACGTTTGGAAGAGATTCAGCTGCAGAAAGGTTTTATCATGGCCACAGCGGATGTGGCCTCTTTATACACGTGCATACCACACGAGAGAGGCATAGAGGCTGTCAGACACTTCCTGTACCGGGAAGAATCCCTGGCTTCCTTTCAGTGCGATTATTTGATAGAGTTGCTTGAATTCGCGACCAAACATAACTATTTTTGGTTCGATCAAAGGTACTATCTACAACAACGTGGAGTGGCCATGGGAGCGAAATTCGCTCCGAGTCTTGCGAACCTCTTTATGGCCAAGTGGGAGGAGGATGTCGTCTATGCCTATAGGACTACTTCATTAGTCCTGTGGGCCAGATACATAGACGACATCCTCCTCCTATGGAGTGGTACTCCAGAATCATTGAAACAATTCTTTGAACACCTTAATAATAACGATAGAGGTATCTCCTTATCTTATGAAGCTAGTGAGGATGAGATCCACTTCCTAGACCTAGAAATCAAGATCGCTAACAATCAATTCGAATTCAATACCTATTTTAAGCCAACAGATCGAAACTGTTTTATCCCCAGAGATAGCTGCCATCACAGATCTTGGCTAAACGCAGTTCCTCGCAGTCAGTTTCTACGTCTTCGTAGGAACTGTACAAACTTAGAGGTATTTATAGAACAAGCAAACATTTTAAAACAACGTTTTCTAGACAAGGGGTATGATAAAACCACTTTAGAATTAGACCTTCAGAGAGTTACCAATATTGACCGAAATTCCCTGTTTGAAGTGAAACCTGACAGAGAACCAGATTCCACATTTAAGTGGGCAATGCTAACTTCATATTCAGTGCAACACAAACAAATTAAAAATATTGTGAAAAAGCACTGGGGGGTGTTGAAGCAAGATAATATTTTAGCTAAGATGCTACCGGAACAAGCCAAATTAATTTTTAAAGGAGCACCATCCTTACGTGGCCTAGTAGCACCTAATGTTACGAACCCTCCAGTACATCCTTCATTTTTCCACAACCTGACTGGATTTTTTCCATGTAAGAAATGTGTTGTATGCCAACATAATGTATTAACGGGACGCAAGACTACATATTTCATGTCGACAGTCACAGGGAAAAGGTATACCATCAAGCCTTTCTGCACATGTAACTCCAGATATGTGGTATATTTGATTACATGTCCATGTGGCCAACAATATGTTGGCCGCACAACGAGAACTTTTACTAGAAGAGTGGGTGAACATATTGCCCTAATTAAAGGGAGGAAGTCCAAACACAGCGTACCCAGACATTTCAAAGAATTCCATAACGGTAACCCATTGGGTTCACAATTTCTAGTTATTGACCAATACACTCCACCTTGGAGAGGGGGTGCTAAGACCAGGGGTGTCTCCCGCCTAGAGACTTTCTGGATACATGAACTACAGTCCCTCTCCCCAAGGGGTATGAATATGGAAATTGACATTAATGCATTTATCAATGATTCCTAGTTTCACTCTAGAGTAAGCATAAGTTGTGTATACTGGTGTTTAATTGTGGTGAACCCCTTTGAGAATATATCTCGAGTCTAGGGAGGCCAAATTTATGCACATATATACAAAGACTTCACTGATATGGATATCGTCACTATTAGGATCTTTCACACTTTAGACCCAACCTTTTTTTGATCCACATTATGATACTCTGAGGTGGCATATGTAAATGAAAATTTCCTTACCACTCCTTAAATGCACATTTATTTATATATTCACCTTATTCATTTCCACATTCATTTTCATATTTCATTTTACTTTATTTTCAATTTCATTCCATTTTGAATTTTATTTTATTTTTGACTATTTTCATAACTATTCTTATTTATTTTATTTTTACTTTCATATTTATTTTTATTTTTATTTTTATTTTACTTTTATTTTTATATTTATTTTTATATTTATTTTTATTTTTATTTTTTATTTTTAATTTTATTTTTATTTTTATTTTATTTTTATATTCATTCTTATTTTTATTTTTATTATTTATTTTTATTTATTTTTATTTTTATTTTATTTTCATTTTTTAGTTTCATTTTCCATATATGTCTATATTTTTCTATTTTTCTAATTTTCTTCTTTTTTTCTTTTTTTCCTTTTTTTCTTTTTTCCTTTTTTTCCTCTTCCTCTTTTCTTCTTTTCTTTTTCCTTATTTTTTTCATTTTTAATTTTTATTTTTATTTTTTATTTTTTATTTTTTACCATCATGTCATGTTTTATTTAGTTTTCTCTATCACAAACATCACTATTCACTTAACTCATTAACAGTCATTGATACACCATTCTTAATTTCTTAAACATACTCATTTATTCATTTAAAGATCATATTCTTTCTTCATGGTATTACACACCGTGCTTTCACACAGAGTTGTTTACTAACGTCACTATGTTGACCGTTACCAGAATGAGGCTTGGCTTAAGGCTTGTTTCCAGCCGCCCATGTGATGGGGAGTCACGTGCTCTCACCCCGTCTGACGTGGCGATGCACGCTCTACTGATAGGTTGATAGACATCAAAACGAGGCTTGAACCGCTGTCTACCTATAGCGGTCCATGTGAAGGGAAGTGACGTGTGTTCATCCCGTCCGAACGGGTGACGCGCATCTCGTTCTTCCCTATCTCCACTATGATTTAGAGAGTGATAATAACAGTTTTATACTGCGAATATCCTCACTAGGAAGTGTTCTCTATTCTCATTTTATTCTTACTTTGTCCCTACACTCATAATTTGATTATATTTTATAGCAACATCTCAGTATAATGCTGGAACGCATATACACACACCCAACTGAGGCGTGGAACGCACGCGGGTCCGCCATCTTGGCCAAACCCGGAAGTACCTCAGAAATTTAGACACGAGCTGTATCCTCATTAAGGGGGCTTAAATATCTATATTAAGGGGTATGGCAGCAGTGAGTGAGCACCCCAGAAGAAGTCTTTTAAGACGAAACGCGTCGGGAGACTCCACTGCCTGCCATAATTTTTATTTGAAGCGCTTTTCTTACTACTTAAATGTAAGTTGTTTACCTATTTTAATAAATCTGTTTTCCAAATGGTATTATGCTATGTGGCCCCCCTTCTTTATTCTTATATGGACTATCCATCTGAGATGACCCGTGGGAAGGTTTGCCATCCACTCTAAGTTTCGTTAGAAGTGTGGACATGTATTGAAGCTTCACCACCATCCAGCCGTGAGGTTCCTCCTTCTGATTACCCGTTGGGGTTACAGGCTTGATTGACTCATTGAACGTATGTTCTTATGAGTTCAATCCATCTGGTAAGCCTTCATTTTGTCCTTATGTGGAGGGTCCATCACACTTTTGCATGTGTTATCCACGTGGTGAATAAGGAACTATACATACCTTTGGACTAACATCAGTCCCTTTCAGCTTTTAAAACATCTGAAGAAACATCAGAGACTTTATTGTGTTTATTTGCTAAACCAACATAATTTGTAACTTCTATTGCTTGACATAGACGTTTTTCCTTTATCTATATATTTTTATAAGGTTTTTAAACCCACAGCGCTACACTTGTATATACATTTGAAATTTTGACAAAATCCTTATTTGTTGTGTGAGCTGCTTCCTTGTTGGGTAAGCGCAGGGTTACACTCTTGTCTTCTCTGGTTGATGGTTTATCAGCCACTTACTATAAACGATTTACTTCACTATTGTCACCCCTCATGGTTGATACCTTTAACCTTCTTCTTAATAATCACTATTTCCGTACAGAATCACTTACCGCCTCTATCTCCATGATCCCTAAGCCCAATACAGACGACACTTCTTGTTCTAATTACAGACCAATATCTATCCTTAACATTGATATCAAAATTTTAGCCAAGATTCTCTCTTCCAGACTTAATCCTATAATCGGTTCTTTGATACATAAGGATCAAACTGGATTTATTCCTTCAAGACAAGCAGGCGACAATATCCGCCAAGCCACAATTTTAGCTCATATAGCACGTTCCCGCCGTATTCCTACATGTTTCCTTTCATTGGACATACGAAAGGCATTTGACACCCTATCATGGCCTTATCTACATTCTATTCTTAACCGATGGGGATTTGGTCCACATTAACTCAGATGGATCACTACCTTATACCATAATCCGAAAGCACATATTGCATACTCAGGATTTAAATCTGATTCTTTTAATATAGAAAGAGGAACTGGACAAGGTTGCCCCCTTTCCCCTCTTCTTTTTGCTTTAGCGATAGAACCCCTAGCCCAACTTATTAGAACTAACTCAAACATTAAAGATCTAGAACTTGGCGGCTACCATCATAAATTATGCATGTTTGCGGACGATGTCCTAATATTTTTAACATCCACTATAACATCAACACCAACTCTTCTTGATATTCTCTCAAAATTTGAACGAGTATCGAGCCTCTCAGTTAATCTACACAAATCAAAAGCCCTAAATATTTCACTACCCCCTGAGCTTCACACCCAATGAATTCATTCCTTACCATTTGCATGGTCACCAATTTCTATATCCTATTTGGGAGTCAACCTTACGTCTAACCCAATGGATCTATATGCTACTAACTACCCGCCAATGCTATCACAACTCTCTAAACTCCTCTCAAACTGGTCAAATTTACCTCTGTCATGAATGGGTAGGATTGCAGTGATAAAAATATCTATCCTTCCAAAAATTTTATATCTATTCAGGGTTCTTCCTATCGCTGTCCCATCACATTTCTTACGTATCTTACAACGGAAAACTTTACAATACATTTGGGGCAATGCCAAACCTCGGTTACCTAAACCAACCCTGTATTCCCTCAGAATCCGAGGGGGTCTGGGTGTACCAGACTTTACCAAATACTATTATGCAGCACAACTGTCACAATTAACTAAATACCATGCTACATCTGAAATTCCACTATGGGTGGCATTGGAATCGGTTGACTGTGATCATCTTTCTACAGCAAATCTTTTATGGCTTTCTCCATCACAACATCAGAAGCTTACTAATCCAATTACCAAACACAGCCTTTCAATCTGGGATAGACTGAAAACTCGATTTGGCCTCCAATCTTCACACAATCCTCTCCTCTCTTTCTTACATAACCCATCATTTTACCGGCCTGGTCTTCCCCAACATCTTTCCTAGCTTGGTCAAATGCGGGATTAACAAGAGCATATCATTTCTATAAAACCCGGGTTATCACACCTTTTCCAACTCTCTGTGAAACATGTAATATTCACCCTCAGAAATGTTTAGGTACCTACAAATCAAAAATTTCCTGTCTACTAATGCACCTTCAGACTTGACGTCTCCTAATCTCACCGTATTTGAAAAAGCTTGCAACAATGATCCTCATAGAAGAGGACTTATCTCAGATATATATACTCAACTACTGTCACACAACTCTTCATCCCCACTGACTTATACCACAAGATGGGAATCAGACCTTCAACTACAACCCGAACAAATAAACTGATCCCAAATATGGCATAATACCAAATCAGCATCACCTAATATTGTCGCTCTCGAAACTAATTACAAAGTTCTCACCAGATGGTACCTAGTCCCTGCCAGAATCTCCAGGTTTTCTCCACAATACCCGTCCCAATGCTTCCAAGGATGTTCAGCACTAGGAACACACATGCACATATGGTGGGAATGTAAAATAGTTGAATCCTTTTGGTTGGAGGTGTTTAAGATGCTTTCTACTATGTTTAATATACATTTGCTTCCCGATCCAACCACAGCACTCCTAAATGATAAACCAAATATTTTATCACACCGCCAGTTTAAACTCATGCTCTTCATAACCACAGCAGCCAAACAGACCATAGCGAAAGCATGGAAATCTGACTCAATCTGTATTTTGTCAATTAAGAACAGAATAACTCAGTTCATGATCCACGCAAAGACCGAAGCAATCTTACTTGACAATTTATCGAAGTATGAAGCCTTATGGAGACCATGGTTTGAGCATTTCCTACCTCCAGGATATGATAATTCGTTATTTCTTATTTGAAGACATTATATGGACAATCTATAATGTTACTATAAACTATATATATCGTCTTTAATTAGTGGTTTTCTCTGGAAATTCCCCCATGTCCCACCCCCTTATCTCCTTACCCCCAAAACTGTGCAGTTAGTACCCCTTTCACTTACTACTTGACTTTCTTGAAGTGTGAATAACTAAAAATAGTTAGAAAAACTTATTTAATCTCCAGATGAAGCCAAGCCATATTGCAGGAACTTGGCCCTGGAACTATCTACTGATTCTTCCCCAACTATCTTACTTCCTTTTCTTTATTATACTTACTTTACCGCATCTTACCTCTCCCCACACTTCTTAATAAACTTTTTCCAACCCCATTCCTCCTATACTTTACCTTTAATTTGTATAATTCTTGTTTTCTGTACTCACTTATTATGATATAAACGTTTATGATATATTGTGTGTTACTTTTCATACCATAATCACCTATGTGATACATTACAATTGCCTGTTACCTTATATATACAAGAATGTTATTATCTTTCTTTGTAAACCTGAACTATATTTAACTCAAAACTATAAAATATTTTAAAAGAGGGAAACCAATTACGGTTTCCGAATTTAAGATCTTTCTGGGCCTTTCCCTCAACATGGGCATAAATAAAAAGAGTGAGTTGCTGTCATATTGGTCCACTGACCCAATTTACCATATGCCCGTGTTCTCTGCCTCCATGGCCAGGGCACGATTTTGCGGTTCATGCACTTCAACAACAATAAACTCTGTCATCCTCGTGGAGACCCTGAATACGATCGACTCTACAAAATTCGGCACCTCGTAAACCACTTCAACCAAAGTTTTGCAGACTTGTTTACTCCCCATCAAGTTGTCTGCGTTGATGAGTCCCTGATTACGTTTTCTGGCCACTTGTCATTCAAACAGTACCTTCCCAGCAAGAGTGCCAGATAGGAGGCCAAGATGTATAAGCTCTGTGACAGGGCCACAGGTTATACATGTAGTTTAAAGAAACAAAAAAGGCGCCTCTAAGTGCAGAAGATTGACAATTTTAATGCCCCAAAAAGGGTTAAAAACACTTACAGAATGGAAGTGGTAATCAGGCACATCATAACTTAAGCTGCATTGGAAGGGATAGCGGTCAGAGGAAGCCTTCAGATGGGATGGATGTGATCACTGAACACAGCGGTGTAGGACACAGGAAGCCGCTGTGAGGCCGGCGTCATCAGCTGGAAGGGAGACGAACCCGGAAGTGATGTCATCCACAGGGCGGCTCGATAACCAGCCTGAACCGCAAACAAACAGCCTGGACGAGGATGTGATGTCATCAGAAAGGGACGCGTTTCGGAACCATCAATCGTTCCTTTTTCAACCTATGGCCATACTGATGACTGAGAGGAATATATACACACCCAATAACAGTGGATTGGCCAGTGGGCGGGGGCAGCAGGGAAACATTTATTTAATTGTGATCGGTTCGTTTTGTGCATATAAAGGGAACAAATAGATACCTGCTACAGCATTCTTAAAACCATTATAAAAAACATGATAAGAACATTAAAAACATTAAAAAACGGGATAAAAGGAAAAGGGAAAATGTAATGTAATGGTGCAATATGTTGAACAATACTAGACAGTAACCAATCATAGAGCCTGCAATACACATAACAGAATGGGGATGGTGAGAGCAGGCAGAATGATGTTGATATTAAACTACAGACCATAAAGGAAGCATACATGACAATAATACTATCAATAATTAATCGTTAAAATTTCATATAGGGTGGGGGGGGGGTTTTATGAGGATAATAATGGGGGTTATTGGAGGAGCCTAAAATACTATCTACAGAAGGGAAGTGTCATGTTAGAGTATGGCGCTAACTTCAAAGTCCTCATTTAACCCTCCGGGGGCTAAAACATTAAGTAAAAATATCCAATACATTTCTCTATGGCATAGGCGTCGGTAACGTTCAGCAGCGGGGAGGTCTTTTGGCATTGCCTCAATAATCCATACTTTAAGGCCATTCATGGACTTGTTATGGGTGTGGAGGTAGTGTCTGGGGACACTATGGTTATCTAGTCCACCTTCAATTAAACGGCGATGTTCGCCAAACCGTTTCCGTAGTGGCCGAATAGTGCGCCCTACATAAAATAGACCACAGGGGCATGTGAGACAGTATATGACATGGTCAGAGGAACATGTGTGAAAGCCCTTTATTGGGTATGTTTTGCCTTTGACGTGGAACTCTTTCTGGCCATGTGTCACAAAGCTGCAAGTCTTGCAGAGGGGCTTACGGCACTGATACATCCCAGAAATAGCTAAAAACGTGGGCATGTGATGGCCCGGAGGCAGAGGTTTGGCCCTAAGTTTGCTGGTTGCTACCTTGCTTTTGATGTTGGGTGCCTTTCTATAAGCAAACTGAGGTCTATTAGGCAGAGTAGGGAGTAGATGTTCATCTTGTAGTAGCAAAGACCAATGTTTTTTAATAATTTTTTCCATGTGTTTGTGATGGGTGTGGAACTGGGTGATGAATCTTAGATTATCTTTCTGGGTATTGGGACGTGAATGAGAGTTCTTGATAGGCGATGTGCTCTTATATTGTTGATAAGCTGAATCAACAAGATCTACAGGGAAACCTTTTTCAAGAAACTTGGCTTTCAGAATTTCACCTTCGGTGTCGTAGTCGCTCTTCAGGGTACAGTTCTTTTTAAGTCTACAGAACTGACTCTTGGGTACATTATTTAGCCACAGAGGGTGATGACAACTTTTATAATGGAGGAATGAATTTCCCGCTGTGGGCTTGGTGAAATTTTTTGCATGGATCTCTTTGCCTGTCCAAAAGAGTTCAAGATCGAGGAAGGCTAACTTATTTTGGTCGATGACTGAGGTGAAAGTGAGGCCCATGTTATTGGTGTTACAATATGTCACAAAATCCGTGAATGTTGATACATTGCCATCCCAAATGATGATCACGTCATCTATATAGCGGCCATAAAAAACAATGTGGGGAAGGAACGGATTGTTGTTCCATATATATAAGTGCTCCCAATGCCCCATAGTAAGATTCGCATACGAGGGTGCAAAGTGCGCCCCCATAGCTGTCCCTTGTAATTGCAGATAGAAATTATCCTCAAATTTAAAATAGTTATGAGTGAGACAGAAGGAAGTGGCTTCAACGATAAAGGAAGCCTGTCTAGGGTTCAGCATCGGGTCTTGGCAAAGAAAAAACTGTAGGGCGTTGAGGCCTACTTCATGAGGTATGGATGTGTACAAGGATTGGACGTCCAAAGATGCCCAATGATAGTTGTTTTCCCAAGAGTACGGGGTTAAAGTTTCCAGTAAGTGAACACCATCTCTTATGTGGGACTGGAGAGATTGGGCCAGTGGCTGAAGGAATTGATCTATGTATTGCGAAAGTCCGCTGCTGATGCTATCCATAGATGCCACAATCGGTCGCCCTGGTGGTGTTTTGGGGTCTTTATGCACCTTCGGTAGGTGGTAGAAATAAGGAGTAAAATGTATTTCTTTAACTAGGAAGGAGGCCTCTTGCTGTGAAATGATGTTATCATTTAATGCCCTTTTAACTAGAGAGGAGGCTTCAATAGTGAATAAAGGTAAGGGATCTTTGTGAAGTCTAATATATGTGTTCGTATCGGATAATAATCGGATCGCTTCAGAAACATAGTCAGCTCTGTTTTGTATCACTATACCTCCCCCTTTGTCAGCACTTTTTATAACCAGATCTAAATTGTTGGTGAGTGTGTCAAGGGCTCTTTGTTCATGGTGAGTGAGATTGGAAATGGATTTTTTATTGTTTTTACACAGTTCCTGTATTTCTGCGTGGACGATGCGATAAAAAGCATCAATGCATGAGCCTTTGGACTGGGTGGGATAGAAAACCGAAGAGGGTTTGAAGGTGGTGTTTTGGATGGGTGGAGAGGTAATAAGGTGTTGTGTGTACAACACCAAGTCATTTTCATGATCTATTGAAGGGGACGATGAAATGGGGGGATAACTGTATGGATCTTCTAAAATGGAGAGAAGGTCACTATCTGTATGGGCATCAGTGGTACTATGGGACACATCGGGTGTATTAGGATCATTATGTAATCGGCGTTTGTTGGATTGGATGTTGAAGAATCTCTTCAAGGTAAGGAGGCGGACAAATTTGTTCAGGTCCTTGAAGAGAAGGAAGGGATTAGGTGCAGCTGATGGAGCAAAGTTCAGACCTCGATTTAATAGGGAAATTTCGTCTTCAGTTAAGACATGGGTGGAGAGGTTGAAGATTTTAACAGTACTCTCTTTTTGCTCGGGTCTGGGGTGGAGCTTGTTGCCTCTGCCTCGACATCCTCTTCTGCGTGTTTTCTTTTTTGTGGTTTTGTCCGAGGGGGGTTGAACACTAAAAAAGGAACCGCAGCTGGCTCTGAAGATGGAATAGTGGCCAAAGGTGTCATAAGTGAGGAGTTGGGGCCAAAGGACACAAGAGGACCAGGAGATGTTCTGGATGGGATACATGTATTGTTAACAATGATGTTCTGTTGACTATCTGCAATGGTGGTTGGACATAAAGGGGGGTCGGAGGTGTTAGGTGCAATATGGGTGGAGGTGTGGGGTGTTGCCTTTGTGGGCTGGGCAAGACCCAAAGTATCAGTGGTAAATGGCGACATGGGTGCCAAAGCTACGGTGCTAACCCCCTGGTTCTGTATACGAGACTCAGAATTAGCTGTTAAATTGAAAGTGGATGTTTTATTTTGAGGAATAATTTTACGAGGGACAATGGGGGCAAAAGGGTTGATGTCCATAAGAGATGGAAGATCGTGAGCGGATTTACGTTTCCAAGAAAAAAATATTATTGCTACTATAGTCTTTCAAATCTCTGCTAAATTTCCCCAATTTATGTTTAATCAGAATGTCTTCCTTCTTATGGGTTAATTTGGTAAGGATAGACAGCCATAGAGATGGTAAATGAGTGGTGAGGTCTGCAATTTGGGAAAATACTATTTTTATTTGGTGGATATATTGTTTATATTTAGTGTGTCTCTGTGCGGAGATAATTTTGATCCATTTATTAGTGCAAAATTCAGATATAGAGGACCATTCTCTTTGAGACTCTGGGTCTAGGAAGGAGCATGTTTTTAGAATTCTAAGGCCTCTAGGAGTAATATGAGCAGACAAATATTTGAGAAGGAAAAATTCATCCCACCACTGCTGGTTGGCGGAAATGACTAACTTCTCTAATTTGCGGAATAGTGAACAGAGAGATTTGTACTCTACATGAGAAAAATGAGGTATGGATATAAAAAAACCTTTGGGTATAATGGCTAAAAGGTCATTAATTTTTGAATACTTCAGGGAATCTATTTCGGACAGAAAATCCATGACCAGGGAAAGAAAAGAAAAGAAAGGAAAATTGTGATGGAGAAAGCAAAAAAAGAAGAAAATAGAAGAATAAAAAGTTAAGAATGATGGTGTGAAAATAAAAAATAATAATAACAAATAAAAACTGAAAAAAGAAAAAAATATATATAAAATTGAGATAAAAAAGATAAAAAATGTGTAACAATGAGCAATAATGGACAATGCTAATGAGCAACACGGTAAAAATAGAAATAAAAATGCTGTGCTGGTAGCTGATTTAAGTACTAATAAAATTCATCATCAAAATATGCATATACATATAAAATTATTTAAAACCAAGGTGTAAAAGAATGACAGAAGAGACTAACAATGTAATGCATGAAAACATGAAGTCCGTGCGTCAACCTAAATGTAGCTTCATATGGAATCAAATAAAAAAGAGGTTTATAGGGCGCACAGGACTAACATGATCCAGAAAATGTCTCTACTAAAATTAGGCAGTCCAAAATAACGAGAGAGGTGTTGGTAAGTATGATGGGATGGTGGGATGATCTTCAGCAAAAAGGGCTGCAACTTTAAAAGACTGAAGCAGGCTCTATAATGACATAAAGAAACAAAAAAGGCGCCTCTAAGTGCAGAAGATTGACAATTTTAATGCCCCAAAAAGGGTTAAAAACACTTACAGAATGGAAGTGGTAATCAGGCACATCATAACTTAAGCTGCATTGGAAGGGATAGCGGTCAGAGGAAGCCTTCAGATGGGATGGATGTGATCACTGAACACAGCGGTGTAGGACACAGGAAGCCGCTGTGAGGCCGGCGTCATCAGCTGGAAGGGAGACGAACCCGGAAGTGATGTCATCCACAGGGCGGCTCGATAACCAGCCTGAACCGCAAACAAACAGCCTGGACGAGGATGTGATGTCATCAGAAAGGGACGCGTTTCGGAACCATCAATCGTTCCTTTTTCAACCTATGGCCATACTGATGACTGAGAGGAATATATACACACCCACTAACAGTGGATTGGCCAGTGGGCGGGGGCAGCAGGGAAACATTTATTTAATTGTGATCGGTTCGTTTTGTGCATATAAAGGGAACAAATAGATACCTGCTACAGCATTCTTAAAACCATTATAAAAAACATGATAAGAACATTAAAAACATTAAAAAACGGGATAAAAGGAAAAGGGAAAATGTAATGTAATGGTGCAATATGTTGAACAATACTAGACAGTAACCAATCATAGAGCCTGCAATACACATAACAGAATGGGGATGGTGAGAGCAGGCAGAATGATGTTGATATTAAACTACAGACCATAAAGGAAGCATACATGACAATAATACTATCAATAATTAATCGTTAAAATTTCATATAGGGTGGGGGGGGGGGGGTTTTATGAGGATAATAATGGGGGTTATTGGAGGAGCCTAAAATACTATCTACAGAAGGGAAGTGTCATGTTAGAGTATGGCGCTAACTTCAAAGTCCTCATTTAACCCTCCGGGGGCTAAAACATTAAGTAAAAATATCCAATACATTTCTCTATGGCATAGGCGTCGGTAACGTTCAGCAGCGGGGAGGTCTTTTGGCATTGCCTCAATAATCCATACTTTAAGGCCATTCGTGGACTTGTTATGGGTGTGGAGGTAGTGTCTGGGGACACTATGGTTATCTAGTCCACCTTCAATTAAACGGCGATGTTCGCCAAACCGTTTCCGTAGTGGCCGAATAGTGCGCCCTACATAAAATAGACCACAGGGGCATGTGAGACAGTATATGACATGGTCAGAGGAACATGTGTGAAAGCCCTTTATTGGGTATGTTTTGCCTTTGACGTGGAACTCTTTCTGGCCATGTGTCACAAAGCTGCAAGTCTTGCAGAGGGGCTTACGGCACTGATACATCCCAGAAATAGCTAAAAACGTGGGCATGTGATGGCCCGGAGGCAGAGGTTTGGCCCTAAGTTTGCTGGTTGCTACCTTGCTTTTGATGTTGGGTGCCTTTCTATAAGCAAACTGAGGTCTATTAGGCAGAGTAGGGAGTAGATGTTCATCTTGTAGTAGCAAAGACCAATGTTTTTTAATAATTTTTTCCATGTGTTTGTGATGGGTGTGGAACTGGGTGATGAATCTTAGATTATCTTTCTGGGTATTGGGACGTGAATGAGAGTTCTTGATAGGCGATGTGCTCTTATATTGTTGATAAGCTGAATCAACAAGATCTACAGGGAAACCTTTTTCAAGAAACTTGGCTTTCAGAATTTCACCTTCGGTGTCGTAGTCGCTCTTCAGGGTACAGTTCTTTTTAAGTCTACAGAACTGACTCTTGGGTACATTATTTAGCCACAGAGGGTGATGACAACTTTTATAATGGAGGAATGAATTTCCCGCTGTGGGCTTGGTGAAATTTTTTGCATGGATCTCTTTGCCTGTCCAAAAGAGTTCAAGATCGAGGAAGGCTAACTTATTTTGGTCGATGACTGAGGTGAAAGTGAGGCCCATGTTATTGGTGTTACAATATGTCACAAAATCCGTGAATGTTGATACATTGCCATCCCAAATGATGATCACGTCATCTATATAGCGGCCATAAAAAACAATGTGGGGAAGGAACGGATTGTTGTTCCATATATATAAGTGCTCCCAATGCCCCATAGTAAGATTCGCATACGAGGGTGCAAAGTGCGCCCCCATAGCTGTCCCTTGTAATTGCAGATAGAAATTATCCTCAAATTTAAAATAGTTATGAGTGAGACAGAAGGAAGTGGCTTCAACGATAAAGGAAGCCTGTCTAGGGTTCAGCATCGGGTCTTGGCAAAGAAAAAACTGTAGGGCGTTGAGGCCTACTTCATGAGGTATGGATGTGTACAAGGATTGGACGTCCAAAGATGCCCAATGATAGTTGTTTTCCCAAGAGTACGGGGTTAAAGTTTCCAGTAAGTGAACACCATCTCTTATGTGGGACTGGAGAGATTGGGCCAGTGGCTGAAGGAATTGATCTATGTATTGCGAAAGTCCGCTGCTGATGCTATCCATAGATGCCACAATCGGTCGCCCTGGTGGTGTTTTGGGGTCTTTATGCACCTTCGGTAGGTGGTAGAAATAAGGAGTAAAATGTATTTCTTTAACTAGGAAGGAGGCCTCTTGCTGTGAAATGATGTTATCATTTAATGCCCTTTTAACTAGAGAGGAGGCTTCAATAGTGAATAAAGGTAAGGGATCTTTGTGAAGTCTAATATATGTGTTCGTATCGGATAATAATCGGATCGTTTCAGAAACATAGTCAGCTCTGTTTTGTATCACTATACCTCCCCCTTTGTCAGCACTTTTTATAACCAGATCTAAATTGTTGGTGAGTGTGTCAAGGGCTCTTTGTTCATGGTGAGTGAGATTGGAAATGGATTTTTTATTGTTTTTACACAGTTCCTGTATTTCTGCGTGGACGATGCGATAAAAAGCATCAATGCATGAGCCTTTGGACTGGGTGGGATAGAAAACCGAAGAGGGTTTGAAGGTGGTGTTTTGGATGGGTGGAGAGGTAATAAGGTGTTGTGTGTACAACACCAAGTCATTTTCATGATCTATTGAAGGGGACGATGAAATGGGGGGATAACTGTATGGATCTTCTAAAATGGAGAGAAGGTCACTATCTGTATGGGCATCAGTGGTACTATGGGACACATCGGGTGTATTAGGATCATTATGTAATCGGCGTTTGTTGGATTGGATGTTGAAGAATCTCTTCAAGGTAAGGAGGCGGACAAATTTGTTCAGGTCCTTGAAGAGAAGGAAGGGATTAGGTGCAGCTGATGGAGCAAAGTTCAGACCTCGATTTAATAGGGAAATTTCGTCTTCAGTTAAGACATGGGTGGAGAGGTTGAAGATTTTAACAGTACTCTCTTTTTGCTCGGGTCTGGGGTGGAGCTTGTTGCCTCTGCCTCGACATCCTCTTCTGCGTGTTTTCTTTTTTGTGGTTTTGTCCGAGGGGGGTTGAACACTAAAAAAGGAACCGCAGCTGGCTCTGAAGATGGAATAGTGGCCAAAGGTGTCATAAGTGAGGAGTTGGGGCCAAAGGACACAAGAGGACCAGGAGATGTTCTGGATGGGATACATGTATTGTTAACAATGATGTTCTGTTGACTATCTGCAATGGTGGTTGGACATAAAGGGGGGTCGGAGGTGTTAGGTGCAATATGGGTGGAGGTGTGGGGTGTTGCCTTTGTGGGCTGGGCAAGACCCAAAGTATCAGTGGTAAATGGCGACATGGGTGCCAAAGCTACGGTGCTAACCCCCTGGTTCTGTATACGAGACTCAGAATTAGCTGTTAAATTGAAAGTGGATGTTTTATTTTGAGGAATAATTTTACGAGGGACAATGGGGGCAAAAGGGTTGATGTCCATAAGAGATGGAAGATCGTGAGCGGATTTACGTTTCCAAGAAAAAATATTATTGCTACTATAGTCTTTCAAATCTCTGCTAAATTTCCCCAATTTATGTTTAATCAGAATGTCTTCCTTCTTATGGGTTAATTTGGTAAGGATAGACAGCCATAGAGATGGTAAATGAGTGGTGAGGTCTGCAATTTGGGAAAATACTATTTTTATTTGGTGGATATATTGTTTATATTTAGTGTGTCTCTGTGCGGAGATAATTTTGATCCATTTATTAGTGCAAAATTCAGATATAGAGGACCATTCTCTTTGAGACTCTGGGTCTAGGAAGGAGCATGTTTTTAGAATTCTAAGGCCTCTAGGAGTAATATGAGCAGACAAATATTTGAGAAGGAAAAATCATCCCACCACTGCTGGTTGGCGGAAATGACTAACTTCTCTAATTTGCGGAATAGTGAACAGAGAGATTTGTACTCTACATGAGAAAAATGAGGTATGGATATAAAAAACCTTTGGGTATAATGGCTAAAAGGTCATTAATTTTTGAATACTTCAGGGAATCTATTTCGGACAGAAAATCCATGACCAGGGAAAGAAAAGAAAAGAAAGGAAAATTGTGATGGAGAAAGCAAAAAAAGAAGAAAATAGAAGAATAAAAAGTTAAGAATGATGGTGTGAAAATAAAAAATAATAATAACAAATAAAAACTGAAAAAAGAAAAAAATATATATAAAATTGAGATAAAAAAGATAAAAAATGTGTAACAATGAGCAATAATGGACAATGCTAATGAGCAACACGGTAAAAATAGAAATAAAAATGCTGTGCTGGTAGCTGATTTAAGTACTAATAAAATTCATCATCAAAATATGCATATACATATAAAATTATTTAAAACCAAGGTGTAAAAGAATGACAGAAGAGACTAACAATGTAATGCATGAAAACATGAAGTCCGTGCGTCAACCTAAATGTAGCTTCATATGGAATCAAATAAAAAAGAGGTTTATAGGGCGCACAGGACTAACATGATCCAGAAAATGTCTCTACTAAAATTAGGCAGTCCAAAATAACGAGAGAGGTGTTGGTAAGTATGATGGGATGGTGGGATGATCTTCAGCAAAAAGGGCTGCAACTTTAAAAGACTGAAGCAGGCTCTATAATGACATAAAGAAACAAAAAAGGCGCCTCTAAGTGCAGAAGATTGACAATTTTAATGCCCCAAAAAGGGTTAAAAACACTTACAGAATGGAAGTGGTAATCAGGCACATCATAACTTAAGCTGCATTGGAAGGGATAGCGGTCAGAGGAAGCCTTCAGATGGGATGGATGTGATCACTGAACACAGCGGTGTAGGACACAGGAAGCCGCTGTGAGGCCGGCGTCATCAGCTGGAAGGGAGACGAACCCGGAAGTGATGTCATCCACAGGGCGGCTCGATAACCAGCCTGAACCGCAAACAAACAGCCTGGACGAGGATGTGATGTCATCAGAAAGGGACGCGTTTCGGAACCATCAATCGTTCCTTTTTCAACCTATGGCCATACTGATGACTGAGAGGAATATATACACACCCACTAACAGTGGATTGGCCAGTGGGCGGGGGCAGCAGGGAAACATTTATTTAATTGTGATCGGTTCGTTTTGTGCATATAAAGGGAACAAATAGATACCTGCTACAGCATTCTTAAAACCATTATAAAAAACATGATAAGAACATTAAAAACATTAAAAAACGGGATAAAAGGAAAAGGGAAAATGTAATGTAATGGTGCAATATGTTGAACAATACTAGACAGTAACCAATCATAGAGCCTGCAATACACATAACAGAATGGGGATGGTGAGAGCAGGCAGAATGATGTTGATATTAA